>CM057822.1:61758116-62358116 GCA_030067965.1 Latrodectus elegans | reverse complement strand
TAAAGATTCTTGGTCATTAGCTTTTATTGTGAGAAAGTGTTTCCCCAAGATTGTTGCACTTTATATCGGTTTTCCCTTCAGTTTCTTTCTCCCTTTGTGGTTGATTCAAAATAGCCTTGGAATATTCTTTGGACAGATAAAACACTTGAATATTCAGAATATCGATAAATGTATATTCAGAAAAATAGAATTTGTAAACAATATAACTTGTTTTTCACACACTCAAATTCCATTAGAATCACCAAAAAATCGATTTGATTTTATGTGGTATCAGTAAATAAATATTCCTTTTTTTTTTCAAAAAAATTAACTTTTGTAACTCAAATAATATGAGTAATTACCGTATAGTAATACGCATTATTATGATTACAAAATGAAATTGTTTCTTGTATGCAAGCATGTCAGTACTTTTTATGCGCAACGAAATTTATATGCAAGATGGAAATCCTACACATCTTAACATTTGTTTTAAGGATGCCTTAATAAAAAGATTTTTTTAAAAATTGTATCACCATAGGTAGACAAATAAAGATATAGGTACAACTAGTATACATGCCTTCAGTTTCATAAAGAACTCAAAATTTAATATTGATGCACTGTTATTTTACGTTCATCTATAAAATCACAATGTATATACAGAAAACATATTTTAGTGTATGTAGAAGGAAAAATATAGAATTTACAATATAATTTGATATTATGATATACATTTTTTTAAAATCTGAGAAATATTTTATTCAAACTATATAGACATAATTTTAAAAAAAAATCAAGAATATATTTTAATTTTAAATTTTTGATTGTTTTCAATATTTAAAATTTTTTCTAATTATTGCTCGAAAAATTATGTAGCAGTTCTCAGAATATCTTTTCATAACGTATTAACTTTTTTGGCATTTTTAGGTATTTGAAAATTTGATAAGCGGTAATGATTATAAGTTCAAGAATTTCCTCTTATAATACGCATAATATACTTCAAAAACTTACATTTTTTAATCTTTTTCCAATGTTAAACAAATGATTACTAAGTATTTTGGATATCAAATGATTAAAAATATTTTAAAAATTGCATAGATAATATTTGTTACTTATGACATTTGGACAAACCAAGATTGTTATCTGACGGCTATGTGAAATTAATTCAGAAGCTTATATAGATGCATCCACCACCAGAGAAACCACTCCCTCAATTTTGACATTGATCTAGTGTAGGAGGAAAATTTCTCCAGACCATTACACTCATGGTAACATTTCAACCACCGACCACAGAACTTTCGATTTCACAGCCTTAACGAACACGTATATCACATGTATTTAGTGGGTCTTTGATAGCATTGGGAATTGAACTCAGCTCTTCAGGACGGAAGCCCTATGCTATAATCACTGAACTACCACGAACCCATAGAAAATTTATTCATAAAATATATTATACAGAAAGTACATATTTGTTGCTGAAAAATCAGTTTTAATCTCTTTAATATATGATTATAAATATATTTACTATTATAGTTAACAAAACTAAATTTATAAATTATTCCAATTAGTTTTAATAGCATTTCTTAAAAATATTTTATTAGACAAATTGTACTTGCTTAATGCAAAATAAGTTATATTTTGAAAATAATTCTATGAATAATCTATTTGGAAGAGTGTTCTTTTTCTATATGAAGTTCAAAAGATTTCTTAATTTCAGATTTCAATTGGTGAAAAAGGAAATTAGGAGAATTTTTCAAAGAACTGCAGCTAATTTATACCAAAGCATTCGTGATTATCATTCATTATTTCAAATATTATAATCACTTCACATCCGTTTTCTACAAATATGAATTTTTCAAAGTATTCTTTTGTAGTTATGTAATTTGAATTTCACTTTTTTCCAAAAATGAAAAATTGCATAATTGTAAATAGATAAAAGTAGTTACATGCTTTATTTAAATTCACAATAACACTTTGATTTAATTATTAAAATTGAATATATTATCCAGTTAATAAAAAGTAAATTCTTCAAAAATATTGCTTTTAAATTTTATTTCAAGATAATATAATTTCTATAAGATTTCTTTTGTGAGGTTTTTATTTTGCTAATTTAAATGTATGATTGTATTGGACAGTATTGTGTTTTAAGAGCTACTCACGTTCAAATATCTTAACTGTATTGTGACATGTATTCAATGTAATAATAAAAATATTATTACATTCAATAAATTTCAGCAAACTTTAAAAAGCTCAGATTTCGGATTACCACTTAACAAACGCAGATAGAAAGGGCAAAACAGCATTTAAGAAAAGCACAAAATATATGCAGTAAGGAAAATAAAATGTGCATTCCCGGAGCATTTCAGAAATCATGCATTTTTTCCTTTTAAAATTGATGAAAGAAATAGATTCTATTTTTAAACGTGTGTGGCATTATTTTCAATATTATTAAAAACCGAATTATGATATTTATCAAAATCTTTTTATTATTGTTTTTACTGGCAGATTCATACTTCTTGGGTTTATTGCTCCTGATAATGAGGTGAGTTTAAACAGAATTCACCAAATTTTATGCAGATTTCACATCTATATATATTACGATTATTTTATATTACAAACATTCTCTACAAAAAATATTTAACCATTTACTAAACACATTTTTCCTTTATTTTGCTATAAAAACAAGTGCAACATATTTAATAATTTATGTAATGCATGTTTCTGAAATGATCTATAAACTTTGAAAGAACTGACCATGCTATATATTAGGTCTTCTAAATCCTTATGTGACCTGTCTTTGGATATTAATAACACAGCATCACATTATAGTTTTCTTTGTTTCTGTATCTCAAAGATAAGGTGATTGACTCATATCTACCCAGATGCCATTACTTTAATATTGTAAAATCTTTTTTTCCCCTTAAAAAATTTTATTGAAATGAATGAATAAAATATGACAGCAATAAAAAATGTGAAAGTTTCAGAAATTAATTACCTAAACTTAGATGGACATTAACAAAATTTTAAATTTTTCTTCCCCAATTGTAATTACGTTAATCCAAACTCTGTGTCAAAGTAATGATGATTAAAAATTCATTAAATTTATAAATCATTCTTTGGCAATATTCTTATTTTTATAACATAATGCTTTAAACGTTTTATGTTTTTAAAGGAGACATCTTACGGTTACAAAGCTATTTATGACAACATTATCGTATGCATTCTAATCACATTTTATTTTTATTAATTATCGCATATTAGCAAGCTTATATCATTTTCTAGTTTTTTCTGAGTTAATGTGTTTAAGACATCATTCATTCTAACAGAAGCAGTTCTAAATACAGAGTTAAACCATGATTAATCATTTGGACTACTGTTGTTGCATATTGTTGGACTGCTCTTTTTGCTCTGTCTGACAATATTTATTATATACCCTGAACGTGAGAGCTCATTTTGTAATTTGATGACGTGTACTTGATTTTTTTAACCTATTGTCTCTCTTTTCTGAGCCAGATTAATCAGATAGCTCATGGCTAACTAAACACATGAAGTCGCTAAAGCTTTTCATGACGTCACAGTCACCGACAGTTATTCCAAACCGATAGCAATTTGCTTACATTCCATTAACTTAGAATTACCATATAATTTGTTGTTTGAATTATTTTTTAAATTTTTAAATTTAAAATTTTAGTTTACTGTTTTTCATAAATTAAATTAATGCATTTGAAAATAATTTTATATTCAAAGTATAAATCAAGAATCTGAATAATTGTGTAAGTGATTCATCATTTCATTTGAATTCTCAAATTTATATAACTTTAAAACATTAATTTCAATAATTTTTAGTTGAAAATTTAAACTGTTATTTCCTTAAAATTTATCATTTTTGTATTAGTCTCCCATATACATATAATATATATATATATATGTATATGTATATATATATATATATATATATATATATATATATATATATATATATATATATATATATATATATATATATATATATATGTACAAAGAAAGATAAATTATACATTTTTCAAAATAATTTCACCATTTATTTCTTTAAATGTATTCATAGGTAACGTTTTTCCTGGCTTGCATTCTAATTCAGATTCTGTAAACTGATAAATCGAATACACGTATTCAATTATCTGTGATATGAAATATGTATCATAAAGTGTGTAAATGTTTCCTGTTTTGGAACCTTCGCAACCTGATTTGCCATCCACCTGTAATGAAATTTTTACTAAGAGTAAAAAACACTTATGGCCGTCTGGAGGATTTCCCCCATTCATAATTGGGATTCTAGAAAACGCCTGATGGCGCCTTTTTTTTTTGAGGGAAGTAGAGACCAACAGACTTGGATTACACGATTCGCCACTGGTCACTCAAGTGGTCTCAAACAATATGTACAGGGTCAAAATATTTTTATTCTGTGCACAAAATGCAATGCGGAACAGGCATCGCTTGAGCATATTTTGAGCAACTCGAATTTTGATTTGAAAGCTGTTTTTCAAGGCTCCTAATGTTTTTGGATTTCCTGGCTGTTTACCCACTTGTGGAATTGGTCTAATATTAAAATTGGACCATCTGAGATTAGCAACAACAACATTATTAAGTAAATTATTCTAAAATAATTATTGTTTCACTTTGAGGGAAAAATTTAAAATAATAAAAATAAAATGATTATAAATAATTTAAGCATGGGGACTAACCTTTCACCAAAACATGGCCGGAAATTACGGCTAATTTATTATTACCTGTTTTGCATCTGTAAGTCAAATCACAGAGGTGAGTAATATTACCCAAGCCATACAACTACAAGCCCATTTATAACGTGGGCCACATTCATTGACCTTCTCAGGAGAAGTAGAAAAATACACAGTGAGAAGAGAACATCCAAGCCCGAACAGAGATTCGAATCCAGGACCAACTACTCAGGAACGCTAACCATTCAGCCATTGGCTGGCAAACATTTTAATATAAAAAAGATTTTTTTAAAGCAATTTTTTGTCATTTTATGAATCATTCATATGGTGAACACAAAAATGTTTATTTAGCTTAGAAAAATGATTTTTTTTTTATTTTAATAGTATTCCTATAATTACTGAAACGCATAGCCATAATCAAATTTTTAATACCAGATTTGAATGGATATTTTGTCAATATTCTTTATTATATATATTTTGTCAAATTCAAAGTGAACTCATGATTGTGTATGATATTTTCTAAATGGCTCCATAACATCATTTTACCATCATTCAAAAGATGATCAAATTTAGCCGATTCTTGAGCAATGCTGTTATCAAAAACTGAAAACAGAAAATAACTTTTATAATACTAATTTAAAGGAATAGAAACAGAATAAAATTCATAAATTAAAAATAAACTTTAATTTTAATCTTGTGTATAATCACATTATTTAGATCACATAATCACGTTACACATATATCACATAATCACATTATTTAGAACAGCAACTTTTTCAGCCATTTTCTTAAATCTTTTGACGAAACTTTAATCTGCAGTAATAAAATCCGATGAAAGATTTTTTACAGATAGAGCACTGAATTTTTCTTCACTTATACATATTCTTTTAGCAATTTTGTTTTCCATAAAATATGCTAGAGAGGCAAAAAATGCTGTAAAAACAGAGCTATTTTTTTTAATTTAGGATATTCTCGAACTATTTCAATAAACTCTCCATCTTGTGGTAATACAGCAAATCTAATAATTTGATCAACAGTGAAACGCTTCCATTAACTTTCAATCCTTGCTCACTTCCCGTCTTTTTTCAAGAAGCTGAAGGAATGGTTTGGGACAGGGTATTTCCGATTAGCCCCGCAAAAAATCTGTTGCGGAATTTATACTTACGATGGGCCATGACTGCCTGGCGTACCACCTTTGCCGTATTGGAATCTTCACTGATACAAATTTCCCATTGTGTCAGAATGGTGAATCTATGGACAGGAGCCATCTATTGAGATGCTCAGCCCTGACTGGAGACTCTGAGGTGAGGCGTTACTAGAGTGCCACACATCTGCTGATGAGACATTGACTTTTTTCTCTTGCTTTTGTTCACCTGCGTGTTTTTTGTAAAAGTGTGTCATATTCTAATGCCATTAGAAATTTAAAAAAAAAAACTTTCAATTCGTTAAATAGGAAAAAGTTTTTCATAGAAATACTTTTAACCACATGATTTTATTTGCTTCTTTTGGAAATCTGAAGCAGAATAGTTATGATTCAGTACCAAGATAATTATACTTGCAATAAGAAATGCAGCAAAAGTCAGGCATTTTGTAACTGAGTGAATTTCGAGCACATACGACAAATGACAATAAGGCTTCCTTGATACCAAGCTTCGCTCGTTTCATTCTAAAACAGGTATCATAACGTTAAATTACGTGACTTTTAAACTTATATGGTGTTATATGTTTAGTTGTCTGTGTCTTGCCTCTCCAGTGAAACTCCTTGCCATATTCTCATATAAAGTCAGTCCTGATCCACTTTGAATTTGATACAGCTTGAAAAATTGATTAGTTTTTAGAATTCAAATATTTCTCATTCAGGTGTTTATTACAATTACGTTGCTTTTTAGATCATGCATGATTTACAAATTCTTTTAAAAAACAATATAGAACTTAATTCAATAAAGATACAATAGGCTTTTCGAATCAATTTAAAACTGCTGCAATTCTAATATGCACTTTTGATTAACTTTCTATATTTGAATTTTATTACCTTTTAGGTTTCAATATTCAAAGCAAGAGGCATTTTATATAATCATAACAAACGAAAAGCAAACTTCAGTATTTGAAATATAGGATATCAGCCTTTTATTTTTGCATTTATGTCACAAATAACAACAACTTGATCTAGAAGTATAATTACAATTTATATATTTTATAAAAAAAATTAATAGAGCCTTTTACAGCCTCTCAGAAATTAAATAAAATGTTCATCAAAAATTTTCTTTCCGAGAAGGGAATTTTAGAAATTATTATTTTAAAATCTATTTAACAAATCCTAATTTTTAAATATAATATTCTGGTAATACAGTGTCTGATAGAAACTGCATGTTATTTGAATATGATTGTTAAAAAAATCTCTTCAACAAGGGATTTTGAAAGTTATTAACAAGCTAAAATGACATTGTTTGATTTAAAAATTTATGACATTCATGACAGAAATATATACATAGTTAAATGATTAAATTGTTACAAGTTTCTATACTTAAGAGTAGACAATTTGAATTTTATAATTTATTTTTTTTATTATAAGTTTATAACTTTTTTCGAGAGTTAATGAAACAAATTAATTTTTATTAAGATAACTCATATCGTGGTTTTATTTCCTGAAAACTTTACAAAGTTAAAATATTTTCTTTTTCTATGATTTAATAGCACAAAACTATTTATTTTCTGTTCCTTAAATAAAACATATAAGTATAACTATTGACATAGTAAAACGTGTTTCTTTTTCAGTTGCTGATGCAAAAATAAGTTTTGAAACTTTTATTCCTATAAAGTCCCTTGAGGCAAAAAAAGCTCTTCTTTCTAACTTTATTTTTTAAAAGTTTCTTACAAATATTGGTGATACTCTATTTGACCGAAGAGTTAACTAAATTCAGCCTTTAAACTGGCTGTTTTATGTGTGTTTGCTAAGAGAAAAATATGATTATCAAAGAAAAATCAAGATTTACGAGTTACAGAATATTATTTGCTGTTCAAAGAAAAAACTGTTTCCCTTTATCTAGCAAATAAACTTTAATTAAATTTTTTATACTTATAATAAAATATAATCCTATATGTTAATTATACAAAAATGTACTCTTATGAAACAAGCATGAAAATTTTGTGAGGTGATTAAATTTTTCAAAGGATTATATTTCAACATTTTCAAAAAAAGCAAGAATTAGATATAACTTTTATATTTATGAAGTATGTATTCCATGCTTTTATGGACATTTATTTTTATTTATGTGTCCTCGTTAATCTAACCGTTATTTGCACTGCAAAATGTTAACTTATCTTTTAGACAAAGTATTATTTAAATTTTTAGATGCATTCTAATAGGTTATGTCAGATAAATTAAAGAACTATTAAAAAATCAAAGAAAACATTAGAAAATATTAACACGATGCAAATTAATGGCATTTTTTGACATTAACTAATAACTCTAATATGAGAAATTACTTTATATGCACATTTTTATTAATAAAAAACAATATCAATGACTGTAGTTTATAATTGAGACAAAAATATCCATGTTTCAGGATTTAAAGTAGTTCGATAATCTTCAGAAAGGCATACACAACTTTTCAAATCCCTTTTTAAATTAAAATAATAAATTGATAACAAAATCATTTTCAATCAATAACAACAATTATAAATTTAACAATAATCTTATTTCACTAATATTCTATGAATTTATATTCTATGAATAATATTCCAGGAATTCTCAATATTTTAAGTAAAATATGTATGTGTGGTTATCAAAATAATGAAAACACTTTTGATTCATAAAGATTCTTTTATTTGCATGCTGTTTAATTACCTTTGGCATGTAATACTGCTTGGATTCGCCTAGAATCCATCTATGCAACATCTAAATATACCATAACAAAATAGACCGTCTAAATTAGATCATAATTTTCAATTACATTTAAGTTGCATCAGATTCTATCCCAAGGTAGATGTAAACTTTGCACTCGGGCTCTTCATATCATAATTGGAAAAATCCCGATGCATAGATAGGTGTATTATTATTCAGAAAAATTCTATCTTCTACCAGAAACAAAGTTCCATTCATAATATGGACCAATTCAGCTAAAATTTCTCAACACGTCTTCCCAGTGATTCTCCTTTTCAACGATCACAGAAGAGAAAGTTTCGCAGTTTTTTGCATTAGTTTGATAACAATCAGTACACCTATCCTTCAATGATGTTTTTGATATTACTCCTTACATTTGGTTATTTAATCTCAGAAAACATTCAACAGTGGATTGACTTATCAAATTTTTATTTATCTCTTTTATTAAGGAAATAATATTCTATTAGGTATATTGAAAACTCTAAAAAGTTATTTATTAATTATTATCTGGGATCTGTAGTTCATTAATATAAAATAAAAATGCTATGTGTACATCTATAACATAGCCCTTGTAAATTATTGTAATTTTTTACTTATGTGAATAACTTAAATGACAGAAAAAACTAAAGAATATTTCGTTAAATATAAAATTCAAAATGAAGTTTTAATTAATTAAAAAAACTTATGGGATATCACCGTTGATTATGTGAAAAAATTGCATTATAATTTTATTTATAATTAATATTCATAGCCCCAAAGATTTGTTTAATATATATTTTTGTGAAATAACCTCTTTCGTGTAATGTTTGCTTTTTCTCAAAATTTAATAGAATGAAAGAATTCAATCAGCTTGGCATTTATTCAATGGCAAAACAACAGGAGTTTGGAAATGTCTACTTTGCCAAATATTCCATCTGAAAGTAATGAGTTTTATTGTACAGAACGTTCATTAAATTTTTTCAATGAATATTTAAAAGTAATTACAGTTTTTTTTTATACATTTTTATGAAATTATATGTTTATTAATTTTTATTTATTTAAAACTATAAGTTAACTTTTATATAATATACTGCAATTTACTTTGCAACTTTTGAAATTAATAAATTAGTGCTACTTTATCAGAATTAATATAAATTAAAACATTATATATATTCTCACAATGTATAAACTGAGATTCACTCTTGTAACAATAAAAAACAATCATTGTTGGAACAGCAAAAAATGGAATGTATGCATGTTTCTAAATCAAAATAGTTATTGTAATTTTAATATTGGGCAACAGCATTAAAACATTCCTAATTTTTATTAATTCAATAAACCTCCTCTGAGTATAAAAATCAGTTTACCAAATTAGTATGTAATATAGTTTATAAATGAGCCTTTTAAATATTTCTAAAGTAAAATAATTCTAGCTTCTGTTAAATAAAATGCAAATCTAGGTCATTTTAATGAAATAAATTTCAAGAGCTTTAATGAAAATTGCTGGTGTTACTTAATTATGTTTTTATTAAAGTGGTTAAGCATAATTTTTGGTCTTTAATGAAAATGTTTAATTTACATCAACAACGAAAGAGAAATATTTTATACATATTTGTTATATATTTACATATATAACAAATGTTTCCTGCCTCTTTATTAATTTAGAGTAAGAGGTACTTTCTACAACTGTGCAATATCAAATTAGATTCGTTACTTGGATGAATTAACTCGATGAAAGGAATTAATTTAATTTAATTAAGTTATTTTGACCAAATTTATAAGAAAATAAATATTTCAACTTTTCTTTCATTATTCTACCAAATCGAAGTAAATGTCAAATGGCAGTAAATACTCAAAAATTTACTTTTTTTTATTAAATACAGTTCATTTATTACGATTCTAAGATATTTTACTGATTGATTTTTTAAAGAGTTATGAAAGTTAAAATTTATGCTCTTTAAAATTCTTATTATTCTCATACTCAAATGTTCAAACACTTTAACTTTTAACTACATTTTTCCTTACTTATAAATATGTATAAAACTCATAATTTACTTCAGAAACTGGAGAGCAAATTTTTCAAATAATTCAATTTGACTAAAAAAAATTGTAATTTTTACTATCAATTTTTAATGAATTTAAATACAAATAAAAATATAATATAAATAATCACTTTCCCTAATACTGACAGTATATTTTTAAAGAATTTCATAGTTTAACTAACATGCATTTAATGTTTACAAATCTGAAATTAATTTGTGAAAGTTAAAGTTGTGTAAAAAAATTTAATTATAAGCATCTAAAAATAAAAACATTTATTTCTTAACTATAACATATTTACAAAATATCTTACCACAAAACTGTCTGCTACATTCATTAGTTTTTCTATTGTTCATTGTTTTCTTCGTCTAAGCATTGCACAAAATAATTTATGAGCTGAAATTCGAATCTTTATGATCTTTTCCGTTGCTTGGAATTTTCTTCAACGCAGTTTTATGTACTTTAGTAATTATAGAAATGTTCTTAATGTCTATTATGAGAAAATTGCTAAAATGTATAGCTAGTTTTGATGGTAAAGGAGATTCATGCCTTAGAAATTAGTATTTTTGCTTTAAGGCATAAATTACGATTCACACAAGTATCGTAAACAGCATTATATGCTTTCGCTTAATAAGTATGGATATTTTTAACTAGAAGTTTTCTTATAAGTAAGGGATTGTTTTGATGTAATAGAGGAATCTCCATTGAAATAAATTAAGCTCATATTAAAATGAAAGATTTCATTAATATAAGTGTTAATATTAATTTTGTAGATATGATTTCACATAGTTAATTAATCAATAAACTTTTATAATCAACAAATAATATGTATCTCAAATGACTACAGAATCAATAATTACCCATATATTATTAAATTTAATGTAGATAGTTATCTTATTTTTTTTCAGAAATTATTGAAATTTAAAGACTAGAGTTCATGATTTCAATTTTCACATGGAGAGGGTTTTATTGTAGTTAATGAAAATTCACTTTAAACTGTAAAATTATTCTAGTCAGAATAAAATATTAATTATAAAATAATAAAGCAATTATTGAATATTCTTAGGATATTCATCATTCCATTTATTGTCTTAACTGATTTTTTAAGTGTTATGAATTTATTACCTCAATAAAAGTAATTTTTAAAGCAATTCTTTTGTAAAATTTAGATTTTGATTTTAACAAGTTAAAATTTATAAATTTAATTGCCCCTTCTCAAATTTTAATATGCATATAAACAATCACAGATATAGATTTCTTTGTAAAATTGGATCTCCTCGTAAATTTTAAAATGATATAAACTATTTTATTCTAGAACATTTTACTGTCATTTGAAAAAGTCAAAAAGGTTTTACAATTCATAAAATATTGAAAAGTTTTGTCTTTCTATCATGCTACGATTAGCATTTAAAAATATAACTTAATTTCATTCCGTTATATTAAGATGATTTTAAAAAAAAATCACAGAGATCACTATCATTATCAGAATGAAGTAAATGTAAGAAGGTATTGTTAAGCTACAACTCCAGATATTGTACCTACAATACGGAAATTATAAATCAATGATTATCGTACTAAACAAAGAACTTCACATTAGATCTACCATCATCCGCAATATTTCTTACAGAGAATTTGACTTCAAAATGGTTTATGTTTGTAATTCCTAACATTTAATTGAGAAACACAAAAATAAGCATATGTCAGAATCAGTAAAAATTACTTATGTTTTTAAATACCTTTGTCATTATTTATTCCTGTTAATTACTAAATGACTGACATTCTTTCTCATCAAAAAGTAAAATAGATCTATGTGGAGATGACTTAAAATATAAAATTGTGAAAAAAGTTTCCAGGATAGAAATTTATGACCCTCTCATTCAAAGCTGCAAAGCTAATCCATAATGTATTTTCTCATAGTTGCTGTAAATACTCTCATTTGTTGAGCAATCTTAATACATATACTTTCTCTTTTTTACGAAATAATTACGAGATAAGAATAATCAACAATTCCCTAATCACATTCGTTTCATTACATCATATAATTCCATATATTTATATATATATATATATATATATATATATATATATATATATATATATATATATATATATATATATATATATATATATATATTTATATATATATATATATATACATACTTTTAACCGTATTTAAATACAAATCAAATTAGAAGGAAAAATATTAAGCCTCAATGAATTTAAAGATTTCAAATTTAAACAGCTTTCCTTATTCCACTACAAAAATTTGTAAGTAATGTTAGTCTGCTTAAACATGCGGACTGAAATTACAATCATTTGCATATTTTATTAATTTGACCGATATATATCTGAAAAATATATTTACATGTTTCAAATTTCATATGTATTTTCAGTGATTATTTCATGGTATGTAAATTTGGAAATCCATATGCATATATAATGCCTTTGATATTGGATGCATGTAAAGTTTGTATTAAAGTAAATCTCCTTATAAACTACGTAAATATTTATATAAATAAGCATTTATGTTATTTAGCATCATGTGGCGGGCCACAAAGTTTATTCCCTGTGTCCAAAATGCAATACGACTCCAGCTGCTCCTGCTCACATTTTGGCCTGCATTGGTTTAAATAAATGCCATTTATTCTTTTTCCCTGAGGCTGTGCTCCACTGTTTGAAGGCGTTAGAAATCATGGACCTGATGGTTTGATGCTGTTGTCAACAAGGAGGGATAAGCCATAACAACCACAACATATTATTTAAGAGCTATATTCATTCTGATATAAAATAGCTTATTAAGAAATAAGTTATAAATTCTATACTTTTTACTCTGTGCTTTCTTCTGTAGTTTTATAGAAAATTGAAAAAAATTATTTAATAACTAGGATTTCGAAATGTTACTAAAGAAAACTTTTTTTAAATTTGATATATAATCATTAATTTTTATATAAATTTAATAATATTTTATAAAGTATGTTTGCTTAACTGCTATATTTTTATATATAAAATTGATATTTTTTATATACATAATTTATTTTTAGATGCTATATTTTTATGCATAAAATGAATACATATTGATTTTGTAATTTCATTTGCTTAAAATCAGAGTTATTTTATATTGGGATATCATTTTTAGAAAATGTGAAAGTATTGAAACAGAATATTGTTAAAAACTCATTTACAGTATAAAAAAACAAGATAAAATAGGTATAACATTTAACCTAATCTACTTACATATACTGTTTAAAGACGAGGATATATTTATTTCAAAAGTTTTAGCTAAAGCTACATTCATTTTTAAAAACTACAACTGAAGCTACATTCATTATTTTCATCATAAAAAGATTTCCACTTATTTGAAATATATATATATATATATATATATATATATATATATATATATATATATATATATATATATATATATATATATATATAATAGTTCTATAAGAATTATAAGGAAAATACCGCAAAACGAAGTTATGTTTTCCTTTTAAAAGGATTTATTAAAAATATAATATAAAAGTGAACTATATAAGAATAATTTTAATCATCTTTAAAAATGTTATGAATTTATATAGTTAAGTTCACTAGAAACATGTAAATCTTTCCCTAGACTATTATTAAATTATGTATAAACTAAAAGATGAAGAAAATCTCTTTGAATTTATACAATTTATACAATTTTAATCATCTTTAAAAATGTTATGAATTCATATTGTTAAGATCATTAAAAACATACAAAATTATTTCCTGATGTACAATTAAAGTAAGTATAAATTAAAAGAAAGGAAAAACTTGATATAAGACTTTTTTGTAACATAATTATGTATTCAATTTCATTGTTGCAATTGATTACTTTACATAATTTTGAAAAAAAATTTATAAAATTATCAAAATTTTTTTCACGTATTATTTTTTGCTGTTCATATTTAAGTTTCATATGAAAATTGCTTTGATTAGATTACATAATAGCATTCGCATTAAAGTAAACCATTGAAGATGATCATATTTCTTATCTATTAAATACATTTAAAACTCTTTTTAATTTATATATTTTAGATACCTTGTTCTGAAATATTAAATGAATAATAAATTTTAATTTATTTAAATATCATCTGAAATGCGAAAATGAATACATAGTTAATATTGAATACATAATGATATACATGAATACATATTTATTTATTTATAATTCATAAGAAACTGAAATCTCTAAAAACAAGGAAATATGAATTTTATTTTTTTAGAATGAACCTT
Source organism: Latrodectus elegans (assembly GCA_030067965.1). Taxonomy (NCBI): domain Eukaryota; kingdom Metazoa; phylum Arthropoda; class Arachnida; order Araneae; family Theridiidae; genus Latrodectus; species Latrodectus elegans. The sequence goes on along the minus strand of CM057822.1, from coordinate 62,343,263 downwards.
ATAAACAAATTTCTTGATAAGAAAATTTTTATTACTTTATGGAAATATGAGATTCATTCCTTATGCTCTTATATTTTTATAGACTATTATTTCATTTTCATGAAAAATTCAGTAATTTTATACGCTGTTGAGCAAACATTTTTAAGTAAAATAAAAAAACACGATTTTAAAACTATGTAATACTTGATGGTATATTAAGAGAAAAGGTTGGTTCTATTTTTATATAAATTCATCTTGTCATTTCGTAATTTGTTAAAAATGACAAAATGGCAATGACTAAATGACAAAAAACTTTGAAAAAATAACAAATTTTATTTATGAAAATATGTTTACAGAGCACTTGAAACTTGTGTAGGATGAGAAAATTTTTATTTATATTGTAACCATGATTTTATTTCTGTTAATAGCACAAAAATTTCAGATATGCCAAACATTATACAAAAATAACAAATTCTATTTTAAAAATTATTGACATATTTTTCACACATACATACCACATTTTATCTTTCAGTTACAATGCATTAAAATTTCTTTAAATTCCATTCTTGTAAACATAAACTTTTAGATATTTTAGAGTAAGAGTTTCTGTCACTTGGAATTTAATTAATCAGCATTTTTATTTTGCAATATTTTTCGTCGAAATGAATCCTATCAAATTTTTATTGAATATCAAAATATTCAGTAGCAATGATGTTTTAAATCATTCACATTTAATTAATTTGTTTTAGTAGTTCTTTTGGAAATAAATGAGAAACATCACATTTTTCATTTTTAAATCTGTATCTCTTTTAATGCTCGAACTTAATATACCTTTAAATATTATTATTATTATAGAGTCTGAGTCACACTCACACAATTTTCAAATTAACTTATGATGTTAACACTGAAAGAAAAATTATATATTCATTTAAAGCTATAAATTATACATTCATTTAAATAATATTTCTGCATCAACTATAAAAATATAGTTTTATAGTTGATGCAGAAATATTATTTTATATAATACCTTATATAATAATTCATTACTAGATATTCTTATACCTCCTTTTTCCTCGCTTTTGTAAAAGGTTCTAATAAAATATAAAGGAAACTAGGAAGAAAAGTAATCATCTAAAAATTGCAGCATGTCTCAAAGATTTTTACATGATTTTTTATGCAACATAAAGATCAGAAAAATGAAATTAACATTATTATAAGGTTGATAAATTATGTAGATAAATATAAGCTAATATGTAAAATAAAAAAATAATAGAGACGTAGTAGGTAGCTAAACAAAATCATCTTGTATGAGATAATAAAATTTTTCTATGGTCTCCGGGTTGACGAAAACCAAGTGGAAGAAGCAACGGGTTTGAATGTGGAATAAACTTCCCATATCAATTTGTACCTCATTATCATCGTCAAATTATCATCTTTGTAGAGTTTTCTTAAGTGGACTTAAGATGTGGTTGTATCATGGCAAGAGATCAGGGATGCAAAAATTTTTCGAGAATCTCCTCACAAAAGTACATGTTTGGCATGCCACAATCATATGCGGTAGAGCATTATCGTGCAAGAGGTTAATCTTGCATATCAGCAAGTCACAAGAATAGTTCTTGATTAACTTTTTAAGTTCATGCAAAATGATGCAGTACGAGGCATCAATGACAGTCTTGTCTCTAAAAGTAGATATTCCATTAGTAGTGAGCCATCGAAGTCGAAGAAGCACATTAACCTGATCTTACCAACTTTGATTTATGAGAGATTTTTTCTTGCCCTTGGAGATGAAGAACTTTGCCCTTAATACTTATGTTTTTGGTGGCTGGATAATAGTGATGGCACCATTCTTCAGCAGTAATAATCTTTTGAAAGAACTGGTTTTCCATTTCAAGGTAGATTATAAGATGTTGAATGGAAATAGACACGCAATGAATCTTCTGCTCCTGTGTGAAATGTTTCGACACACACAATGTGTAAATTTGATGCTGTTACGTTCATGCAAAATTTTCTAAGCATTTGCTTTGCTCATAGACATTTTCTTCACTATTTCTTGAGTAATGAATGGCCGATTGTTTCTCATAATATGGTTCACATATGCAATACTTCCTTAGTGATAACAACGTGTAGTTGACAAGATCGTGATTTCTAGTGCTGAAACTTTCTCTACAAAATGCCTATATGATCAGAATATCAATATGCGTGACATACTCTCCTTACCATACATATTTTGCAATCAACGATAGATTTTATTTAACAATCACATTTTCCATTATTAAAAATTTCATGACCAACCACTGACACCACAAGCATGTAATGAATCATCTGATGTTTGGAAATATTTTTGATGCGATAGTGCCTTTTAACGTGATACCAGACTGTCACACATGACTCTAGAATGATCTAACAATAACACAAGGATTTCAAGCTCTCAAGCCGCTCTATGAAGGCATGAGCAGTTATTTTTTTCCCTTTAAATGGCAGAATTATCCCAACAAAACCATTTTCATTTCGAGAATCTTGTGGGAAAATAAAAATCAAGTTAAGTACTCTAATATTTTTGTGAAAGCTAAGTTTAGAAAATATCAATTTCAATCGAATGGACAAATTTATTTCTGATAATTTTACGTAATTTATTAAAGTGTGACTGTATTTAATTGACAAGTATTTTTGCTGAATATCATACATAAATTCATGCATAGTTTTATACCTCAATGATTAAATTCAAAAATTGGTACCAAGATTTTTAAATTTGTTTTGTTAATTGTCACAAACTATATAATTTCAAGCTATTGTATTGTCTGTATTTTGAATAAACTGTTTAAGTTGAAATAAAATATATTTTATGATTTTCCAATATAATATTTACAACTTTTTAAATTATCTGCAACTTAAATAAATAATTATTTTACATTATAGCATATATTTAAAATTTTAAAACAAATAGATTTTACAATTAATTTTAAATTTTTATTTTTATTTTGAAAAATCTTCAATTTATAGCTGAAATTAAAAGCTAAAATTAGTTTTTATTGATGGCCATGCTGTCTAATTATTATTATGTTTATTCATATGCTTAATTATATAGGCTTTTTTTTCTAATTTTTCCATTTACATAATCTTTTATTTGGTAAGTTCACTTTACCTACTAAAAATTTCATGACTAAAAATTTAATGCTTTAAAGGGGGGGAGGAAATTAGGACAATTTAGAAGACTAGACATGTCTTCAAACAAACTGAATCTTGAAAAGGAGACTATTGTGAACATTTTGAAGTAGTAATATTAAATATACCATGGTTGGAGTCGTAGCTCTACTCAATTTTCTAAAATCAGACAAAAAATACTTAAAATTTTAAATTCTTAAAAAGGGGGGGCTGAATAGAACATTTTATACGACTAGAGATTTCTGGAACCAAAGTGAATCTTGTAAAGGAGTCTATTGCAAACATTTTGATGTATTAATATATAAGATCTCATGGTTGGAATCATAAATATTCTCAATTTCCTAAAATCCGTTAAAAAATAAAAGTTTAATGCTTTAAAGGGGGGATGTAATTAGGACATTTTAGAAGACTAGAAATGTCTTGAACCAAACTGTATCTTGTAGAGGAGACTATTGTGAACGTTTTGAAGTATTAATATTAAATATACCATGGTTGGTGTCGTAGCTCTACTCAATTTTCTAAAATCCAACAAAAAGACACAAAAATTTAAATTCTTAAAAAAGGGGGGGTGATTAGGACATTTTATGAGACTAGAGATTTCTGGAACCAAAGTGAATCTTGTAAAAGAGACTATTGAAAACATTTTGATGTATTAATTTATAAGATCTCATGGTTGGAATCATAACAATTCTCAATTTCCTAAAATCCGTTAAAAAATAAAAGTTTAATGCTTTAAAGCATTGATGTAATTAGGTTATTTTAGAAGACTAGAAATGTCTTGAACCAAACTGAATCTTGAAGAGGAGACTATTGTGAACATTTTGAAGTATTAATATTTATTATACCATGGTTGGAGTCGTATCTCTACTCAATTTTCTAGAATCAGAGTAAAAATACTTAAAATTTTAAATTCTTAAAAAGGGGGGACTGAATAGGACATTTTATACGACTAGAGATTTCTGGAACTAAAGTGAATTTTGTAAAAGAGACTATTGCAAACATTTTGATGTATTAATATATAAGATCTCATTATATATTAATACATCAAAATGTTTGCAATAGTCTTATTATCATTTGTTGGACATTGCAATAGACATTGTTGGAATCATAACAATTCTCAATTCAATTCAATAAAAATATTAATACTCAAATATCGGTGAAAAGCTTTGTCATGCTAGTGATAAATTAATATTTGTCACTAGCATGACAAAGCTTTTCACCGATATTTGAGCATAGTTTTCTATGCTTTTTTCTTTGAGAAACATGAGTACTGGCCCCTATACTACATATCTTTACAAAAAGCAATTAGCGTCAAATATGCATGTCTCTATCTTTTGGTTGTCAGGCTATCCAGTGTGCCCAAGCTATTGTAGTGTGACATGAATAGCAGTAATTTATTAATGTCACACTACAATTAAATTTGTGGGTCTGTTATTTTTAGGATTCAAGGTTAAATTTATACAACTTCAGCAGTTGGTGAATAACTTGAAATAAGAGAAACGTTTTAACATTGTACATGCATGCATTTTAAGCTACAAATTAATATATATTATTTTTTTTAAAAAAAGGCCTTCTAGGAAATCATTCACAAATGATATTATAACTAATCTGATTATATATCTCTATATATGATCGTATGCTTTCTTTATGTTGAAAAAAATAAAAACCAGAGGATTTCTCTTCACGAAAGCTTTGTGGATATGGTTTGCACATACTCAATGTTATCAAAAACAAATATTGTTTTTTTGGAAACCATTCTGATTCATCGAAATACATTTAATTTTTCCAAAACATATAAAACGATCATTGACTATAGTTTGAAAGATTTACAGAAGCAACTCGCCAGAGCTATTCGCCAATGATTGAGAGGACCTAAAGTGTTTTATAACTATCTTCATCATTGTTCTTATAACCGTGTTCAATTGCTAGGTGTTTTACTAAATGAGTAAAAAATACTTTGCTTCATGAAGACGTTATGATCTGCAGATAGAACTAACCTATGTGAAAAAATGTAACAAGGAATAGGATCCTAACCAAACTGAATAAGCAAATAAGTAAAAAACTGAATTTTGCATGAACATATATCAAATATCCTAATGTTTTCTCTCATGAAACAATATATAGTGGAATTTCAAATACCATACACTGGCTTTTAGCCACTGCACAGTATTTGAAATATTCAGTATATCGTGTATTTGATTTCAAATGCTTAAAAGGCTAGCTATTTCCTATTAATAAGGGAATAATTTTCGGCTAGGGAAGTCTTGAATTCCAAACTAGCCACAAAAGGAAAAAGAAAATAGATGTTAGGTTCTCCTGCTATGTGACACAAAACAACTGGAATAGTTGCTAAAGTTAGCTGCCCAGTTTTTTTTATTGTTGTAACAGGTAAATAGTCGTTACTGTCAATAAAAAATCATTTTCTACTGTGACATTGCATATTAATCGTTATGTTTTTTATATACTTCAATTTTCAACAGGATCGCAATGTGGTTTTAGGTATTCAATCTAAAACTGTTAAAAATTTTGAAAGAAACTATGTTTTATTTTTTAAACAGTATACTCTTTAATTACAATGAAAGAACACTGCTGACCACTCACATTGTAACACCAATAAAGACAAGAGATATCACAACAAAATTTCTTTTGTAGATAACATGTTGACCAAGTATCAAATGATAAACTTATAGACTTCTGTGAAGTGTGTTTTCCGCCAAAGAAGCCGCCATTGTTGGAAATCATTGATTCAAAGAGACTTTGGATGTGTTCTTCGGCTACAGGAGACCAAGCAGATTCCACACGTTGCTAAAGTTTATTTGGTGTAGCAGCTGAAGATGTAATCTAGGACAATCGTTGTGCAACCATGGATCACATGTTTCTTATCGGTGAAAGATCTAGAGAACGAGACGGCATAGCAATTCAATCTAGCAATTGACGAATAAACCTTGGACAACGCATGCTATCTGTGGTCACGCATCATCCTTTTGAAATATGGCTATGTTCTAGTCCTGAAGGTAAGGAGAGGCAACTGGCTCCAACACCTTGTAGATGTAGAGCTGGCTGTTTGAAGTACCATGCAATGCGTACTAGAGGAGGGTGAGAGAGATATCCAATACCACCCCATACCTAGGACCAGTGTGTGTATAACACTCCACGGTGTCAATATATAACACGTGGAGTGTAGATGTATAACACTCCATGGTGTCTCCAGACTTGAATGCGACCATCATGGTGTTGCAGACAGCCATGACTCATCAGTAAAGAAAATTTCATTACCTTCTGCCGTCTACATCCTTCTTTCATCGCATCATTGGCGGAAAAGGGGTTTATGGTTCTGCGTCAAGGGTAGACAAGCAATGAAAGACTTACGGACAGACCGCTCTGCTGTAAATGGTGTCGAATGGTACACGCAGACAGTGGGTGATGTGTTACAGACTGAATGTGCTGTGCTATGAATCTTGATGCGGCTGAGTGATCCGTCAAAGGCATGCATACAATTTGCCTATCATTACGATGTTCACCAAAATTGCTATGTCAAGTGGTGAACTGAGGTGGTTGCGATCGAAGACGTTAATCAGTCTTCCCTGCTGCATTAAACGATCACATATCCGCATTACATTTGCTTGGTTTCGTCCAATATGGCTTCCGATTTCCTTGAAAGATAATCCACAATCTCGGTAGGCCACTATTCTTTCTCTGTCGAACTCGGATACTTGATCAAAAAATAATCGCTTCTACAAAACATAATTCAATTTTTTTTTAATTAAAAACTCAAGAACAGCACAATTGCCGAACTTGAAATCTTCAAAATCCCCAGGCCTAAGCTGCGCTTTGAAGAGGTGCCAAAGGCGAGAGTGATGTGCGTCACAGTTGAAATTCTAATCATTTGCATATCTCACCCCTACTAAAGTATGTTGTAAATTTCATGTTATTTGCATACTTCTTTCAGGGTGTCGCATTTACGCTGGGCAACAGAGTAGTATTTATTTTCGATCAATGGAATTTTCAAATAATTAATGCATCGTTTGAAGAAATAACATAGTCTAAAAACCATTCAGGGATGCTGTAAGAAGTTTATAAAATTATTAAATAATTAAAGCATATGCTTGAAAAAAATTATCATTGCTATTTTAAAGGCAAAAAATGTATTCTTAAATTAAATATCTTTTATTACTGTATTTTTCAATATTATATTATTAATAATATAAGTGCATTATAAAATTTTATCAACAATTATTTGTTAGCTTATAGTTATCACGTAAAAAGAATTTATATATATATTGGGTTGTTCGGAAAGTAATTTCGTTTTCTTCCCTACAGAGGATTTAACTGTATTTTTTGCACCAGTTTCACACTTAAGCCGTATAATTATTATATGCTTTGAGAGCTCATATAGCAATGCTTGTCTGTGAAGAATTCCAATTAATTCTATGCAGTAGTGTGTGATTGGTGGCCTTTTAAATATGGAGAGCGATAAGCAGCATTTTCGATAAATCTTACTGTTTTACTACAGAAAGGGTAAAAATGCTGTTCAAGCCAGAAAGAAATTGCCCGATTTGTATGAAGAAGGTGTGTTGACAATACTCCAGTGCCAGAACTGGTTCACTAAATTTAGATCCAGCAATTTTAATGTTGAAATTTCGGGAAGGCCGGTTGAAGCTGATAAAGACGCGATAAAGCCATTAGTTGATGCGAACCGGCGAATAACAACAGTTAATGACCACTTGAAAGGCCTGGGATTATCGTCGAAGCTCGATGTATGGGTTCCTCATGTTCTCACAGAGAAAAATCTGTGTCGCCGCTTTGATGTCTGCGATTCGCTTCTCAAAGGTCACGAAAATGAACCGTTTTTTATGCGCATCATCACTGGGGACGAAAAATGGGTTGTATACAGCAACGTCAAACGCAAGAGACTTTGAACCAAAAAAGGTGAACCGGCTGAAACCATTTCCAAAGCCGATATCCAACAAAAAAGGGTGATATTGTCTGTTTTGTGGGATTTTAAAAAAATCGTTTCTTTTTTTTTCCTTGTTTTTTTTGTAACTGTTATCGGATAACACAACGATTAACTCGGAAGTCTACTGTCATCAGCTGGACAAACTGTATGATGCAGTTCAACAGAAACGGAAAGAGCTAATCAACAACAGTAGTGATTCACCAAAGCAACGAGACCTCGCACAAGTTTGGTCACTTTCCAAAACCTTTTACAGCTTGAATGGGATACAATGCCACACCCACCATATTCTCCATACCTGACACCATCGGATTATTATTTGTTCCGGTCTCTCCAAAATTTTTTAGTCGGTAAAACCTACACCTCAATTAAGGAAGTCAAAAACCAGCAAAGACTAAAACTTTTATGAGCGAAGAATTATGATACTACCAGAAGGATGCCAAATGGTATTGGACAACAATGGCCAATATATAATTTAATAAAGTGTTTGTTTATTATAAGATAACTGTCATTCATTTCCACAAAAAAAACGAAATTACTTTCCGAACAACCCCTTATATATATATATATATATATATATATATATATATATATATATATATATATATATATATATATATATATATATATATATATATATATATATATATATATATATAAATATATATATATATATATATATAAGAACTTTAAATAAAATAAACGCTAAAATGCAAAATCCTATGCGAGATGAAGAATTACATTTGATTTATTTGCATTAATACTTGGATATGAAATTAACAGTTAAATGTGAGCAGTACATTTAATATGTTTACATTATGCAAATTAATATTTACAACTGATAAAACAGCAATATCTTTATATTCCACATGTTTCTTATCATTTGATTGCCAAGTAGGAATTAAAAATTAATTTTAAGTTCTTCAAAATTAATAACAAAGCATACTTAAAAAACTATATTTTTATCTCAACAACATACATTTTTACATTTTGATCTAACAAATATATGTAAATAAGATTTGCATAGTAACTCTCAAACATTTTAATTTTTATTATTTAAAATTATCTTTTATTATATATTTTTAAAAAATATATTCTTTGATCAAAACAATCTAATTTCTCTCACACTTCTAAAATTTAAAATAAGAATCTCATTTATTAAACATTGATGAAAATTTAAAATTGACTTTAGAAATTATTTGGATATGGAAGCAAAAGAGATAGACACACACCACACTTTATTCTCAATATCCTTTGAAGAAAACTACCTTTAAATTAGTCTGTCTTCTGTAAAGAGATTGTTTTAGATTTGCATATTAGACATTTTTGATTAGCAGTCTTTCTTTGATATCATTGAAAGTTGCTTATAATAAAATATTTAAAACGCCTTTTGTACAGAATTTGATTACTTATTGAAAGTACAAATATAAAAACTTTATTACACATTTTCTTACAACAAAATTATAAAAATTGCTCTAATTTTTAAATCACCATTGAATTGTTTGTCAAATTAAATTATGATAACTATGATCACTTTAAAAAAATGTACAATTATATGTATAAAATTTATTAGAGCAAATAAAATAATTGGAATGAAATACTTAAAAAATAAAAAAAAATTATACTTGTTTTGTAATAAATAAAATTAAATTAAGGTTTCTACATATTCTACGAATTAATTATACACAAATAATGGTACTCCATTTTCTATCATTACATTTTATTTGCACAAATTGCTTATAATTTACATAAAATTATGATTTTTCTGCAGTAAATTTGATTTTTGTTTCGAATGAAATTTTAAATTCGAATTAAAAAATAATACATCTAATATTTCGTCTCATTGTGATGAATACGCTACCTGGTATATATTTACTATGCTATAAGATATTATAGCGCACATAAAAAATAATAATTTGTAGATTGTAAAATTGGAAAAACGTGCAAATGCAAGTGATTTTTTTGTAAAAAGATTAATTTACATATTGACAAGACTCGCAGATCCAGTTAAAAAGATCTAACTCTTATTGTGTGTTTTAGAAACTCAACTAATCAGTAGAGATTTGCTTAATCGAAGCATTGTGTCCAGAGAGATAAAAGAAAATATTTTGAGTAATCACCACATTTTGTCCTCATACAGATACTAGAGCTTTATAGAAAGATAAATTAAAAGCTATATAAAAAAGTAACAGTATTTATCCGTAGGTTATCTCGTTTAGCTCCTTTAATCAGTGACACTGAAGCATTGTAGTTAAATAACAGCTTATCATATCCCAGAAATGATCAGTTAATGAAAAAACATGAGACATTTCAGGAGAAAGAAGAAATCAGAACTACAGCAACTATTGTCTGCAAAACCGTATCGCGTACAATGTGACATGCTGGAAATTACTCTTTAATTACTTTTGAATGTAATGCAGTGCAATAGATTGCAGAACTTGAACAATACAGGACTGTCCTGTTATACCTTTGATATGTACTGGATGTGAGTTGCAATCATGGCTAATTGCAAAGCAGTAATGTTTGAATGAATTCTATGTGTCATGCTTTCAAATACTAGTTCTGCAATTACCATTTGGCTAACAGAGCAAAGATTCGTCGTTAAATTCACATTAGGCTATTCATTTGTCTAAGTCTTTTCTTTGAAAATAGTATCATAGATTTTGATTTTAATCACTTAGTTTTAATAGAATTAGAACAGGATCCCGGTTGAGGTGGTGCAAACTATATTCGAGTGTAATCCCGGAATGTTTGTGCTCCTCTTTAACAAATGCCTATTTCTAAAGCATTTCCCAAGATCTTGGAAACATGCCAAGTTGGTCCTATTTTTGAAGCAAGGGAAGATCGCGTCTGAAGCGCGATTTGTCTACTGTCTAGCTTAGGCAAAGTACTGGACAAACTCCTAACTCAAAGATTATACCACCATCTGGTGAAGTCGCAGGCACTTCACCCCGCCCAACATGGCTTCAGGCCGGGCAGTTCGTGCGACACGGCGCAATCAGGTATTTTCAGGAGACAGGAAAGTACGTTAGTCTAATTTCGCTAGATGTACAGGGTGCTTTTGATAGCGTGTGGAGACCTGGAGTAATGTTCCTCCTTGGCCAAGCACGATGTCCACAAAACATATATTTGCTGGTGAAGTCCTATTTGGAAGACAGAAAGATTATATATAAAGGCTCGAGAGAAAACTTGGTTTTCGAATCCAGCAGAGGAGTACCGCAGGGGTCATGTAGTGGACCACTATTCTGGAACATTGTTGCAGACAGCGCTTTGCGACTGGACATGCCGAATGAAACGAGGCTTATAGCCTTCGCTGACGACATGCTGCTGGTCGCAGCTGGTGACTCAAGAGCAAAGCACGAGAAAAATGCGGAAGTCGCCCTTAATGCACTCAGCAAATGGGGAAAGACGTTTAAGCTGGTTTTCAATCCGAGCAAGATGGAGGCCCTCACGGTCACCACAAAGCGGAAATTGAAGAGACCGCCAGTCTTCCGGTGGGACGGAACCTCAATAAAGTCCGTGCAGGAGCTTAAGTTCCTGGGCGTAACATACGATAGCGCTCTCACATTCAACTCCCACTTAAAGGATGTGAGACAAAATATTGTGAATGTCACAATGGCACTCCAACGAACGGCCAGGGTTCTCTTCGGGCGCGAGCCTGAACTACTTAAACGCCTATATAGGAGTGGTACAGAAAGAATGGCTCTTTTTGGTGTAGGGGCATGGGGACACAGATTGGACTGTAAGACCTTCTGTGGCCACCTACAGAGTGTTCAAAGACCGGCACTCATGGCATTCACTAGATGCTACAGGACAGTTTCTACAGCTGCCGTACAAGTACTAGCGGGCGTCCTACCGCTAGATATAAAAGCAGGCATAGAATATGCAAAGCTGATGGTATTGGTGGAGCGCAGGCCATATATCTTTCACGAGGTAAATCTGCGGCCAGACGATATTGAGCAGAGGGTAGACATTCTGTCATGTCACCCTGCGGAGCGTTGCAGCGTACCTTTCGATAGCGAAAAGCCAACTGGCGAGGGTCTGGAAATCTTTATTGATGGATCAGGCATTGATGGTAAAATTGGTTTAGGGTTCACCATCATGTACTTTGGGCAAGAGATTGTTACATTTGGTGCTAGACTTGGCGACGAGAATTCTGTCTTTCAGGTGGAAATATCGGCGCTGGGGCTGGCGCTAGAGTGGCTCAAAGTACACCCAGGCAACAAACAACACTTGTCATTTATACAGTGATTCGTTGTCTTCCCTTTACTCCCTGACCGATCCGAATAACCAAAAAAATCTTGGTTAATAAAGCGAAGGACTCATACTAGGAAGCCATTAGTAAAAGAGAGGTACGTTTACATTACGTGCGCGCACACGTAGGCACTTTCGGAAACGAAAGAGCCGATGTACTGGCCAAAGAGGCTGCGAATCTTCCAGAGCCAACGCTGGACCTGTCACGTCCAAGGTCGCACCTGATAAAGGTGCTGCATAAAGAAGCACTGCGTGTATGGCAACTGAGATGGGAAAATGAAGTGGTGGGTCGTCAGACCTACAAATGTTTTGAAACTGTATCTGATAAAAGAGTTCTCGGTAATGCTATCGTTGCCCAAATAGCGACAGGACACGGACGTGTGCCGGAATACCTTCATAAACGAGGGTATCCGATAAGCGAGTTATGTCGCTCGTGCAATGTTGTGGGAGACTGTCTCCACTTCGTGCTGACTTGTACCAGGACCTCGGAGGAAAGGAGTAAACTGGTGTACAAGAGCGAAAGCTTGAGTACCATCCTGGACCGGCGCAATTGGTCTATCTTGAAATGATAATGTACATTGCGTCGGATGACATTCCAGTGATGGAATACCAGCGTGCTTCTGACGATGGTCCGGTCGAGAGCTGGGATATTGAGGAATAGTATAGGAATTGACGGTTCGTAAAGGACTTTTAAAAACAAATCTTCTACGAGAATGAATGCCATAATAAGTGAGTGGATGCCGGCGAGACTACTCGCCTCATCAAGGTTTGGTTCTGTGGCTCGTCTACCGAGGTAGGTGGCGACTGTTGGAAGGTAGACTCGAGTTCAAAGCTTCGAGTTGCAAGGTATGAAAATTAGTTATAGAAGCCTCAGCTTCTGGCACTAAGCCTCGCAAACTCGATCCCCTTCTGTCCCTTCTATCTTTTAAGTCATTTTAAACTAATCGATGCAAAATTTTATTCACAAATATTTAGGCATCCAAAGTCTCTCTCATGTTGTACAAAATGCAAACATATGTTGATTGCAAAGCCACAGCAAACTTCTTTCGCTTGTGCCAATAATTGCTTTCTGTTTCCAGTCTAGTAAGAACTAATCACATTCACGACAATCTAGGTATTGTTCAGTCATCTATCTAAAACAAATTCTTTGGACTCTACATGAATTTCAGCACTGCTGTAGCTTTGTTGCTGTTATCGTGTGCCAGCTAGGCTGGTTGTTGGAATGCGCTGCTCCACTTTATCAACAGAACCATATTTTGGTATGGAGTCCAACTTCCTCGACATACACATGTCATAGATACCCATTTATATGGTAAGCATCCATTCCCAACCCATTCATACAAGGAAAGGACAAAGACAGGATAGATAAAGAGAGCTTTTGTAAATATGTACATAAAATGTAGAAAAAATACATAAAATGGTGAGATTCGGAATAAAATGTCAGTTTTTGCAGCCTGGTATTGAAGTGGAAAGTTTCGGTTTTATCACTATAAATCATGTATACAAAAAGAGATCAATTGATTATTAAAATCGAGGTCATTAGCAAAAATACATCATAATCAATGATTATATGTAATCAGTGGCATTGTTTTACGAATATGTAAGCACATAAAACAATGGCTGCCAAGCTCCTTTATAATCCAAGTCATTTTTCAAAATTTTAAAAAATTTTCGCCAGCCGCAATCAATAATGTATTTAAATAGCATGCAAATTACATTAATTGAAAACATTACATTACAGAAATTACATTAATTTAAAACATATTAATGAAATACAAAATGGGGTATTTAATTTAAATAATAAATATTTAATATTTGTTTTACTTAACTTGATAACTCTTTAAATTTTGGTGAATAATTGGTGACAGCACTTCTCAGTAATTTTTTGAGATTTTGGTTTTTTAATATTGATCGATGCCTGAATTTCACGAATTTAATGGGGAATAAAATTATTCGATTAAGAACGTTGTTACGAATATTAAAATAATTATACTGGCAGCTTTTTTTTAGTTCAGGATACTTCGATTCTGGTAAAAATTCCCAAAACTCAGTAATCAGTATTGTTCATATACTTCCCGACATTGAAAATACAACATCAAGAAGGAGTGGCCAAAATATTATGCAAATTTCAGGATAAACGCACATTGCAAAGTTATGTAAAGGATGTGAAATACGCAGCTTTTCGGTACCAGTAGTATAAAATATAAGGTGAAGAACCAGCAGAGTGGGAAATATTCGCACCATTATTGCTGCTTAGTTCTTCTCGTAAGGGTCCCCTTTAATTATAAAGAATACCAGGCCATTGTAGATGAAGTCTGTTCCAGCAAACAGACGAGTTTACGAGGTGCATAGGGATCGGAAGGGAAGTCGGTTCCTTACGAAAGATCTCAGCTGTCAGACATCTGGACGACTCTATAATCCACCGGATGTCGCGAAGATGGTTGCAACAAGGAACTGTGAAAGTTTGTGGGGTGCCGATGCAGCCAGAATCGCGTCAGCATGGATGAATTGATGCGTCCGATGGGAGTTGGTGGCGTACCCGAAAAACGCGTCTATAAAAATTCTGCAGAATGTGTAAGACACCTTCCACAGTATAGAGAGTGTATATAAATCCAATTGCTGTGGATTGTTTGCTAGTGGCTGTCGTTAAGAAGTCTCCCGTTGACCGCGTAGCATAAATGTCAACGTCAATGTCAGAAATTGTGCCAGATTAGAGCAATGCGGACAACGGATTGGCAGTTGATCATCTTCTTAGATGAGTCATGCTTCTATTTCTTCAATTATAGTGTGGCGTGGCTTGGAGACAGTTCGAATCCTGCAGAAATTGTGAGAAGCCCCACCACACGACAAATCGGCATCATGGTTAAGTGTGCCATTTAATATGATTCCATGTAACATCTAACTCGTATTCATTTCACTTTGACAGCCCAATGTTACGTGAATGATGTACTGCGACTGGCAATACTACTCTATTTTCAGAGGGTGCTTAATAATCTTTATCAGAAGGATAACTCTTGTCTGCACATTGCTCGTATCAGCCAACAGGGCCTGCAAGGTGTACAGCTGCTTCTCTGGCTACTGAGCTCACCATATCTCTCATAAATGGAACACGTATGGGATATGATTAAACGCCATTAGCAGACCTTTATTCTGCCTCCACCTGCTTCAGAAGACGTATTTTGGAAAATGGTTGATAGGAAATGGAGATCCTTTTCTCAGGACGCTACTTACTATGTGACTAAGTGTATTTCTTCGTGTATTCACGTAGTAGCTCCATGATGGTCCTACGACGGACCACCATGGAGCTACTACTGACCCGCTCGAATCCAAAAATTCCCCTAAATAGCAATACTCAGAGACACACAAAACCCCTTAAATTTTTAGGAGTTATCTTAGACAAAAATCAATCTTACCTTAAACATATAAGGCAGCTAAAGAAAAAGTTACAATATCCCAGCGTCAGAGGACAATGGTCAGCAGAGACTGTGTAATTAAAGGATTCATCTTAAAGAAAATATACCGAAATTTGATTGAACAAATAATCCTCTACGGAACCTCAACATGGATCTTTCCACTGACGTCCTTCATGCCCTCAACAACCACAACACAAATCTCCATTAATTAAACTACTGCTGACAACCCTTCAAATTCAAGAAGCAACCACACGCATAGAACTATACTGGCTCAAAGGTCACTCTTTCAACTAAGGGAATGACATGGCAGATCAAGTAGCAAAGGAAGTAGCACAACAAGAGGATCTCCCTTCTGAAATGATCCTTGATCCTAAAAACAAAGTCATTTCTCTATCATCAACATGTTCTCATTCAGTGGCAACATGACTGGGACAACAAATTACAGTGCCGCATTGCTCACCAGTTTTTTACAAAAAATGCAAGGTTCCACTTCTGGAAGAACTCCTTTCTTAATTGTGAGTTGTCAAACCAAGGTCAATTTCCAACATATTACTATAAAATAAAGAAAGTCCCCATTGACCGCAGCATCTGCGATGAACCCAGGACGGCCATTCCATTACGTATTTAAGTGCCCCATCTACACATTAAAAAGTGAATATGAAAGTGATTCATATTTTCTTGTATTCTGCCTCACGAATAAGCTTCACACAGAAACAGTGATGCCAATATGCAGCGCCTCATCTCAAAATTTGTAGACTCGCCTCAGTGACATAAAGATAACAGTGACTCCATATCTGTGATTTCTGAATCATCATACTCTTCACAAGTCAACTAGGGACTTAGTTAACCCTTCCTGTAGCCAGTGGGAAACGTAGTCTCACTCCAAGGGTACCTGTATGGACAGTTACCTCCAACGACACAACTGGACTTTTCTTGGACTGTTCAAGGAGCTTCTTAACTGTACATATCTAATAACATATAAGGACAGTCCCATCAACTACTTACTAATTTTCTCCTCTATTTTTACAACATTTTATTTTATTTGCATTCAATAGTAATTGTTATTTAATTGTTAACTATTTTCATGTAATCTTTTTTTATAATTTCAATTTCTTGTAACCAACATGTGTGTACTAACACCAAATGTATGAACCTGTAATACAGAATCCTACTGCGTAGGAGCCTGTAAGTCATTTCTTTGTAGAAGCTTAATTTCAATAAATGCCGAAGCGCCGGGTAGTTGGTCCCCTTAAAGTCTGAGGGTTCGCTCACGATGATTGATGGATAAACCCTTTCAGCCTTAAGTATAGTCCAGGCTGTCCCAATATTGCTGTTTCAATCTACTGAGCCAACTGCATTATACATATTCGCTCTGTATTATACATATCATTTCGAAATACAGATCCCATATTGTTATCTGTTGTCTCTCTATGGCAACTTCTTCTTCCTGTTGAATTTTCAATGTTGATCAGTGTATATTCAATAATCAGCATCATACTTATATTTTAATAGTAGATCTTGAACTTCTTGTATGTCTATTTATTCAAATTTTCCTGATGTTTCTTGATCATAATTATACAGGAAAAACTCATCGTAAATTCTGTTGATTTCAAATGGATTCATAAAAAATCAAAAGACGATTTAAAATATTTCAAGTCTTTAAATCTATTTCAGAATTCCGTCATTATTCCTTCTAGGTTTTTTATATACTTTTTAAGTTTTTCTTCTTCAATATTGAAGCAATTTTCTTTATTTGAGGAAAATAACATATTTCTACTGTCCTTTTGGAAAAGTTGCAATTTAGCTTTAAATATAAATATACACTTTGAGAAGCCAGATAATATATTTTATCTTTCCCCAACAATTGTAAGCTCAGGGTGTGCAAATGTTCCACGACATCAGTCAAAAGCATCAAGTCTTGTAATCACGTGTCATTGTCTAATTCTGAACAGGTTATTTTTTTTTCTTTTAGAAATGCAGTTATCGGATCAAACAAATCTACAAATTGATTTAATACCTTATAGCTAGATAATCATCAAACAAACAAATGAAATTTTTGCCATTTAGAAGTTCTTCGTTATTTACTTATTCAACGAAATTTTTGAGCTGCTGCTGATGTTTTTGGATCAATGCGAGTGTAATTTACAATGTTTAATGCTATTTTCACAACATCAGCATATCTTAAATATTTTGTAACTAGATGTTCTTAGGGAATTATGTAGTTAATCGGTATGAATTGTGGAATTTGATAATCGTTTCTCTTAAAAGCCCAAAAAGACCGATTTTTTAACCAGCATTGGCGAAGCTCCATCAGTTGCAATGCTTACAAGTTTATTAAGAGGTACCTCAAAAGTTTACACTGTGGAATTTAATGCATTTTTAATATCGACAAAACGGGTTGGCTCTTGAAGTTCTACTAAATCAAATAATTCTTCTTTAACAAGAAAATCATGTGAAACAAAATGTATGAAAACTGCCAACTGCGGAAGATATCTTGGTGATTCGTTATCTGCCGATTCGTCAAGGGCAATACTTTTCTTCAAATCATTTGTAAATTATATTCAAGAGATTTATTAATTGCAATTAAGCGTCATTCGATTGTCTGTCGTGAAATGGGAATTTGGGAATCAATTTACATCACTGCTGTTGTGTTTGGATATAGAACATAAAGTACATATTTCAAGTTTCTTTTTAATAATCTCTCCCTCTTCAATCGGACGTTTTGCACGAGCAATATTTCATTCAATAACAAAACTGGCTTCATCCTCGTTTTCAGCTTAATTAAAGGTCATAAAAATTGACTGTTGTTTATTTAAATTTGATTTTAAAGAAGCAAGTTTACCTGATCTTAATTTGTAATTTGGAGGATACTGATTCGAAAACTGAGAAGGATTAGTTTCATAATGTTGACTTAAATTACTAGTTTTATAATTTTTGACCCCGTAGAATTATACAAATTATTCCTAATGCTTTTCTGTTACTTTCAATAAAAAAGAAATTATCATTCCACTTATTATTCAAACTTCTGTTTTTTTTCCTCGTATTTCTTTTTTTATTTTCTTTCGCCATTTTCTTTCCCTTAATTTTAAAAATAACATTTTCTTTCTCATATTTTTAAATTAACTTTAAGTAAAGAAAGAAATTTAATAAATACAAATTTTGTACTATTAAGACAATAACAATACATATTACATACTACGAAATAAATTATAGTTAACTTATCAAAAATTCCAGATTACAAATCATATTCGTATCAAGATTGATACAAATTGTTTCCTCCAGAGATTAATATCAACTTTCCTTTGCAATGAAAGTTTACAAATTCAAAATTGAACTAGAATTGGCCGATTACAGACGATAACGCTACTGCTTATGTTCATTCGCGCTGTTAAAATTGATATGGCTCATGATATCATTCCAAGTTATTCCAAAAATTATATGATGAGTCATATCATTCTTAAATTGGACGGGAAGGAAATTTATTATAACGTTGCACTTAGTCTTTCATATTTGTTGACAGTTATTTAAAAGACATTTTGAAGCACATACGGTACGATACTAATCTTTTTAAAACATAATAACCCAAAAGTTGAATGGGAACTCGGGTACATTTATCGAGAACCACAAATAATCCTTCAAATAGTCTCACGTATTTCGCGAGCCACATGCTGGTCCCTTCCTAGTATAAAACATTTTGAGAATGTGTGTTTCAAAGTACTAGTGTTAGTTAGAATGAGATTTAATTTGCACAGAGTGTAGGTCGACCATCCATATCTCAATGTCAAGTGGACGCTAAAAATGGTTATTTGTCAACAACTCTTGATTGTCGATCCGGATATTATTAATTGAAGTTAAGTTCATTTTAAAAACACTTGTGACACGTACTGAAGATATTTAACATGAGAAACATTGATTATATTGGGTTCCACATCGAGACCCAATGACTTACAAAAATGATTCCAGTATGCGCTAAAGGTTATGAACTTCAGCAGCCTCAATTGTCAATCTTCAAACAAAATTGCAAATTTATCAACTGCGGAATTCATATTTTATTATATTGTTTCTCCACAATAGTTTTTTACAGTTTTCAATATTTAAATGCGTTTCATTGTTGGATTTCAATTTAACTAACAAACCTATTGAGTTTGTTTTTATTAACACTTACATTGAAAACAATTCTTTCTATAATATTTTTTATATTAAACACCATTTTGGATTATTTTGTTAAAAGGATCAATACAATTTCTTATTTCGATTCAAAATTTTATGAATTAAAAAAGAACACTTATTTTCAGAAAAATTTAAAATATGAAAAATAGTAAAATTTTAACTAAAACAAAAAATAAACAGCATTTATTTAATTTTAAAGATTTTATTTTGATAATCATTGCAATTAATTTTAAAATCTATCACCCAGTTAGGAAATATTATTGATTAGTTTCCTTTTTAAAATTGTAGAAAACTCTGGAATTTAAAATTCGTTTTATATTTCCTTTGAAATTAAAATTTTTTATTGTTTTTTTCTATTTTATTTCAAAAAATTGTTCTTAGAATAACTTTGAAAAGTCAAAATGCCTTAAGGGATGGAATTTCCAAATAAGACAACATGAATTAAATACTATTCAAGGAAATTATCTCTTAAACTAAAAATAAATCTCATGTTCTCTTCGACGAGAGAACTCTAATAAATTGCTTTTAAAAGAGAATTTTTAATGAAAACTTCTAAGAAATAGCAGGCTTCTACGCATTACTTAATTCTAATAAATATTGAATACTGAAACTCCAAGCTTTGAGAAATCTTAGGAACTTCATGAGTTTACATCATATTTTGAATTTGTTATTTAAATTTTCAGTCTCAATTTTAACTTAAATTACTTAAAATAAAATATCTCACTCTACATTTTTAAAATATGTATCGATTATTATAGTGTATTCTTACTATCTACAAAAAAATAAACGTTTTTTTTAATTCATGGTGTGATGTTATTATATAATTTTATGATATAGTATTAATATGAGTATTAACATGATATAATGATAAAAATTTTGTATTATATAGTGTTAGTATAAATCGAATATATCGTATAATGTCTTATACCATTTAATCTATAAAAAATTTTAATGGTATAAAAAAATTACTTAAATGTTAGTTGAAATTTATTTATTTATTTTGCAAAAGTGATATCAATTGACAATTTTAAGAAAAGTAATATTATGATTACAAAAGTTAGGCACAGATGTTTATAAAAATAAGGCAAACGATTGTAAATAAAAGAGATATTTTTAAATGTATTACGCATTTTTATTGCGTTAGTAGTTCTCGAAAACACTGCGCATGAAAACAAATTGTAACTTACTAGCAACAAATAGTTCAAGAAAGAATTCAATATTATTTTTAAGAGAAAATAAATCAAAATCATTTGATTTTTCAATTTAAAATCCAGTTATTCTAATACGAATTCAGATTGTTACAATTAAAAATCTAATTCGAAAATTTTAAAACTCTGAATAGAGACTCTATTGAAGTTTAAGCGTAAATACAAAAAAGACATGCCATAAAATCTTATTTTTTACTTAATAATAACATTAAAAAATTAAAAAGAAATAAAATTGAAGAATTTTTCAAATAGTTAAATGAGAGAACTTATATATATAATACTCCAAATAAAGCCGGCATGTTTACTTTCCAATTTTTGAAGTTACTAAAAGAACTGCTTAATTTTTCCATTCAAAAATGGAGAACAGTTCAAAATTAATAAACAAAATGCTTTATTCAATAACCTTTTGCTATTTTTTTAGATAAAACAACTTTAGAAATGGTTATGCTAGAAAGTAATGCTATGGAAGTAAGACTAAAAAAATTTGGTGAGCCTATAATATTTGAATGCCATATTAATTTCTGTAAAAAAATGCTTATCTTTAGAAATAACATATAACATGCTTATCTTTAGATAGTTCTGGGCATTTTTTAAGGAAAAGAATTTTTTTAATGCTATCGGAGAAATCTTGCTCGAAAATTAAATATGATGACATGAAAACATAGTAATATTAACTAAAACCTTAAAGATGTTTATATTTTGTATTCTGTGGAACTTTTTACAGATTTTCTTTACTTTTTTTCAAGTGTTTTTCTCATCAACTTTCTCACGAATAGTTCATCTAATGCGTACGTGAATAACATTACCAAATGTTCAATGGCTGCCAAACAAAAAGTGCAAACACATTGCATCCACGTCTGCATAAGAAACCAAAAAACTGAATCTGCTATAGTATAAATGATAATTATTTTTTAATCATAAAACAATAAACTATTATGATGATCTATTTGTTGTAAAGAGTATGTTTAGTTCTGCAAATTTTGAGATAATTCATACCGATAAAGTGTCATCCCATGGTAAGGGATTGAACAACTCACTTCAATAATTCTCACTCACATATTTGTATTTTTGTTCAGTAATATCTTTATAAATACAATGCTAACTACATGTAAAAATACAGTATTAACTATATTAACACATACCACACTCACAGTCCAGATACCAGGCCATAATGTTTCTGGCTGTTTCTAACAATGTAGGAAAGGTTATGTTGAAAAACTCTTAATCCAGATTTATATGTTATTTCAACAAAACAAAGTTCTTTAAAGCAGTATTTGGGAGAAAACTTCTTTATTCGACATGAAAAGTGGTTTAAACAATGAGAACGCTGTAAAATATAAGAAAAAGTTTTTAAAAAAAGTTAATTTTCTTATTAAATTTATAACTTAATTTTTTTAAAAATTTATTCTCAGTTTTAATTAAAGTTTCTTTACATAAATTAAAAAATACTCGTTATGTTCAAGATGAAATTGAATTTATCAAATTTTAAATTATTGTATTATTTAGTGTTAAACATATTCGCATAATTAAAACTGATCCATTAAATTACGAAATAGAAAAGCCATAAAATAGTTAAAAATTAAATAATAATGTAATTAAAAAAGAAATATTATTGAAATAAAGCATTAATTTCATCCAATGAATTTAAATGCGTATGCAATGTTTTGACTTGTTTTCATTGATATCACCTGTAAATCTTTTGATCCTGAAAGTGCCTTTCATAACCAACTGAATGATAAACATGGTTGAGCTGCGATAATAATACCGGCCATTACGCCCACATCTAAATCTGGTTCTTGTTTGGTATTCTGGAGTAACTTTGCTTAAACATTTTTTATACATCATCTTTTAAACCGCTGACGTATATTTCTGTAACTAACATAAGTCTTCGGTAAAAATCCCCATTGACAATCACTTTGTACTACGTACCATACTGCTTCTATGCATACTCTTAAGCACTTTTCGTATTTGTTATGTATTAGTTTTACATCTTTTATGAACTTCAAAATTTACTCCTAATTTTATTTTTTATATAATATTCCATTTCGCAATTTCTCCGTTTTTGTGCTCATTAAGTTAAATTACTCTCGTTTTTACTTCTGCTTATTTTTTAAAAAATAACTTAACTTAGTAGCAAATAGATTATTTTTTCTGTCATTGTCTTAGAAGATAAATACATTTAAAAATAAAGAATTATTAAAAACATTTTATTTAGATTTAAATGTATGTCTAATATGTATAAAGAGAATTTTGATTTATCAATTTGTGTGGTGAGTATTAGGGAAAAACAATCAAATATATAGCATGGTATGCATTAAATCGTATTAAAATATAGGTAAGTAAATGAAATAAAATATAAATCTAATGAAATGTAACTAAAACCATGAAAAACAATTACAACGAAAATATAAAGTGTATCATTTTCTACCATAAAAATAGTAATTCATAGGAAAATATTTCGGAATATATAATAATCATATCAGAGAAAAATATACTGTACGATTGTTCTTGACACTCTTAAGAAACCAAGCCATAACATGGAAATAAAAAGAAAAAAGTCGTAAAGCAATCAATATATAGTAAAATTCAAAAGTAAAGAAATCCAGTCAACATAAAATATATAAGAAAGCTATTTTTAGTATCTATGGGAAACATAAGAGATAAGCAAACCAATAGAAAGAGGATGAAATAAGGAATATATATTTAGAAAATGAAAAAATCTAATCAAAAACGAAATACGAAAAAAAAATAATTAAATTAACAAAACAGAAAAAGATACAAAATAACTGAACTAACTTAAAGTAAATATGAATATTTTAAAAAACTTAGAAACTTAAGCAGTGATATAACAGTAGGGAAAATAAATCCCATAAAGATTAAAAACATTCAATTAAGTAATTACTTAATAAACTTCATATTCTGGAAAAATTATTTTGTTTTCATTGAAATTAAA
This sequence comes from Latrodectus elegans, assembly GCA_030067965.1. Taxonomy (NCBI): domain Eukaryota; kingdom Metazoa; phylum Arthropoda; class Arachnida; order Araneae; family Theridiidae; genus Latrodectus; species Latrodectus elegans. The sequence continues at coordinate 62,319,170 of CM057822.1, read as the reverse complement.
TTTATCTCACAGTTGAAATTAAATATGAAGCCATGCTACGACACAAACAAGATTGTATTAAATAATAATTAACATTTATTAGTAATAGTTCTAAATATTCTATAGAGTACAGTAATTAAAATGAAATTATAGAAGTATTATCTAATTTTTGAACATCAAAAGAGCATCAAAATTTATATAAAATCTATAAAAAATTGTAGCTGCAAAACTATCATAACAATTTCTGAAATCATTAACGCATTCCTTGAAAAATTCAGTTGAACAACAAAAAACCAAATGTAATTTTGTATTAAAAATCTAATAATTCAATCCCTTTAAATACTTTGAAGAAAAATAGTTTTCTTATTTGATGAAGTATTTAATCACATCATATTTAATGTATTAAAAATGTCACATAGATTCGTAACAAATTAGCAATATCTATTCAATAGAGATCAATCTACAAATAAATAATTGATCGAAACTTTAGAATTAAGTTATCCGTGTTAAAATTATAAAAAATTATTCTGCTACTGATAATTAATTCCGTTGAGATATTGATATTGTTTAACACATTAAATATTTAATGAAACTAATCAACAACAGTGTCTATCAATTAAATTGATATTTTAAGCAAATGATACACAGAAATTTAATAAAAAGAACATATTAAAAATTCCATTAATGTTGAATTTCAGTAATATAGCACTTATTTTCCTACCACCGATCTACAGTATTTAAAAAATGCAACAAATTTAAAAAAGCCCTATGTTCTGATAATACAGAAATGCTAAAAAAACTAAATTACAAAAAGTTTAATATAAGAACGGGTTTTCATAAAGTAATGTTTATCAAACAAAAATACTCTAAGTTGAAATCATAAAAATTCAAAGTTCTCTTGATTGAGAAAATACAGGTAGAGGTTGAGTAACTCTTTCATAATTTTGATAATGTTATATCCAAAGTCAGTTATGCTTGAATTACGTTTGATGAGAAACTAAACTGAGACGAGTTTGCCTAAATTATTATTGTTTCGGCTATAACAGAAAGTTTGTATGATCGGAGCCTAAATTAGAATTTCAAACAAACTGATTTGAAAAATTCTTTCGAAAACTCCTTAAAGATAATTTATACTTAAAAAGTAATATGTTTCCAAGGAGAAAATGCCTCTCATATTCATCTGTAAAAACAGCATTTAAAGATACATTAAATTCCGATCCTTGAAATATTTATGTAAACAAATTTAAAATTACCTTCACGAAAATGTAATATTAATTGTTGAGATTAATTTTACTTTTCAATTTTATTCAAACTCGATAAACAAAATACATACAAAAAATTGTCTAGTGGTCAGCAACCTTACTGGGGATAGGGAGGTCCTGGGTTAGAATCCAGGTATGTTCATGGATGAACTTTCTCTCTCTATCTATCTAGCCTCTGTCCTTTCCTCGTATGAATGTGTTGGTTACCTACCTTATAAATGGGTACCCATGACATTTGTACTGAGGAAGTCGAACTCCACTCCTAAATATGATTCAGTTGGAAAAGTGGGGAGCAATGAACCCCATATTGCCAGCCTACAACAACAGCAAACAAAATACATGACAAAAATTCAAAGAAAAATAATTGAATAAAATGTTTATTTGCATTCATATCCTTTACTTTCCTCTTTCTCTCCAGCAATATTCAATAAAATACAAATAGTAATTTTTAATTTTATTGCATATTGCTTTGAGACTCTAAATTCTGTGTATAAAAGGGTGTTTTCAAAATTGTTGTTTAAATTTTATAAAATATCATTTAATAAAAAAAAACTTTTTGGTTAAATTTTATAATTTGTTCTACTATTTATGAGAATCAGATTATGTAATTCATCAAAACGCAGTGTGATTACTTATTATGTTTGAAATTATGCTTTTATAAAACTTATCGTTATGTAATCTTACTAAAACACATTATATTTAACATCAATTCCTAATATTATTTTAAAATATGCATGAGATAAATTCTCTTGTCATTTAGTTTTGTCTCACTCTGTAGAGTAAATGAAGAGAAATAGAAGAGGTATCTTCAAAAAATTTTTAGCAGAATACCACGGGTTGGTATTAAAAATATTTGCATTCAAACACATAATATAAATAATTTTTGAGTCACTGTCATCCGCCTTCTATGAAGACAGTCAATTACGCAAGCCCAATCAGAAAAGAAATTAAAATTAGACTATACTATAAATTAATCTAATCTAATACCTTTCTCTTCAAAATAAAAAAAATACATAAGCTTTTCTCTCATAAATTATATAATAAATTGCATATTTAAAAGCAAACATAAAAAGTTATATCTGTATTTTTCGCAGATGAAATAAATTGTATCCTCCATAAAATATTTATGAAAATTTAGCTGCTGAAGATTTGTATTTGATGTACTTGTTTCATTAAAGTGACAGAATATTAAAGATAAGTTATCTCATTTCTATTTAATGTTCATGTTCATATACTAAAACACCATATAACAATAAAAGTTAGGAATGATTCAGCATTTTATTTCTTAGTTGCAATTTTTATGTATAGAATTAGGAATTGGCAATTTTTAAAACTAATATGATTTGATTTGTTAATTTCTTTCATTTACAGGCATTACTTTATCTTCTGCAGGCAAAAAATTTCATCTGATATTGATTTAACAGAGTTTCAAAGTTATTTTTAAAAAGTTCCTCAAAATAAACTATTTTAACATCTAAGTAAGGGAATAAAATTAAAAAACAGTTGGAAGCCCTGTGGAAAATTTTTCACAAGAAAAGACAGATGAAAATAAATTGACCTGTACAAAATCAATGAACATGTGGGGTATTCCTTTAAATTTATGGCATTGAAAACTAGTTACAAGAAAACTAAATGATCCAAAAATCTTGAAATTCCACCAGAATGTTCCGAAAGCAATGGGAAAGAAATGCTTAAAAGAAACTCCGCTTATGGCGCTGAATGCACAATTAGGTCAGCGGTGCAATAAAGTTAAAAACGAATTTGATGTCTCTGTCGACATCAGGTGGAGCCGACGTTTTTTCAATGAACCAGAGATGTTTAGTTTGCTAGATGCCAATGGGTGTGTGCGCAACACAAACGGTAAAAACCTGAAAAGTACACCTTTAAGTCGATTATTCCTTTGAATGATTTTGCCATTTTTGGACTATTCTTTGTGAAATGGTATTTTAAGAATAATGCTGTCATAAAATTTAGAACACTTTAGAATTTACGAATAGCTCAAAGATTTGTGAAATTTAAATGGACTAGGAGTAACGGTTACTGAAATCCGATAGAGGATATATTAACTGTGAAAATAGTAGTAACGACATTTAAAGAAGGATCTAGTGTAAATGTGTTAAGTTACAGCGCTTATAGGTAATTATTATATAATTTTAAGCATATCATTCAATATGGTATGTTGATTTTTGAGAGAAAGAGGTAATGCTATTCATACAAAATAGCACAGCACTTTTGCAAAAATTTCTTTCTGCAGACCTTACGAAACAAGAAAGTTTGCTTTCTTCTGTACATAGAATTGGATATTACATTTATTTAAAACAATCTATGGAATGTGGAAGCCCTTTCTGAGTTCCACCTGCAGAACGCAATCCAAATAGACAACACAAAATTCAAACATTTTTCAAATATTATAACATTATACCCAAAATGTTTGTTTATGGTGAGGTACTATGTCAGATTTTGCCTTTAACCCACATTTTTTCAAAGATATTACTCCTACTGATCCGGTTATTTTTTTCATTGTCAAAAACAAAGAGTTTCTCACGTCTGATTACGTCAATTCAATGCTTTATCAGCATCAGTGTCTGAGTATTCTCTCATTTTTACCAGATTGCACAGCTCTAATAAATGACACACAGGTTAAATATTCACTGAGGAGGACGTTCGGAAGTGACATAATAAATTTTACAATAACCTGTTAAACTTGACTCTCATTACCCTCTATCCCTGAGATTTTTAGTTTTGGGTTTATCTGAAGAATACTGTGTATTATGCTGCTTTTATGAGATTAGTTAAACAGAATGAAGGATTTACATTTCAAATCAACGACATCTAGAAATTACTATTGGAGAACATGATTTTTCATGTTTTCTATTGTTAGCTAAACGTGATTGAGAAAATATAAAAACTCTCATGTATAAGTTTCGCAGTTCCGTGTGTGTGTGTGTGTGTGTGTGTGTGTGTGTGTGTGTGTGTGTGTGTGTGTGTGTGTGTGTGTGTGTGTGTGTGTGTGTGTGTGTGTGTGTGTGTGTGTATGTGTGTGTGTGTGTGTGTGTGTGTCTGTGTGTGTGTGTCTGTGTGTGTGTGTGTGTGTGTGTGTGTCTGTGTGTGTGTGTCTGTGTGTGTGTCTGTGTGTGTGTCTGTGTCTGTGTGTGTGTGTGTGTCTGTGTGTGTGTGTGTGTGTGTGTGTGTGTGTCTGTGTGTGTGTGTGTGTTTTCAAATGTTATAACTGATAGCCTTTTTCCTGGACTATAAGTCGACATCGTGATTTTTATCTCATTATGTTAATACGTGTAGCGTTTTCATTCTCTTAAAACACCCTTCTATTGTTTATCTGCCTTTGAAAATAATTGTTATTTCTATTAACGTAAAATGCGGTTTCAATTTTTATTAACTAAGACTAAAAATTTCCTCACCTTTTAAAACATATTGGGGAAAATTTATGTCATTTGAGCTTACAGCCCTTTAAACTTACGCTTTAAATATTTTTCAGGTCTTTTCCAAGCTTATGCTTCTAAAACCTATGAAATGAGATCCTTTATTATACTAACCATTTTCAACTCCTATAAATCTTAATTTACTATGTATTAAACCAACCTTGGTAAAAGAAAATAATAAACTACACATAACATTAGCATTTAAATTAAAATCATTTAATTACAAAAAAGTTTATATTTAAACTTTTAGTAATTAAAACTATTTAATTACTAACAGTTTAAATAAACTATTTTCACTTTTCTACTGAAAACATTTCACTTAAACAATTCTTAGAATCTTGAACCACATTAAATTTTAGCTGTGATTTTTATTTTAGTTTTTGAATGAGTGCATCATCTTAATTAAATAACATTCATTACTAAAATTATGGTTTTTTCAAATTCCTGGTAAGCATTTTATGGTATGGGTGTAAGCATGTTTGTTGTATATACATGACCAACTGAAGTAAAATTTTATTGAAAGTAATCATGTAAAGAATATTGGACATCAATGTCTAAATTGCAGTTATTTCTGAATAACTAACTTTCAAAAAGAAGATTTTTTCCATATATATATATGTATATATATATATATATATATATATATATATATATGTATGTATATATATATGTATGTATGTAGGTAGGTAGGTAGGTAGGCAGGTAGGTATATAAGTCACATATAACTTATTACATTAACTCATTTTGTTCAAAATAAGAATAGAGCTAGAAAAAATATCCCTATTTTTCAGTCTTTCCATCAAGTTGATTCTGCTTTTTTGAGAAATAATAATTTTACTGAAATCTATAAAATATATAAAATTCAGATGTGATTAAAGCTGCTATTTACTCGAGCTGAATTTGTAGACAAAAGAATTTATTAATAATGCTGCACAACTTGGCTCATTTATTAAAAAAATAAGCAATCTCCTGTTTATAAAATTAAGCAAAATACTTGATGAAAAACCTAATAAAGCGATTCTATATTCAAGTAAACCACTAACAATAGACACAAAAATCAAATTTAAGCTGTCATTCCTTTTTTTTTTTTTTCATGAAACTTGCAAAATGAAACAATACTCTCTCTATACTTATTTTTGTTTACGCTATATTTTAAACCTCATCATATTTTTATCAGGATTAACATAACTAAATACAATTATGAAGCAAAAAATATTCAGAAATAAACAAAAATTTGGAGTTTTTTTAATTAAATCTTATAAATATTTTATATGATGCTAACTCTTATATTTAAAATTCCAAAATCTCTATGTGTGTGTGTGTGTGTGTGTGTGTGTGTGTGTGTGTGTGTGTGTGTGTGTGTGTGTGTGTGTGTGTGTGTGTGTGTGTGTGTGTGTGTGTGTGTGTGTGTGTGTGTGTGTGTGTGTTTGTGTGTGTTTGTGTGTGTGTGTGTGTGTGTGTGTGTGTGTGTGTGTGTGTGTGTGTGTAATACATAATTTAATACAAAGTAATGCTCTTTAAATAATTTTTACAGACTTATTTCAAAATTTATGGAATATTGGATGATGGAGTTATTATACACTGGAATTTATCATACATTAGAAGATGTACAGCTTATAAAGATTATATTACATAAAACAATTATCTATAATTTTTAAAATAAAACTTTATATTTTACAAAATGTTCATAAAATACTCCATGAAATAAACATCATAAAATGCTGTAAAAAAGATACTTCCTTATTTCAGGCAGTTAATGAAACATATTAAGAAGTCTATATTTGGAGATGAGTTTTATTAAAATTAATTATAAAATTACATGAAGTACACGTTGTTACTTTCAAGATTAATGTTTTCATAAATGTATTAAAAAAGTTATACATTCTTATAAGAATCCCTTTCAAGAACTCTACTTTTAAGGAAAACGGAAATGCACATATTTTGAATGATTTACATAACACTTAGAACGTGAGGGTTGTTGAATTAATAATTTATAGGCCCGCTTAAATACTCAGTTTAAACTATTCATTTGTATGAGTGTCACGCAGTTTTCAAATGTGATTTCAACGTAACTTTAGAAACTATTAATGTTTTCTTCCAGATAATTACTGTTGTCACTTTAGGAGAAAATATTGATTAATAATGAAAATATACTTGCTTACATATTTACAGACAGTTGTTATTCTGAAAAGTGTGCCGTTCTGCAAAGTTTATTAAGTTAAATCTATGACTAGAAGAGCTGTAAAATGTCTTATAAATTATTAGTGAGTTTAGTTGTAATAAATGTTATAGTTCTAAAAAAATAATGCGAAATTGTTTTAGTTGTATTAGATATTTTAAATTATACACACACGAAATATACAAAACTATTGACTACTATTGAATATTAAATTCTTATATATATATATATATATATATATATATATATACATATATATATATATATATATATATATATATATATATATATATATATATATATATATATATATATATAATTTTTCTGATATCAGTCATTCGAAATATTGCAAAATTTTGTTTTAAAATATCGTTTATCCATTTGGTTATTTTCACTGGTTAAATATATTTTTTATTCACAAGCTGCTCTAACATATAATTCTTTTTTTATTAAATTTAGCATTCTATGTAATATGTATATGCATAAATTTTAATAAAAATTTTAAAGCCATGATAATACATTGAACAACACCTATTATAAATAGTATTCTAGCTCACTGATTATAATTGATCTTAGAAAAAAGCAAACAAGTTACTAAACTATAAATGAAAGAAAAAATTTCTAAACTATTTAAACAATGATAATTTTAATTTAAACGCTCAAGACGCATACAGAATTTACCAGCAGTTATGACGAAGAAATAAAACTACAAATTTATTTCTTCGTTATGAAGTTTCTATGACAGAATCTAAAATCTCTTATGGAGATTTTGTTTTAAATGTATTCATTTTTGTGTATCAGAAGGTCATTGCGTTTACTAAATCTAGAATTGTCAGGTAATTTGTTTTACCAAATCGTTGTTTTCTTATTTTCTCGGTAAGTTGCTCTATAAGGTACACAGTCCAATCACATTAATGTGACCACCACATTCTTTTGATTTCGACGTTAAATAACCAATCACAGAAGGCAGGTGGCAACATAGTGCCGTTAAGCATATATAACGGATATGTAAGGACTTCAGAAAAAATTACAGTTGTTAGAGTAATTCAGAAACGTAGCATCGGACGTCCGAAAAGGCATGATTATTTCCTTTAGGGCCAAAGGTTGAAGCATTTCCGAAAAGGCCACGTTCGTGACAGTTCACGTGCCGCAGTGGTAATAGTATACCTAGAATGGCAAAATGAGACTGTCCTAAAAGAGTGACTTTTCAAATGTGATGGATTAGGGGCTTTAGATGATAAAGGTGAAAGTCGTCTGCGAAGATATGCTCGGGCGAATAGACATGCTACTGTTGTGCACCTGACCATTTAGATGAATCAATTGGATATTAACATTGTTTCCCAAACTACTGATCAGCAAACGTTCCTGCGTTTCGGCCTCCAAAGCCTGGCTCATGCACTTATGCTGACGCTTGTTGATCGGGAACAACGACTGGAATTTACATGCAAGTACCTGCACTGGGCAAGCCTTGTGTTTTGACAGGTAGTGGTTTCCAATGAATTCGTTTTATGCCCCATCGGATTGATGGACTTTGGTGTATACGATGTGAAACCTCTGAAAAAAGAACACTTTGATACCATTAATGGAACGGTCCAGACTGGAGGCGGTATGAAAAATAATTTAATAGCATTCTCTGGGTTCAGCCATCATTGTAGAAGGTACAATGGATCAATACAAGTAAGCATCTGTTCTTGCATATCATGTCCACCCCCATGTACACTAATTGCTTTTCCTCAGGAATCTATTACCAGGACATTGCGAGGTGTCATACAGTTGGCAATGTACGTGTGTGGTTTGAAGGGCACTAGGTAAGAGTTCACAGCTCTCTTCGGTCCAAATAAACTCACCTGACTTAAACTCAATTGAAAATCTTTGGAACCATCTCGATGGAGTTGTTCGTGGCATTGATTCTTGCTTGCATAATGCATGCAGGTCGTGGCACTTGCGTTGGCATATCTCAATATCCTTATGAACCCAGTGAACATTTTCATGTAACTAATTGATTTTCTTCCTAGATTATAAATTAATCATTAAATAACTGTTTCTTACTCTTTTGTATATTTTTAACTTTTAAACGTTATATAATACAATGAAATAGTTTTTTAAACCCTACTGTCACGAATTATTTTTAATCACTATCTCATTTAAGAAAATTTAGAAATATTTTATGAAGTTAAGAATATTTTTTGGTAATTTTCATCGATACGTTATCAGATTCTTTTCATATCATTCTTAGTTACAGACGAAATGCTACATTTTGTTCATAGTTATTAGAAATTGTAAAAAATTAATTAATATTGAAATATCACAATTCTGCTTCTTACTTGTGTTCTAAAAAGATTTAATTTCATGAAATAATTGAAAAAAATTGAATCAGTTGTTATAAAATATTATTAACTCTTAATTTACATTTTGCATAAGAATAGTTTGGCTTGTGTTGAAAACTTAACTACTTCACACACACACACACACACACACACACACACACACACACACACACACACACACACATTATCATTACAGTTCAATGAATCCTGCAAAAGATAAGTTTTTCTTTTCTTTTTTTTTTTAATCTGGTGATAGATATTGTAATTTACTATACCAGTGTTTGTGAAGTTCAATTATCTACAACCTGAATCTGAATGTCTAAATTTATCAATCCTATTTGGATTTGATTCCAATTTACATTTTGTAAACAATTCATCCATTGAAGAGCATTGTTTTTAAACAATGGAATCCATAATTTGTGTGCAATATTGTTTAGAGTGTTATTCCTAATTCTTTGCTTCAACTTTAATTAACATCCTTAATTTTGTAATTAAATAAGTATTTCCAACGAATAACTATTAGTCAAAATTTTCTAATAATAACTTGCCTTTAAATCACATATGATTTTCAGATTATAATAGCTAAATCCAATCTCCATTATCAAAGAATGTATCCTTAAAAAAAAAGAATAAATTTAAAATTCAGAATTAGTTCTTATATATTTTAATTTATAATATTATGCCATTTTTTCAGTCAGAATGATGAAACTAGTTATACAATATGCTTAATTTCTCAAATTAAGCATATTGTATAACTATAATAAAACATTTCTATGATAGCAAACATACGTTTGGTTAGTATAAAGTTTATTATCTTGTTTAATCATGAAACCATTTTCATAAAAAAAATATATGCTATAATAATGTATTTTGCTATGACGTGAATTTATACAAACAAATTACTTGCATTTAATATATAACAACAATGCTTTTCTTTATGCCTTAACAGCTATTTTAAATTATTTAAAATAGATAATGTATAGCAAAAATCTTACCTCGTAATACTGAAAACAAATTTATTATTTAAGCTAATATTCAGTTTATCTTGCGTATTGTATTGTATCTTTCCTGGTTGACAGTTGCTTCTAACCATGCTGTCTCCCAAAGTTGGTTGGTGGGTGGTATAAATATATATAAAAAGATGCGAAATACATAGAAAATTGTTTGCGTGATTAAATTTCAAACTATGACCATATTTATAGCTTACGATTGCAGTAATAAATTATTAATATTAAATATTATACATTTTTATTCCTTAGAAAACTTTTTAAAAAAGATGTAAATTTTTCTGCTTACATAATCATTCCAAATTCTGCTTTAACGTGTAATACTATTTATTTTCTCTGATTATATAAGTAAACAGGATTGCTAAGAAAATTAAAAAGCTCCTGTTAATATTTAAAATTTATGTATTTACTGGGGTAACCAGCTAATTAAACTAAAATTAAAGCAACTAAAATTGCCCTATAGTTATTTTTTCCAGCACTTTTTTAATTTCTTTTACAAATAGAAATTTTTTATCTACTTAACTTATTCTGCAATTTCCCCGAAACTTTTAATGAGTTTACATTTTTATTTGTCTAAAGTATAATTAGATTAAGCTTAAAAGAAAGAAACAACTTTTTTTACTAAACCGTAAGTATTTGCCCAAATTAATCCACTGATTTCACACAGATTTCTTTTAGAAAAAGAAGGAAAGCAAATTAACGAGTCAAAATGTTAAAATAACTTTATTTAGATTTAGAATACTCATTTTGAAGAATATTCTAAGAAGAAAATTTCAAAAAAATATTGATTAAAACTTTTTTTTATATACTGTAAATATTTCTAAATGAAAACGTAATTAAGTTGTACAGGAATATACAAAAGGGAGACAAGAGAATTGAATCATAATTTTTCCATTGTTAGTATCTATACAAAGAAATAATATACGGAAGACCTAAATTTCTTGAAACGTAAGATATTTAAACTCTAAATCTCTAATTATTTGTAAAAAAAATATGAATCAGAAAATTTTCACATTTCTTAGTTCCTTTAATTATATTCAATGCATCTAACAAGAGAAAATGTATTAATATGGAAGAGAAAGTGAATCATTTGAAAAAAATATTTTAAAAATATCTTATAACTTAAAACGTACTGTATTGTAAAAATGTTCAAAAACTTTAAATTATTTTTTATGAAACATTTATAGAAATCTTATTTTTAATAAGAATTTCATAATTTTTTACTTGCCTGTTACTGAATAAATTGTTTTTTATGAAAACTTTGGTAAAAAATTATTTATTTAATTAAGAAGTATTCTGATACATGATTTTTTCAGAACTTTATATCATTATTACTATTTGCCAAACATTAAAAATATTTAGTTCTTATCTTTAATCAAAGTTAGTCATCTAGATAAAACTAGTTCTGTGCTATCAATGATTATTCAATGCTAAGAATAGTTTTATTCCATACAAAATTTATCATAAATAGCTAAAGACTTTCACAAAGCTTAAAATTTAAATAGACTTTTAAAAAGTTTATTATAAATGAAGTAAAATAGAATTTTTATGAATGTTAAATTAAAAAAAATTTATTTTGGAACAATGTGTTTAAATTTCATAATTTAAGAGATTTAGGATATAAGAAAAAGGGAATTCATTGAAAGTAAATTAGTAGCGAGAAATTTACACACAATTAGTTTTCCTACACACACATATACAAAATCAATTTAAAAAACAAGTTCAAATTATTTTTATTTATAAAAATAAGGGGATTGGCAATTTATTTTTACTAATAAAAACAATGGAATTTTTAAAGATAATATAGGTATTTTTTAAATATTTAAAAATTCTTCCAGAGAATTTTGTATTTGAAATTCTCAACCCATCGAAAAAATTTTTTCGCTGCCACAAAGTATTAAATATTTAAGTAGTTAATCATTAAATATCTTTTAAAAATTTGGTTGACATTTTCTATGAGTTTTTAGTACTCTGAATAAATTTATAAAATTGTGACAAAATTTGCTTTTATGATAGTATCTGCATACTAATTATCTACAAAAATAGCATTTCAAATCATTGTTACGAAACCATCATAATCTGGCAAGTGCATCTGTCAAACTTATGCCTATATTTTGTTCAAAACTTATATTCAGAAATATTTGAAAAGAGTGTAAATATACTAATATATAATAACCGAAATTCCTATATGTTAATGCATTTTTAATTAAACGGGAATGCTAATTTTTTGACTGTTATAAAAACATGAACATTTTAATAAAAATTTTAGAGTAAATGTTTTCTAAAAAGAAATTTGCAAAAAACTACTGAGCAATAATAACATAATGCAATGAATCTAATTAAAGGAAATGTGCACAATAGCAGAAAAAATAGAGATTTCTCTGACCACATACTTACCCAGACTAACTTCATTTGTAAACAAAATATTTTATTGTAAATTAATAATTTGTAGCTTTTGCCATTGATGGCATGAGCGAAATATTTCAGTTTAACAATATCAAAAATGAGTTGGAAAAATTGAAAGCAGAAGTTTTCAGACGACTCAGTTTTTCAAATTTTTTGTTGAAATTAACAATCGTAATATAGCAAAATTTTTTTTGTATGTTTAAGGATTGCAACACACCGAATAGGGATGGGGTGTTACCCTTTATAAAAAAAGGACTATGGATTTTCACCCATATTGATTGACAGTCCTGAAGGAGCTACGGCGTAGATTACTGCGCCATACTGAAATATTTTCTCATGAATTCCCAAAACGCTGATAAAATTATAATATTTTAATTTTAAAAGAAACCTTAAAAAAAATTTATTTATTGTTTGTAATATATTATTTTAAATTTTTCTTAGAAATATAAAGTTCTGATATTCAGTTGTATTTTTAAATTTAATATAAAAACTCTAAAGAAATTAATCATTTTTACTAATCAAATAGTTGTACTTTTAAATTTATAATTTTAATAAAAAGAAATAAAAATTAAAAGGTAAAAAAATATTTTGAATATTGATCAACATCATAATTAAAATATTTTCTTAGTGGTTAACAAAAAATATTTTCAAAACGTAGGAAAACATTTTTGTGATAAATATTTTTTCTCAATTAGAAACTGCAAACAGTATTTGAATCATTAAGTAAAGATGAAAACGCCTATAGATTAAATTTTCATCGATTAACCAACACTTTTCAACTTATTTTTTAAAACGAAATCATCCCCCTAAAAAAAATAAGCATAAGTAAGAATCAATAGTCATTAATTAGTCTGGATCTCACAGAAATCAATTCAACCAATATGCTTAAAGTGAAAGACGTCATTTTTATTTAAAAAAACAAATACTAAATTTTTCAGATAAAACAACAAAAAATTAATCAGAAAAAATTCTATGAAAATTTCTCACAAAATTTGAAAAATTACATAATTTTTTATAGGTGTTAACTTAAAATTGAAAAATTTTAACTGTAAAAATATTTTAATTTAAAAATTGAATGATTAGATTTGTTTATGAATTTTTTTCTAATGAATATAATGAAATACTTAAATTTGCAAATTAAATGATTTTTTAAATAGTTATCTAAATATCTGAAGCAAACACACAGATATATATATATATAGATAGATAGATATATATATATATATATATATATATATATATATATATATATGTGTGTGTGTGTGTGTGTGTGTGTGTGTGTGTGTGTGTGTGTGTGTGTGTGTGTGTGTGTGTGTGTGTGTGTGTGTGTGTGTGTGTGTGTGTGTGTGTATGTATGTATGTATATAGATTACAAAAGAACAGTTAGCTATTTAGTTAAAGCAATCACTACTGGAAAATTAAGAATAAAATATGTAAGTAATACAACAAATTTTTCTTGCTTTTCCTTCAAGAGAACGATCTCATTTACATAAGAAATTTCAAACTGAATTCTTTGTGAATTCTTAAGTTTTCATACTATTTAACATAGACAGATATTTAAGGAGAGGGATTTCCAAATAATTTGATATCATTTTTTTCATTATTTTTCAATATTTTAAGCATTTTTCCTTTTTTATTTGTAGCGCTGATAAATTCAGATTTAAGAAAAAACTTTGATAAAAATTACATTCTCACATTTTATCATTTCAGTACAACATTGTTGTTTTTGAGCTTTATTAGGGATGAAAATATGATGGTGCTTTCATATAATTACGCAACTATTGGCCAGGCCATCATGATGTCAAAAATGGATAGGTCCCAGTAATTTAGGAGTTAGGACCAAGCAAAATCTCACAGACTTTGTTTGCAACTCCAAAAAATATCATTTACATAGAGGTAATTTCATCCGTTACATATTTTTCATATCCAGTTGACATTAGTGAACACGATGGATTTTCTGTTGGGTGTAGATTCACCAACCTGACTACCGTGACGATGTTATATTGTTCCCTGCCAAAGAAAAACTCGATAAATAGCTTGTATAAACGTCATGTATGTTAAGAAATCATAATATTATTTTTATATGAATTTCTAAGTATTTTTCTTCACTTATAAATTAAATAATATTTCAATTCAGTGCATATTGTGTATAAATCAAAATGTGTGCGGGTATAGTTAATAAAAAATTTCTCATATTCATCAAGATCGCGATTTTAAATATGAAGATTTTAAAAAAAGTTACATTATATTCTCTAAATTAAGACCTATGTTCAACTATATATAACCAACATATTTTATTAGACCTATGTTCAACAATATGTAATTTATGTAATTAGACCTATGTTCAACAATATGTAATTTATGTAATCAGACCTATGTTCAACAATATGTAATTTATGTAATTAGACCTATGTTCAACAATATGTAATTTATTTAATTAGACCTATGTTCAACAATATGTAATTTCAGCAGTATTTCATAAAAACATTTTCAATATTATAATTATTTGATTGAAATATTGATATGGTAGTGACGAGAAATTCTATCAAAATTATAAAATTTTTGTTCTAAAGCTATAAAATTTTCATTTTTTGTTTCATTGCGTAACTGACTTATTGCGGAAATTGTTTGAACACTTGTTTTATTACATGAAAAAAATTACACAGTTGAAATATTATATTGCAATTTTGAAATGTCTAAAATATTTTTACATAATACCACATTCTGTCATCTGATAAAAGGACTTTTAGTTCTTCAAAACTTTTCAAGCAATTTATAAGAAAGCAGTTTTTCACGGTGAATTTCAAAATTTCAGTTTTAAGCTGAAATTGCAGTGAATTTTATTCCCTCAATATGAAAAAAGATTTGCAATCTCCTACAAAATAAATTCTCGTCCAACCTAAAATTAAATATCTGATTTGATTTTCTATCATAAAATCAGGAATTACGAAAACAGGAAACCTGATTTTTAACTTTTAAGTTTAGTGATTTTATCCGAAGCAATACTAAACTGAAAATCAAGAGAATTTTTATTTAATCACTGAATTTCCGATTGTATCAAAAAATAATTATAGCATTTTGTCAAATCATAAATTTATAAGAATTTTTTTAAATAATGTAATTTCTCTATAATTTAATCATTTTAAGAAAGCTAATTTTTTAATATTAATTTATTGCTTTCTTAGGAGTGACACTCAACATATTTTATAAACTATTATGTCCAAACATGTACCTGATATCTATTGACAAAAGAGTTAATATTCCTGAATAATTATTTTAATTATTCTTTGTGATATCGGTATACTTGACAAATATTAAATTCTAAGATTCTTAAAAACGTTCCAGTTATCGTAACTCCTCGGAAGGTCTTACACCCCATTTACACTAAGAATATCAAATTAAAAAATTTATATACTGATTCTTACTATTATATGCAAATATTTCCGTTTGAAATATTATTTTTAGTTCAAATATCAACTCTGAGTAATTTTTTTTCTAACTTTCATTTACAAATATTTTTCTTTTTCGTGATTTCAATAACAAATTACATATTTATTATTTCATAGAGAAAAATTAGAACCAAATTTTCTACATACATCCATTATAATATTAATATATTTAATATAAATAATAAAAGCTTCTCTGCAGAAAATAAAATAGTAAAAAAGTTGGCACGTTAAGCAATTCCCAATTTTTTTTCAGAATTTCTAAAAAATTTAACACACGTGTTATTTATCTTCGTGGTTTTCGTTAATGAAAAGTTTATAAATATTTTGAATAGACATTTAATATTAAATTATGTGTCAATTCAAAATGTTGCTAGACTTTCAATTGAAGTATAAATTTAGGTATAAATTCACTTCAATGGAAAGGAATTTTAAAAAATAATTTCAAATCTATGTGAACTAGAAATATACAATTGTTTGTCAAAAAAAGTCTTTAAAAATTTCAGAAGTGATTGATTTCACATTTAACACTCTTTATAAATTTCGGGAAGTCGACCGATATCTGAGTGATTAGCGTTCCTGATTCCTAAGCTGTGGATTCCGGCTGTGAATAAAGGTTCGGGCATGGATGTGGCTTTTTCATTGTGTTTCCTTGTCCTTTCTTCTAAGATGATGTATGAATGTGGCCCACCCTATCAACTGGTTTTTGGTGGTATAACGCGGGCAACGGTAATCACCTCCATGACTTCATTCACATGTGCCCTGTGTGTAACGACAAATGAGTAGTTTCTGGCGTTGTTGTGGCATCACCCAAGTGCCCACCGTTAGAAAAAAAATAATAAATTACGAGAAGGGAAAATGTCGCCAAGGAATAAAATTGCTGTTGTTTTACAGTTAGTTTCGCTTAATGAAAATATTTATGCATGTGCACTTTTTACTATGGATAGCAATTCATTTTATTGTTAATACTTAATATCTATTCACAGATGAAAAAGAGAAATCAAATTAAAAAAATATATTTCTGTATAAGGATATTTATAAAAATTAAGTAATTTAAACAATATATATATATATATATATATATATATATATATATATATATATATATATATATATATATATATATATATATATATATATATATATATATATATATATATATATATATATATACAGATATTAATTTAATGCAAAAAGCATTTATTAATTTAAGTTTTCCTTAATTTTAAAATTTGAGATCAGTGCTTATTAAACTTATTTTGATAAGCCATTTCACTGTGATTAAAGTACATTTTGTCATGCAGAAAGTGATAAAACTTTATTTATTAATACATAGTTAATACTCTTATAATACATATATTATTCTTTTTATATTCAAAAAATATATCAGCTAATTGCTATTTTGACTAACAAATAAGAAAATAATAATAATTTAAATACTGAACATATTTCGCTTAAATATTAGGGGAAAATAAATTTAAAAAGCTTTTGTCAATTTAATTTTTTAAACAGTGAGAAATATAAGATCAAAAGCTTATATCAAGTATAATAAATAAATGTGTTATCTGAAATGTGTAAGGATATATTTTTGAATACGTTTTTCATTTACATTAGCTTTGGTCATTTCTTTATTCGTCGTTAATTGCTTGGATTCCAAAATATTAATTCAGCATTGAACAATATAAGAAAGCAAACATAATTTCAAGGTTTGATAGTTTTTACCGATTTATAATAAAAACTGGGGTAATATACTTACATTAAAAAAAGAAAAAAAAAAACCTTTATCTCATTGTACAGATTATTGTATCATCAAACATTTTGTAAAAGAAAATTATATCAAACCAACACAGGAAACATTTGTCGTAAGTTTTTTTTTCCAAATATTTATATTATTAGAGAATACTAAGATGCAAAAAAGTCAAATGTTTACAAATTAAAATTTCTGAAAAGTTTATTTTTGTATTTCTTTTTGATTTCTACAGAATTAAGTTTCAAAAAACTAAAATATTCATTACGGTTTTAACTGTTTGCATTTTTTAATTAATTATTTTGCATAAAGATGCTACAAAAGGAAAATGTTTAATAAAAGCAATGAATAAAAATTTAATTCTATTTTAAAATCTGTTTTGCATATTTCAAAATTGATTTCTATTGTCATCAGAAGTCTCTTTTGAACTCAAAAGTCAAATAGAGCGTGATTCTGTCTTTTGAAGTAAATTCGAAACCACAAGTAACATTCAGGCATTAGATGGAAGCCAAAGAAACCATTTGTTGATAATACATTTACAAAATACTCTCACTGAAAGACACTGACAAGAAAATTAATTTGAATACAGAAAATAGAGCAATTTTCTTCTTATTTTCAATCATAATCAAATATCAAAATACATAGTTTAAAGTACTAGTCTTTAAGCAAATTCTTTTATTGTAATTCAGTTCTCTTAAAGAAGTTTTCCCACTATCTGAAACAAGAAACGAGCATGCTTTCTATGAAATCTTCTTGTATATTAAAATAAAAGAATCTTGACATCAATTTTTGACAACAAAGAACTTTTTTAAAAGAAAATGATGTAATTGCTTGCTATATACAATAAAATTCGTTTCTGCTTTGAAACCAATTCCGAAACTAAAAAACGGTAAAACAGTTAAAGAGTGCATCAAAGTCGTTTTGCATACTGTCTACCAGAAAGAGATTCAGTAGTTAAAACCAGGCATTCACATGTGAGATGGTAAACAATTCCTGAAGTTTTTTTACATCTATACCGAGTATATGTAGAATATAAAAACTGAAATCAAATGTAATTCAAACTGTTTTAACAATCACGAACAGGATATGAAGCTGTAAAATCTGGTTGTTAGATTAATAACCCTGTGATTTTATCTTTCTTGACCTTATCATAGTTGACCATTCTGAAAGGATTTATAAACACCAGTCACACATTGAACGTAATAGGGCGTTCAGAATATTAAGATAAAAAGGGGAATTCTTATTTTTCTCACAGACGCTTAATCGTATTTCAAAATTACGATGCAACTGATACGGGTAACTCGATAAAATTGCCTTTTAAACGAATTCGAAGTTTTCTATCTTAGATTTCTGAAGGTGTAATCGAGATTAACTTATTACGTTTAATGTAAAAGAAGTCATGAAATAGAATTCATACATATTGCTCTTGCTATATAACAACTTACATTTTTACATTGCCTTAACTAGTATATGTAGACATAACATACCATCCCGACATAAATGTTATGATTTTTCATACATTTCATCATTTGTATTTCATCAATGCTAACTTTATTTACTATTAAAAATAGATTTCACTTATAACGTACTATAATTTATAACTTCATTCCCATTCTCCAAATTTTATTTCTGTCATTTTTATCAAAAATAATTAGTATTAACATTTTCTCAAAGATCCAAAATAAAAAAAAAACATTTCTTATATGCATATCTAAAGAAATTTAATGCCTTTATAAGATAAACAAGTAATGAAGATTGTCAACTATTTTCTGTTACTAAATGTTCTTAAGACTTTTGTAATGTTTCTGACGAGATTTAATTCCTCCTTCACAATCAAAAGGATTAATTTTAATAACTTTTCTAATTAAATAAAATTCTCCTGAATTCCGGGATCATAAAGATTAGTTTCGGAATTCTACAATTAAGCTTTAAACAAACATCATAAAGTATTCAATTTTGCTAAATTTTTCTATAAGTGAAAACTTAATAAAATTCCTGAATTTCTTAGTATATATCCTGATTTAAATTAATTCTTATTTTTTATTTCATTTATATACATCTTCATTTCAAATTGGAAATTAATTTTGAATACCTGGTATATAAGTTTATTTACCTGGTATATATACCAGGTAAATAATACCTGGTATATAAGTTTATTTACCTGGTATATATACCAGGTAAATAATACCTGGTATATAAGTTTATTTATTCCACAAAATTAAAAAATATATCAAAATTATCTGATAACCTGATAAATTACCATTATTAATGAAATATTCATGCATTTTTCGGCTTGATTAAGAGAGTGATTATTAAATATGAAATAAAAAAAATTGAATACGATTTTTATCTAGTGATCATTTATCATCACAAAGCAAGAAAAATTTAAATAAATCTTAATATTTTACATTTTTTGCTGATTATCAAAAATTGGATACATAAATAAAAAAATTATGAAAAACATACAAATGATATACAAAAAGCATGCAAAGATTTTAAAATTGAGAATAATTTCTAAATTTTCTTCAAATGAACGTATATGTTTAACCATTATTTTATCTCAACAAACTTAATATAATTTAGTTTTATTGATTGAACTCAGTTAATTCTTAGCTTTTCACAATAACTTTTATTAATATAATTTTATTTTGCATTCTAATATAATTCTTTTCTAATTCAAAATTGATACTAACTGATTTTAATGAAACTTTTGAAAGACATCAAGAAACTTATCAGAGGGACAAAACTATAGAAAGTCCTTGCTTTTTTATGCATGAATCAATGGAAATCTTTGACAGGTATTTCAGTTTATTCAAATATTGTGATAAAATATATAAACTCACTATAAATTAAAAACAATAATGTGAGCAAGAGAATCGAATAATTTAATGTGAAAAATCCATATCATGTTTCTCAAAATTTTAGTTTGTTACTTAATGTGTTATTCAATATTGCTCAAAAATACGCTATTCAATATTTATTTTAAAAAAAAAGTAATAATATCTATATATTGATAAGAAATATACAAATAATTCTGTTAGTTGAAGAAATTTTATAATATAATGAAATCTGAAAAAGGATGAAAAAACGACTTCTCTTTCTTTAAAAATTGTGAAAAAATATTCCATTTTTAATTTTAAGAAAGAGACTTTTATAAAGTTATAAGAAATGAAATCTTTTAATATGAATCAATTTTTCATTTTTATTACTCTCAACAAAATCTAAAAGTTCCGAATCTACTTTAACAATATTGCAAATTTATTTTGCATATAACATATAGTTGCAAAGTTAAAAAAAAACATTATTCTTTTCTAGAAAATATTTTTTAAGGTATCCAAAGTACGAAATAGGAGAAATTGTGTTATTATTACATTCATAAATTTGATATGAATCGAAATATCGTACTTTTTATAAGAGCGAATTTCGAAGTGCATTTTTTAATTTTATAAATATATCAGAAAACGTACTTAATTTTTCACATTTTCATATATTGAGACATTTTATTTCAAAATATAATGCCAAAATCAAAGAATATTACTCAAAATAGAAAATAGCTTTACTTAGTTGACTGCAATAACTATTTTTGTAAACTTTATTCATATTAATTTTATTTACAATGAAATAAATAATTAAAAAAATCAGCTCTCAAGTTGCTCTTATCAAATAAAAATAATACAGAAACTAATCAAATTAAAAGGAAAAAATAATAAGGAAATAAAATACATCATAGAGAAAAATTTTAATTTAGCCTTTTAAAAAATGAAAAGTTTAAATTACTCTAGAAGATATCTATTTCAAAAATAAATATTTATCATTCAGAGAGAGAGTTTTAGAGAAATTACTCAATATATATTTATAAACTATATCCTTTATTTGATGTTTAAAGGCATGAGTAAACAAAAAACATGAATACTTTCTATAGAAAGCTCGGTTAACCCAATGCAATTTAAAGCTTTATAAATGAATACACAAAAATATGTTTTAAAAATTTGCTTTCTTATTAAAATAATTGCTTTAAAATCTAGATCCATCATTTAATTCACAAATAGGCTTGCACATTTTTATATATGATTCTCAAACATGAAACTATTTGCCAAAGTGATTGTTAAAAAACTCATTAATAATGTCGAGTATGATAAATTCTACACTGCGATCTACAATGTCAGAAATTGTGTGTAAGAATAGTCTTTTAAATAATTAGAAAAAATTTGGCTGAGCTGGAAGCCGATTGTTTCGCGTTTTTACCTTCGGTTCAACAGTTAGTGGGTTCGAACCTCACTTTGCGCTTAGATGTTTCTAATAGTTCAGAATCTACTTTAAACCGTAGCTCCCGGTGTAATTAACTCATGTGTGCAAAAAAAGTACTATTGAACGACAAATCAAACCAAAATGCGAAAATTTGAAATTCGTAGCATCCGGAGATTCGTTACTCATCTCAAAGAAAGTAAAAAAAATTTATTTCCTATCAGTTCCTGTAAATTATTTTAACAAATCTGAGTTTTAAAATATTTAATTTTAAATTTCAGATTTTTTGAGTAATGATGTATAAGAACTTTGAATAATGTTGTATTTCATTCAAAATTTCATCATCTAAATTTAAATTTCATAATTTTTTTTCAAACGACGGGCACTGGGTACCCTATGCCACAACGACGGGCACTGGGTACCCTAGGCCAGTAACTGCTACTCATTTATTCATCAACTCTGACCAAAGTTTTTTGCCTGGTCCTCATTACTTTTCTAATGGATATTTTTGTTAATTATTTTTCTAAATGATAAGCATTAATTAACTATGTTTGAGGATAATGAAACACTTATTATAATAACAAAGAAATTTAGAACTTTTGTTTTGTGTTTTTGTATTTTGAATTTAACTGAAAAAAAAATCTAGGTATATTTAAACAAATTCTCATTTTTTGACATATTTAAATTTTTTTTTCAATGTAATAAAATGAACTTATTTTTGTTTCCAGAAATTCATATGATTTACATCATATCATTATCAATTGTTTAATATTCTTAATCTGAACTAAATTACTTAACTAATTATAAATTTAATGAAATATATGATTACTTTAAGAGAAATTATCTGTTTCTTTCTCGGTTATCTTTTAATTTATGAAAGGTAATCTTCTTAATAATTTAAAAGAACAGTAATCATGAATAGAGTAAATTTTCTTCACACAAATCTGTTAACTTGATTTTAATAAATTACAATGCTAGGCGTTGGGATTATAAATAATTTTAAAATAAGATTTACTTGCATTGCGTAGTTTACATAAAAAGCTAAAAGAATTTTTATTTTACTATTTTTTTAATGTGGTAGAAAGATTAATAAAGTGGGATTTTCTCTTAAAATAGTTAAAATATATAAGAATTTACTTCATTAAAAGGAATTAATTCGCTTTAAGTAAATTAATTATTAATTTCTTGACATTAGAAAAGGTTATGTAAAATCTAAAAATTGGATTTTTTCATATATATTAATTAATGAAGTAAAAGTACTTTTGAACTTTCAATAAATCCTGCATTTATTCATAAAACTTTTAGATCTCTCTTAATAAATTGATTAAATATCAATTAAGAAATCAAATATGTATTCTTTTAAAAAACATATTTTTACTGTGAGTCTATAAAATACACTAATTTCAAAATAAAGACCTTTTTATTGTGATATTTATAAAATATTCCTACCATATGAATATTTCCTTCTGTAACATTAAATTTTTAATTATTTCTTCAATTTAATTCTTCAGTTGTAAAAAAATTAATTTACAATGAAAGGTTTGTTTCATAACTAGTATTAGGCTTTGAAATATATTAACGTTTAAAACTTTTCATGTGGATACTGGACTTAATTCAAATTATAAATTTAAGTTTTTCAAATGTTCTTGTAAATTAAAAAAATTTAAAATTTTCAGCGAAAAATTTTAAATTCAGTGAAATTTTAAAAATGTTTTTAAAGATGTTTTACTAGTTTCATTTTAAAATTTTCAGTGTTATAAAATGAAAAAAAGAAATAAAGGGTTATAAAAATAGTTCAAAAACGTATAAAATATCCTAATATAGACTATATTGAATTTCAAAAAGTATCTCGAGTTAGAATTAATATTTTTCTTTAAAGTGACAAAATTAAAAAATTCATTGTAAGTAATCAGTAACCAGATTTGAAAAAAGAAGAGTCTGTAAGATAAGTTTGAAAAATTCAGAGGAGTTGAGATCCACTCTATCCAATTAATTTCCAATATAAATTCCAAATCTTTTCAAGAATTTATCTGAAAGCAGAACCAGCTTGTTTAATATTGCTTAATGAGAATCTCGCTTCGCTACATTGTGTCTAGTCCAAGCAGTTGCTTAAACACCATTTTCTGATAAACGGGTTTAAAAAGCGATGTTTCTCTTTAAATCTTAGAGAACTTCTTACCAGAAGATAAATTTTTCTTGAATTTAAAAAAAGAAATATTAATTGATTTTTCATAGAATATACATTTTTTTGTAAACATGTTTACATTTTAATTAATTTTATTTAATAAGGTTTTTCTTCATTTTTAGCAAATATTCATCATTTAATTCTACTAACTTTTTATTAAAAATCAATGTTTTTATTCCAAAATTAAATTGGTATATTTGTCCCTCACTTAAAAAAAATATTTTTGATTTTTTTAAAATTTAATGTTTTTCCCAATTTTTTATTTATTTCCCAAGAAAAGATAACCTTAGAAAATTATTTTTTATCAACGTTATGCTTATTCCTTAATTTATTTCTTCCATTTACATTATTTTTTTAAGTTTTCTTTTCTGCTACTAATTAGATTTGAAAACAATATCAATGAAGTTTATTGTAAGTACAAAAGTTTGATAAATAAATTTGTGACTACATTCGTTACACTAACATTCCGTTCGGCACTTTCGAATACGTTATAAATCTCCAGCCATCACTATTGACATAGTAGTTGCTTTAATAATTAAATATGTTATCGTCAGTTTTTATTATCTTTATTCCGAAGTATATTTAATATATCTCTTTGTTGGCTCCAGTGGCTCAGTAGCTTCACTCCACTTCCCGTTAAGATCAGCAAAATGCATCATCATTTTCAGCGGGCAGTGATTGGGAGGGTATTCTCCCTCACAAGCTCCTTGGGTTGGGGACATGTTTACATTAATATGCGTTCAAAATCCTTCCGCTGTTGTGGTGTGGATGTGGAGAGGAGGGTGCCAGCTCTGCTATGACCTAGTCACCTGACCGTGGTACAAAATGACGAGGAACTTGGTGATAGGCGAGTATTCCAAACCCATTAACCAGTCCAGGACTCATCTGCACTGCTATCTATGAATGCATATTTCTTCGCGTCTCAGAATATTTCTATTTTACACTGTAAAGGCTAAATTAAAACAATTCAAAGATTTCAACTGTTCTTAAAAAAATTTTGACTCTCTCTCTCTCTCTCTCTTAAACGTATTTGAGTTTTAGTTCTATCACACATTTACGGTTTCTTTTTCCATAAAAAGATCGATTCTGAAGATCGAGTAAATGCAAGCGATAAAAAAAATTAAGTTTTACCTTGAAAAACCTTTAGTGTATTTACAGTATGGACACCTTTAAGTAATACACCTTATACTTTTTGAGAGGACTTTATGTATTTTAAGAAAGCTTGATAATTTCTCGATTTAGATACATTTAGAAGGCGAAAATAATTTAAAATAGTGACGAAATAAAATTATTAACATTTTTTCTTATCGATTAAAAGAAACATAGGGTTTTTTTATATATAAAAAGAAGATATATATTCTGCTTTTTTTATCAATACACATTTACTTGAAATAAAATAATTTTAGGGAAGAAGCTTTTATCAATATTTTTATTAAAGCAATGAGTTAACAATATTCCGTTGACATATTAAAATATTTCGTACTTAATTTACAAAAATTTAAAGACAAGTAAACCAAATTACAAGAATAAAAGCAACAAAACTTCTTGAAAAAATTTGAGAAGTGAAAAAAAAACCCTTTGAAGTGATTAATGAAGAAAATTAACAGGAAGAGAGCAACAAAAGAGTAAAAACTTATAAAATTGCTATTCAATTAAAAAGTCTAATTCATTGCGTAAATACCAAAGAGATAAAAAAAATTATCAAGAACATAAGTAATAGTTTTTAATAGCGATCACTACCATCTTACATGCCTTATAACAAGTCACTCGTTCAATGAAATTTTTATAAAGAACAAACAAAAAATTTGGATTTGAATTACTATAGTTTTGCATAAAATATTTTCTCTATTGCTAATCTTCAGATAACATTTTACTAAAAGAAATTCAGAAACATATTTATCTTGTTTTGTTTTGTTTTGTTTTTTTTCTAAACAACTTTTAAATCATAATAATAAAATAATCATTATTGAAGAGATTTTGAAGTTCCAAACTTTTTTAAATAAAATCTTCATTTATTATTCTGCTGAATATTTACCTATTCCCGTCAAAATTTTGCGAGAGTAAAAATCACCTCTTGATAAAATATTAAATTTATAAAGATATTTGAGACATGACATAACAAATGACAAACTGGAAGTTTTATTAATTAATAAAATTTTTATCATAACTCTCCCGTGGATCGTAATTTTAAAACTAATTGATAATATGACGAAATACTATTAGCAACCTGTGGAATTTATTAACTATAAAATTAAGAAATGTAATTATTGAAACACAAAGAAAACAGAATTTTTAGTTCATTTTCATTCGTTCATTAAGTACTGTACCTGGAAAAGTATTCTTTTGTAATTAAATTACTAATTAATAAAATAAATAAAAATAAATTACTAATTAAATTAATGTTGTTCATTAATTTATTAAAAAAATAAACTAATGAACAACATTAATTAATTTTTGAATTTATTTCTCAGAACCTGTGATAACTTGTATTAATTATAAAATTATTCAAAAATGTGTAATCACAAAGTCTTACAAAGTATGAAAAAATAATACATATGTTTCAATGTGTTGTTCACTTCATTCTGTGTACAGCTTTTAAATAATGCAAATACAATAATCATGATAATTATCACAATCATATATAAATTTATATTCAATATATTTTATTTAACAGTACAAAAATGTAGTGTTTTTAGAAATATAATATAGATGTCAGAATTTAATGTAATAGCTTGTCTCATTCTAGGATATTATTTTGGACTTTTATTCTAGGAAATATTACAAAAATTCAATCATTAATTCTATGAGGAATAAATTAATTGATAAAGAAAGTTGGTTAAGAACTGAATAATATGATAAAATCTAATCATTTTTACAGTATATATATCATTTGATAGTTAATTTAGTATTAGAATTTGTGAGAGTTAAAAAATTATCTTTTTAAAAGTAATAAATCCATGCCTTATTTAACATAATAGTTACTAAGCGCAAGAATAACAATGGCATTATTTGCATAAGTGCATCATTATACTTAAAAGTCAAAAACATATATTAATAATCTTTCATATTTTTTACATGGGTAAACCGTTTTCTATATAAACATTATTTTTATATAAAAAAGCTGCTTCTTATTTACCGTGTTTAATATTCGAATTCATCTGAATTAATATAATTTGCCTATTATGTAAGCAATCCTATATTTTTATATGTTTAATAGAAAGTTACTTTTTGAATCTACACTATTGGCCATGTAAACTGCTACACCAAGAAGGCGACATGCTACAGACGTGAAATTTATACGAAAAGAAGAAGGAGCTGTGATATGCAAATGAGTAGCTTTTCAGAACATTCAGACAAAGCAGGCGCCAGTAACGACACCTACATTGTGTTTAAATGAGGAAATTGTACAACCGGTTCCTCATACACAAATTGCATTTGAACATTGTTACCTGGTGAAAAGTTGTTTTGATGCCTCGTGTAAGAAGAAGAATTGCGTACCAGCACGTTTCTGACTTTGATAAAGATCGAATTGTAGCGTACCGGAAATGCGGTTTATCTTATCGCAGTATTGCTGCTCGCGTCGGTCGAGATCCAATGACTGTTAGCAGAATATGGAATCGATGGGTTCAGGACGGTAATACGGAACGCCATGCGGGATCTCAACGGCCACCTATCACTAGCAACCGAGAAGACAGGCATATTATCCGCATGACCGTTATGGATCGTGCCACCACGTCACGAGCCGTGAGTCAAGAAACGGGGTCGTTTGGAAGACAACAAATGTCTGCACGAACAGTTCGACGACGTTTGCAGCAGCATGGACTCTCAGCTCGGAGACCATGGCAGCGGCTTCCCTTGACGCTGCGTTATAGACAAGAGCGCCTTCAATGGTATGATCAACGACGAACCTGGGCGCACGAATGGCGGAACCTCATTTTTTCAGATGAATCCAGGTTCTGTGTACAGCATCATGATGGTCGCATCCGTGTTTGGCGGCATCGTGGTGAACGCACACTGGCAGCGAGCATTCGTCATCGTCATACTGGCCCATCACCTGGCATGATGCTATGGGGTGCCATTGGATACACGTCTTGGTCACTTCTTGTTCGCATTGACGGTGCTTTGAACAGTGCACGTTACATTTCTGGTGTGTTACGACCCGTGGCTCTACCCTTTTTTTCTAGCCCTGCGAAACCCTACGTTTCAGCAGGATAATGCCCTACCGCATGTTGCCGGTATTGTACGGACCTTCCTTGATACGGAACATGTTCGGCTGTTGCCCTGGCCAGCACGTTCTCGAGATCTTTCACCAATAGAAAACGTCTGGTCAATGGTTGCCGAGCGACTGGCTCGTCACCAAACGCCAGTCACTACGGTTGATGAACTGTGTTGAAGCTGCATAGGCATCTGTACCTGTACATGCAATCCAATCTCTGTTTGACTCAATGCCCAGAGGTATAACTGTTGTTATTACTACCAGAGGTGGTTGTTCTGGGTACTGATTTCTCAGGATCTATCCAGCCAAATTTTTTGAAAATTTAATCACTTCTTATTTTTAGTATAATATATTTGTCCAATAAATATCATTTTGTTATCTGAATTTCTTCCTGTTGTAGCAATTTTAATGGACAGTAGTGTAATTTTTCATCAATAATGTATCAAAATCTAATATTTTGATTAAAATTAATTTCTCACCTTATTAATTTTAATTAAAGTTAATCAATTATAGTAAAAATAAATTTTAAACTTATTGTAGTTTTTCAAACTTATTAATACTTTGTGTTTTTAATTTCTCAATAAGAGAGAGAGACAGAAAAAAAAGAGAGAGAAGCCCTTTGTCAAAAAACTACTACCCAGCTCATAGTTTCCTAGTATGCTAAGAAAGAATCTTTTGAAATGTTTCATATAAAATATAATAAAAAGTGACATCTTTACAAAACAGGCAACTTATATATGTTTTTAAAATTCTCGCGATTTTTCATTTATTATAGAACATAAGATACAAATTATTTCTTAGGCATGAAAAATATCTTTCTTCGAGAAAAAATTTATTAATTCATCCAATTGAGGCTGAACAACTGATTTTTTTTACATTATTTTCACCCAAAAAATAAAAAAAATACGTAAAAGCGTCACTGAAGATGAGAAAAAGCTGATTTTCATTACAAATGTTTTCCATAGGTTTTTTATGTATTAAAAATAAAGTATATCTCTCCGTACTTAATTTTTCAATGATGAATCCCTTTTGATAATTTGCGTATTGAACTAGAACTTGCTGAGATTTTTATTGGATATTAAATAACTTTTTCTTAAAAAAAAGTTCGTTTAACGGAATTTTAAAAGTGATCGCATTTTTATTCTAAAGAACGTCTTAAATGAAGTATGCGTGTGCAGGTAGTTCAACATATCTGCTGTTGAATTTTTTTTTAAATAAAGATTCTATTTTGTTTGTGGACAAAAATCTTTTTTCGCAGAATATGAAGAGTATATATTCAATATTTTATGAAATTTAAGTGCGAGGGAAAATGCGTACTTATAAATATTAGAAGTTAAATTAATACTTAAATGGTAGCTTTCTTCAAGTTTCGATTTCTTACAGAAAAATGATGTAACGTCTTTTCTCATAAAAATATTTATGCACAGAAAATTTCAAGTGAGGAAGCAAAATTTAAACTAATCATTATAACTTATATTTACCATTCAGTAATTCACATTACATAAGTTGAGCTGTAATTTTTAGAAATATAAAAAATAAGTTTAATAAACCAAACGGAGCATTAAATGCATCAATCTCTATCACATTTTATCCTTGATAATATAGTTAAGTGCCCTTTTGAATTCTTATCAATATTTCTTACTAAACTATGCATGTCTGAGCAGTTCTGAATAGTTTCTAACCGGACTTTCCATTGAGATTTTGATTTTCGTATTACATTAAACTTCCTTGAATTCTAATATTTCAATTAACCCTCATTGTTAGAAAAAGAAAAATAATTATAAATTGAAATGTGATATCGAACACTGTATTTTTAAATTATATTTCACTGTTCAGATTTATTTGCAAACATGCTTTACAGATTTTAAGCTTTATTGAAATATTTTCTACATAAGTTTACATTAAAATTCTTCTAGGACATTATAATTCAAAAATATTTCACAAACATGTTATTTTTAGATTTATTCACATTGAATAAATATAAAATATTTCGCATATTTTACATTATGTTTGTTTCATTTTTCTTCTGTGTAAACATAAAATATTGTACTGAATAATTTTGTACCAGTTTATTATTTATGCTATGCTTAAGCAAATGTAACATGGCACATTTCTTGCTAGGAAATAAACAAGTTTACGAGCATTGTTTACTTTTCTCTTAAACTGATAATAGGCTATTTTACATAAAAGGTGCCAAGTCTAAAATTGTCTATTGGTTATTTCCATAAATTTTAGACGCTGATGCATAAAAAAAGATTTTAAAACAATATCTTTTCTATCTATGACTGATACAGTTAAAGAAATTCCAAAATTCAAATTTCGATAAGCTCTTTGAGTTTTATAAATTTTATTTAACAAAGGTTCTCTATGCATAATATTTTATCTAGAAACAAACAAAAATCATTCGTTGAATAATGGAATTATGAAAAATTATATTTTCTGACTAAGGCTCTGATTTGTATTTAAAATTACAGTATATCAAATTACGAAAAAAAATATGAAAAGGGCAAGAAATATATATAAAAAGGTCAAAAAAAAGTCTATTTGAAATTAAAATAAATTTTATATTTCTTTTATTTTAAAAATACTTCTTTATAATAAAGTGACTATTAAAACTTTACTAAATAAAATAAATTAAAAGAGTTAAAGTAAAAAGAAATTTACTGCTAAATCAATAATATCAAAATAAAAATAATTTATATTATAATAAAAAATAATATTTATTTTACTTCATTATTTTTATTTCTAAAATAAATTATATTTTACCATGTTCTATATTTTGCAGATTGATACAAAGTCAATTTTATATAACTTATGTGTTACTGCCGAAATTAGTTGTGAATTTTAGAAAAAAAATTTAAGACAATTACTTTAATATAATGTACTAATTTCCCATTAAAGAAAGTATTATAATTGTAAAATAAATTTTTTAAATAAATCTATTTTAATCAAAAAATTAAAAATCATAATTTTAATATTCAAATTATAATTCTTAATTATTTGAATTTTTCAAAGAGATTTTATTTTTAAAATGCCTATTCTCAATACAAAAATGTTCTTAATTTTACAACACAAGAGCGTGAAATATTCTCCAGGTAAGTTTTAAAAATATTTTACTTCGCAATGTTTTTAAACATGTCTATATTTGCTTCTACAATACAAAGATAAGAACCAATCACATTTAATATTTTTACAATAGAAACAATATATCAACAATTGTTGTCTATAAAAATGATACTTTGCAGAATTTCTGCAATTGAAGACTTGCATATTGTCGACTTTGTTCTTCTGTATCATATGATCACATTTCAAATCCATTCCTATTCCCTCATATTTTTTCGAGCCGTTTCTCAAATTCTTATATTGTTCATTTCATGACAAAATTAATTTTGGGGCATTTGATTTCACTTAATCGTTTGTTATTAATCTAAAATATTACATAATTTATAATTTTAAAACTTTTACATGTTTCATTGTAATTGAAGTTATTTTATATTTGCACCATTCTATTCCAAGAATTGAAAATCGCAACATTTCCTTCCATACAAAGTGAAGGATATGATTCTGCATATCAAATACTTGTAATTTATTCGCGCTGCTCCCAAGTAAAGAATTCCTTTACAAAGAAATTCTACAATGCATCACTTTCTTTTATTATTATAGCTTCTATTCTTCCGCCGTTTTCTTTACAAGCTTCCTGCAACAAAAAAGGAAGGTATGCTGTTTATTCGTTTCTGTTGAGAATTTAAAGCACTACTTTGTATACATCACAGAACCTTCTACAATCTAATACAATGTATTCAGAATTTTAGTTGTCAATGCGAAATGAAATTTATTAGTAGTAATTTATTTATTAGTAATTTATTTATAGTTATTTATTTTTATTGCATAGGATTTCCCTGTATATGTTTTTTACACTTTATTTTTCTTAATGGTTTGTATTATAAAAGTTTTCTTATAAAAATTTAAATATAATCGAAAGTAGACGTAAATAATGAATTATCATATTTTTAATTATGTATTTTGTCTAAAAGTATTTTTATTCTTTTTTATTCTCTAAAGCTTTAAAATATTTTTTTCAGAAAATATATATATTAAATACTGGATAAACTTATGAAAAACTCAGTGACAGTATAACGTTCGAATAACACCGACCCATACGAAGGGGTGTGTGGTGGTAAAACGTCGAGGATAGCAGTCCTGGAAGGTCCAGCACAAGCCAGTGAAGGAACGCGAAGCTCCAGAAGGCAAAATTGGGGCTTAAAAATGTGTGCTGAAAAGAATCCCAAACCACGAGATGAAGATGCACCAAAGATCCAAATGATCCTTAGAAATGTTCCATTGAGACTCACTCTAGTTGGAAGATAAGGACAACCCGGATTTCATTAAAATTTACATAGATAAAATACAGTTCTAGATTAAACATGATAAGAAAATTGATATATACAATTGTAAATTTATGAATTACATGACAGAAAATTCTGAGGATCTGCATTAAAATAATGTGTCCTTATAATTGCTGGTTGATTCATCCATCTGGATCTAGAATTCTTGAGGGAAAATTTCTTGTAGGACTGGGCTCTGGGTATCCGGGGGAGTTGCCTAAGTTCCATCTTAGCGAAAATCTTTGGGAACTATTTATCCTGGATCACTACATACTGGTTGCAATTGAGAATTAGATGCTTAGGATCAGAAATGTCTTCGTCGTGTCTGCAAATGTCCAGCGTGCCATGAAATCGTTTTCGATAGCTTCCGAAAAACCTGTTAGAACTTGTTTTATGAAGAAATCCGCAGAAAGCTTCTGCTTGGAAACTTTAGGGAAGAAGTTGTGAAGACGCCTTGCCTTATTTGAGCTGTTCCAAAGTCATTACCAACTTTCTAGATCCTGAGTTTCTATAATATTATTTACCTAAGGTCTACTGTACTTTACTTTAATTTGGACTTCCAAAAAGTTAGTCGCCTCCATGGCCACCCAAATATGCTTGTTCATTAACCAATATTCCTGTATGTGCTTTCACTCAGATAACGTTCAAGTAAGTAAATAGAAATTATCTAATCAAAACATTGGAATAAATTGATTTTTTTATGCAAAAATGCAAATGTTGCTCTTCTATCAATCGTAAATAAGCAGAAGCACTTACGACAGAAAATCGATTAACTGGTTGATATTACAGCTCGTAAGTAAGTACTGGCGAAGTCAGAAGTATTTCAATTCGGTCAAAATTGCATGCATAATATATTTCAAACATTTTTGATTCGCAAAAATTCCGAAAATCTGGTAAATTTCCCAGACATTATTATTTTGATTATATTCTATCTGAAACAGACTTTAAAATAATCAAATGTTGTCTTATTAAAATACAATTTAACCTGGGAAATATAATGATTACATTATAGTTGATGTAATCAAATACAAACGTTGACATATCTCATATGATTATTTAAATTTACTACATAGGGAATGAAATGCATCTCATAAACGTCTCATGAGTAGTAAAGGTAACGTGTCATTCTATAGCAACTATTGAATTAAATAGATTCTTTTTTCCAACACATTTACAATGGTATCTTGATCATATGAGCTACATAATTCTAAGTATCATTACATGAGTAAGACAGTCACTGTCATTTAAATCGTTGAAATCTGAGAATCATGTGAATGAATATCATTGAGAGATTGGAGGACTTTATCATTTCCTGCTATCTCCTTACGTGCTTTTTGGGAAAAGAGAAAAGCAGCATCATTAATTCTCGAATAACTGTTATTACACAAGAAGATCTATCAGAAATATGGTCTTTCGAGTCAAATTTGTGTATTTATTTTACATTTGGGCAGTAAATGTTTATCACAGAAATAAATTTAGATTTTAAAAATATTAAGAAATGCTTATCACAGAAATCGAATACATTTTGAGAAAAAGAAGATTTAGAGTTAAGAAATAGATTTTTCAAAACTTTACTTACTGAGCAAAAAAATAAGTATGAAGGCTTTTAGTATGCTGATTAGTGTTGTATACTTGATCATTTACCTAATTCATCAAATGATGCTCGTATGCAGCAATTATAATGCAATTCATTCAATGGACATATTTCTTGTAATTACAGATAGAATTGCTTGGTTCAGAATTGGAAAATTCTTAGTCAGATCATGATTACTAATGATTATCGAAATCGTTATTTTATTTGGTTGTTTTATTTGGGCTTTCTCTTAGAAAATCTATCCGAACAGATATATTCAGACATTTTTCAAGATTATCTCCCTTGAAACACATAATACTATCAACTATCTATAAAAACTCCTTCCGAAATTTGAATTCAACGAATGTTCAATCACGTTATTGCAGATAAGGTGTGTTAGGTTGTCTGCAACGCAATAATAAATACCAACAACTAAAAATTTCCTAAGTTAAGATTTTCTGATTTTCGTATAACAATGTGAAGAAACATTCATGTGTTCAGGACGCAAAAAAGTACAACAGATTTATTGCGGCTAACGCCTACTAAGCAGTAATATATTCGCATTCAAAAAAAATGGTACAGTCAAAATGCAAAATACACATGGTACAAAACCATTGCAATCTTCTGCTAAAATGAACGTATATGTATCATTTACTGCAAATATCAGTAAATTTATTTTTTACTTAAATAAAAACATTAAGATTTAATGCAGTTAGTTAGTTAGAGTTGTTTAATTATCAAGTTCGCTCAAACAATTCTAATTTATAAAACTAGATTCATTATTTAACTTTATAAAATCAAAATAATAGTCTTTATTAATGCTTTTCTTGACCTTTTTTCTTAAATATATTCCCATTGCTCTATTCAATAATATAATTGTCTATCATTGAATATTATTCAAATAATTACTGAAGGGTAAATTAAATGAATGATAAAATAAAGTTATCCCCTCTACAAAGAGAATTAATGATTTCAAGCAAAACCCACACTTTTAGATATCACTGGAATATAAGCATCTTCTTAAAAATCTCTTAGAGAATAAAGTTTCATACATATGTAAACGACAATACGCTAATGAACTTTTTTGCATTTATTTTCTCTCTGATTAACAATATAAAATGATGACATTAATGTTAATTTAATCCTAATATTAAAAAAATATTTTGCATTAATTTTTGTAAAAAGGTATTATGCAATGTATTGTTATTTAAAAGAGTTTTAGATTAAAACAGCTAACTAAACAGTTTGAATTAGTGTTGATATTTTAAAAATATTGTGCTTAAATCTTAAAGAATTTTTCAAATTATTTTTTAAAAAAAGATTCCATTAATTTATAATTATATTTGAGGAAACATTTTATTAATGTGATTCAAAATACATAAAAATTTCAAATTTTATTAAAGTTGTCAAATTTAACAGATGTTATACAATTTAAATTTGAAAATAAGTTTCTCAAATGAGGCAGATTTTTTGTATTAAAATATAGTTTCTCCTCATTTTATCCTAAAAATATTTTTCTTAGATTTGATATAGAACTTAATATTTTTTATTTAAGTGAGTAATCGTAATAAATCAATTTTATATAACATTTATGAATACTCCCTTCATAAAACATGTGTGTGTGTGTGTGTTTATATTATCACTATTATCATAACAATCATTATTATTGTAATAAAAATATATTATTTTAATTATCCCAATATCCTGTTAAAAATATTATGTACCTGATTTAAAATATCATTATATTAAGCGAAGCAATAATTTTCGCGCTATTAAATATTGCGAGATTTATGTTAAAAGTCATTGCCATTTCTCAGTAATCTATGTATAGGAAAAATATCAACAAAATTTTCTAAATCTCTTCCGCAGCAACTCGTAAATTTCTATAAAAAATTTCAATGCAGAGCAATGAGGATAACTAGTTTACAATTAAAAATCCATATAAATACATATATATATATATATATATATATATATATATATATATATATATATATATATATATATATATATATATATATATATATATATATATATATATTAAATTATCCTTTTATTAAAGTAATTAAAGTAAGAATATTCGCAATTACAATTAGTGTCTAAAATAAAATCTTATTTATCTTGCTAAATTCAGAAGAATGTATATTCATGTAATTCAAAGTTTTTAAATATAAGAATAATTTTATTTTAATTAACAAATATTAAATTTTTTTAGTATATAGTTATGCTTAATAATACATCAAACACTCCCTATATTATTTGTTTATAGTTATTTTAAACTGCGAAATTTTTATTTTCTAATTTAAATATTTAAAGTATAAAATTTTGTGCAGTTAAAAGTCTAGATTACATTCTTCTTTATTACGTTGAACGATGAAACTGAAAAATTTTATAAATGTTATTATTAATGATAATTTATAATAATGGAATTCTTAAAACTTAGGAAATTTCATTATAAACGCAGCTATATTTAAAATGCTCGAAATCTTATTTTTATTAAGTACTTCTTTGTAGATAATGATCGAATAATGAACTACTTTGAAATAAAACATAATCTATATGAATAATATTTACAAAAAGTAATATTAGTGTATAAATGAATAAAAATTCCTCAGTAAAAGTAAGAATTTTTAGGTTAATCTGGTTTAAGTTATGTATATAATATATTGTCTGCATTATAATTGTAAATAAATTAAATATTATTTTCTTGATAAAAAAAGGCATTTTATTTTATTGGATTAATTCAATTAATGTGAATATTTTTGTCGCCTCGATAAATTTATTTTTATCTTGCGAAACAACAAAAAAAAATTCATTATTCCATAAATAAAAAGTATCCTTTTTATAATAAGAATATACAAATATAAATTTCGTGAAGATTATATGTCAGATAATGATTATAGAGTTGACGGACACATTTCCCCATGTATACTTATACTTTAAGCAATATTGTCAATCAATATCTTCGTTTCAAAATGAAGTACATTTATTTTAATGTTACCCAATTTGTACACTGTAAAATACATTCTTTATTTTAAATCTTTGGGGGGAATGAACCTAAGGAGTTAAGTAGTTGTTAACAATTCTCGTAGTTCAAAGGAAAGGGAATGTACTTTTTTCTTAAGCACAATATACAATCATTTACTTGTATTTCTTGAACTATTTGTTGGGCTCAACATTTACTTGTGGAAAAGATCAAAGGAATATTCTTGTAAATTTGCAGTGGCAGTAAAATTTTTTCTGACATTTAAATGGAAGAACTTTTTATTTCTTATAGAAAATTTTGAAAAATACTTTTACTTTCTTGGATTTTCTAAGAATAACATCAGGTTTGCTAATGAACATACTGACATTTCTTGCAGAATAAATTACTCAGCTCATTTTTTAAGCCAGTTGTTAGTGCTTTTGTTATCTAGGGTGTACTTTTTACAAATGACGGAATTTCTTTCAATGAATGGAAAACTTTGTCTTTAGAAACATTCAGTCTGATGGAAATAATCATTAAATGAAAATTATTTTCATTATGCAATTATTAATTGTGCAAGTAATTATACATAACAACACTACAATATTTTACTTCATTTGAAATTCTTACTTCAATATTAAAATATAAGTTCCATTTTTTGTAATCTCCTGAAATGAGTTTATAATGATATGTAATATGGACTTAGATGAAGACTTTATTGCTTTATGTAGTGCGTGAAAGAGGCATTATGATATGTTATCCAACAAGAAAGATAAATAAAATATAAATTACTAACACATATAGTAAAAAAGACTTGTTGATTACGAATATTTTATAGAATTAAAAGCCGTTACTTTATTCATTTTTAAATTAAAAAACGATTATTTTAAAAATTACGTCGTTTTATTTCTACAAAAAATGTATTGAATCATGATAAATCTAAACAACTTTCGTGATTTGTTAATCATACTTTTAAATAGTTAATAGAGTATTTCACGCTTACACAGAAGAAAGGACAGAGGAACACAGAGAGAACAGTGAAAGAATGTAACATCCATGCCCTAACCGGGATTCGAATCCGGGAGTCAGGAGCGCTAACCACTTAAATTATTGTTATCATTAAATTAACTGTCACAATTCATAGATGACCATAATTATACAAATGCTTGATAGATATAAATTATGATAACTTTGTAAATAGAAGAATGCGCCATTTTAAATGTAGTAAATAATAAGACTATAATTCGTTATATGCGATCATTTACTATAACAACTATTTCAAGATTTATAGTTAGAAATATACTTAAATTAATGAGTGTTCTAAATTAAAGAATTATTTATTTGATAAATGCATATAAGCTCGAATGTTATGGAAGACATTTTCATCAATTTCTTAAGATTTGAGATCCAGTATCTATTTTTGTACAAGAAAATAGTTTAATTTGATAAAGTCGGTGGCACTGTTTCAGGTTTCTTCTTCTAGTATCATATAATTTTAAAGCTAAAAGGAGTGATTTAATCGCATAATTCACTTGATTCCTAGAATATTAATAATTTTTGAAGTAATATAAATTTAGGTAAACTAAAAGACAACTAAATGTATGAATTAAAATCTGTATATATATATATATATATATATATATATATATATATATATATATATATATATATATATATATATATATATATATATATATATATATATATAACATTTAATTAAACATTAACTTTACTTCTGTAGTGACGTCACTACCTACGTATAATATACCAGTGTCTAAAGTTTCCTTCCATTAATAAGATATTATTGTCCATTTATAATAGTCGATATTATTCCCAATATATCTGTATGAGGAACAATTTACAAACGCAATCTATGTGTTTTAATGTAATATTATCATTTAATGAAATTTATTACCGAATAAAGGAATACTATGACCACATGTTATAAATACTTCCCAATATTCAATTGCTTATAAACATTTGATAGCATATAGACTGCAGAATACTCTCATGATACTCGTATCTTACACATAAATACTGAAGGAACTGTGTTTATCAAATAACTATATTTTTGAGTTGTTGAATTTTGTTTCGATTCAAGATAGTTTAGCTCTAATAGAGCAGTATAGTAGCAAATTAGTTTTAAAATGCAGGCAAGGGAAATATTGATAAAATAGGTTGTGTGACAACATTTATCGCATTAATTTGATATATATAACTTTAAATTATCAATTAACTCTTAAATACTTAGTATAAATCTAAGCTTCTCTACAAAATCTAGAAAAAAACAACAAACATTATCAACCCTGACTAATTAATGTAGTTGCAAAGATTTTAATTTAATATCATAAATCTCTCTAATTCACATAAATGATGTCTTATTCTAAGAACAAACAATTTTTGAGTCATAATTGAATTAAGTTTTGTTTCCCCATTTTAACTTTTAATAGATAAGCTAAAACTGTGTTCTCTTGAAAAGCATTGAAAACTTAAAATTAGTCCAGGTCTTTCTTCTTTGATTATAAGTAATTTTTCATATCATAATTTCATTTTTTTCCTTAAGTGATAACGCATCATTTTTCTTTACTTAGATAGAATACCAATCACATTCGTACTGTAACCATAACCTTAAATTAGTAAGATTATAAAATTTCCAATAATCAATATGTCTACAAGAAATAATCTCAATAGTAACATAAAAATCATATTAAGAAAACCTTAAAAATGATTTTTTTGAATATCATTATTATTAATGAGAGTAAGTGTTTAAGTTCCTTTTTAGAAGAAAAACTTTAATTCTCGATTAAATTTATGATATCATATTCATGTATCATTGCTAAGGTCGTCCATATTAATCACCTTTCACATCTATTATATCCTGAGATATGGGTAATCGATTTTGATAATATATCAGTAAATCTTTTCCATTCATCATACTTCTTAATGAGATAAGTACGAATTGAAAAATTTAAGTATCTATTTGATTAACATATCAAATAAGCTGAAATTAATGATGAGATCGTTAAATTTTACAATTTTGAATTTTTCTTTTTTCATTTACTTTTCTCCTAATGTGCCTCATAGTTTATTTTTTTTTATACATCTGTTACAATTTTTATGAACTGTTCATATTTCAAAATTTCAAAGTATTTAAGAAAAATGGATTGTATTCTCTATTCATTTTAACCTGTAACAATTTAAAGAACATTTTATGGTATCGGTATTATTAATATGTACTATTATCAGAAAGCACCAGTTGTGGTCGGCAATCTGATAGTATTACCAGCTGCGCTATTTAAATCATTTTTACAGCTGATTCAATAAATTTATTGTTCATATATAAGATACTGTGCATGCTAATTTAATTTGGATTTTAACGTGGCTTTACCAGGTGTACTATGGAAATCATTTTTACATTTGATTTAATGTTGCTTTTATATATAAGTTACTGTCTGTTTATTTAGTTTGGGTTTTTCCGTGACTAAATGAGTACCAAGAGAGATTTCATCAAGTTATAAACTAAAAAGATAAATGTTAGATCAATACAATGAAAACAGAATTTACATTAAATAATTCTGTTGTATGCTTACCGAAATAAAAAAAACGGTAATGCCCAAGAAATTTTTAAAAAATCATTTCTGACAAAAGTTACTTTAATTCCAATTAATTTAGTTTCACATGTATACCTATGCCGCTCAAACGTAAAAACATAAATATCAATAGCTTAACACATTAAAGTGTAAACTTAGATAATAATTTAATTAACAGTATTTGAAAACGACGTTTTTTATCTCGTCCATGTGTTAAAGTTTTTTCAACAGATAGTTAGCCAAAAACACAAATCAAATGAGGTGTATAATGTTTAAAAATTCTCTCACGTGATAAATTTGTAAA
Source organism: Latrodectus elegans (assembly GCA_030067965.1). Classification (NCBI taxonomy): domain Eukaryota; kingdom Metazoa; phylum Arthropoda; class Arachnida; order Araneae; family Theridiidae; genus Latrodectus; species Latrodectus elegans. The sequence continues at coordinate 62,277,917 of CM057822.1, read as the reverse complement.
ATATTAAAGTCGGGATTCTCTCCATTCACGTCTTTTCATGATATTGGCAACAAAGAAAAAGAAAAAAGGCAAAAAACTTATTTTTTCAAGATTGAAAAAATAGTAAAAATCATTACTTGCAAAAATGATTATAATGGCAATATGTTGAACTCAAGGAAAATTTGCTGATGTAGATGTCCGTGCGGTTACATGAAGATGAATATTGAAAAAAGAGGAGGGAAAAAATTTTCATTGAAGTGATTTAAGAGGAATATTACATACTATAGTAGAATATTACTTCCTTTAAATTGATTATATCGGTGCATAAGCAGTTTTATTGGAAATTCCTATCATCATTAACAATGTTTTAAACTCATTACAAATACTGTTGCCAAAATTTCAAAATGAAATATAGAATGAAAAGAATATTTGCTGCCATCTCAAAAATATAAATAGTTTTAATATAGTTATAAGTTAAACACAGAAACCCCACACTCACAGGCAGCCTTTAATATAAGTTCAGTTGTATTCTTTGCAACCATTTTCCTTATTACTGGAACAAAAATCCGACGATCAAATATAATAATGATATAAATGCACACACATTATGATGTATTCTGAAGAGTAATAAAAAGTAGTCATATTAGTTTAACAGAAAAAACTACTAACTGCGAAAGAATTTTCCATTAAATGTTTTAATTGTAAAAATAACAGAAATTACTGTGGCAACGGTATAAAAATTTGTTACTCTTGCAAAACAGAGCATGAGATGAGAAGTATAAATTTTCTTAATGTATTTATTTTCAAGAAAAATATGTTTTTTAAAAAATAAAATGTATAAATTAAATTGTTAAAAACACTTAAAATTTATAATTTCGGTAATTATAATAATGCTAACTTTTTAACATATATATAACTATATCCATCATAAATTTTGAAGATTTTGTTAGTATGTTTTATAACATAAAAGAGACAGTATTATGCATATTTAAACCATTAATTTTTATGCTTTTAGATTTTTGCGCTATCTAATGCCAAACATGTTGAATGTCACTAACTCTAAAAAATTCATTGCTGTTTTTAAAAGGTTAACACTAATGCGCTGTAACTGGTTTCTTCTATTTATTCCGACCTTGATACGTTTTTACCAAAAACTTTTGTTTTTCATAATTTAGAGAGTAATGTACCTTCTTTCAAATGCCAAATTATAGTATTCTATCCCCGAAAAAACTCCATAAATTTGTGTTTTAATTAATCAGAAAACAATTTAAAACTTATTAGTTTATTAAGTAGAAACTCTATCATTTGCAATAAATAAATAAAAATTATATTCTTATGAAACAAAGTTTACTAAGAGTTTGAAACCTTCTAATTTGGAGATTTTTTTCCGTAAAATAAATAGCTGCAGTTTAAACAACAAAAATATGTCTGTAAATAGTATCACAAAATTTTAGAGAAAATGAAATGCTTTTTAATGAGAATGAGAATAAAAATTAATAATATTATGTGAACACAAGGATAATAAAAAATAAATTATAAATATATTATGTAACTTTTAAATGATCTGAAAGAGTTACTGATAAATTCATACTAACAATGTACATTAAATGACGAAAATTAATTTAAGCTAATAATATTTATTACAATAAAAACTCTTTTATTAAATTTAGATACAAAAAATTCATTTCATTCAAAAGAAAACACTTAATGAAGCTCTTTAAATTTCAAGTATATACTAGGGTCACTGTGAAATTTTTGAGATACAACTAGGTTTTTAAAGTTATACTTATAAACTTTTAGGTGTGTTCAAAGTAGTCTCCTCCAGCATCAATGCACTTTTGTAGACGAATTTTCCACAGATTAAATGCCTCAAGCCATTTCTTGGAATAGATGAAAAATGCATTTGTAGCTACATCAATCTCTTCTTCTGAATGAAAACGACGTCCACGTAAGTTCTTTTTAAATTAAAGAGTAACCAAAAGTTGCACATAGCTAGATCAGGTGAATACGGCGTATGTTCGATCAATTTATTTATTTATTTTTTTTAAGAAACTCAATTGTTAATCCGGCTGTATGTGAAGATGCTGTATGTCATTGTGAAGCATTATTCCCCTAATATTCAGTTCTTGTAGAATTTTTGGAAGACATTTAGTGGTGTACCAGTTTGCTGTTACTGTCTTCTGTCCTTTCAACTTGATGGCTTTGATCAACCCCGTACTTCTGAAGAAAACGGCATACATCACTTTTTTCAGTGCGCGTTGTTTTTTCACCATAGTCGGCGTGGGATCATCTTCAAAGAACGATACTTTGCTTTCCTGACGTGTTGGAACGTCAAAAAACGGTATGTACATTTCATCCCCTGTTACAATTTTAGAAATGATGCGGTGGCCACCATCATTTAGCAATTTAAGAATTTCTTTACTGATTCTGATACGCTCTTCTTTTTGGTGCTCAGTTAGATTATGGGAACCCAACAGCAAACTACTTTTTTTATATGTAATTCTTCATAAATGATCTTGTGTATGGCTGCGGATCTAATGTTAAGCTCTTTTTGTATCATTTGATAGGTACAGCGATTATCATCCATTAACATTTTTTGTATGGCAGACACATTATTCGGGATCCGGGATTACTGCCGACGGCGGCCTTCCTGCGTGTTCTTTGCGATCTCTTCTTAATTCTCTAAACCATCTGAATACAATAGCACGAGCTGGAGATTCCTCACCAAATGCTAATTGCAACCGTTGAACGCATTCTCCGTGATTTAATCCTGCTTTGAATTCGTAGAAAATCATAGCGCGAAAATGTTCTCGCGTCAACTCCATTTTCTCTTCTGTTTAAAATTTATGCTACGCTAAACAAGTTGAAGTAACTCAGTAAGAATCGTCGCCAGTCTGTAAAAATCTGTATTTCATCCGTATTTTAATAATATCTGTATTATTAAAATACTTTGTATTTTAAAATTAAACCGTTATTTTCATTTTGTAAATTTTTGTCTGAGCGTATCTCAAAATTTTCACAGTAACCCTTGTGTACGCATTAGTAATCTCGAAATTCTTTTTCGCCAAGGTTTATTAAAATTTGAACTTGATAATGAGTGACTTGATCGTGAATCATAAGTGATTTTTTTTTTTTTTTTTTACAGAAAATAAATATAACGAAAACAAACTAATATTAGGTTCCATAATCTCGTAAAATTCCTTCCGCATATTTTAAATTTCTTAACAATTTGTATATTTCTTGCTCTATCAGCATAAATGTAATTTTACTACTATTTAATAAGATTATCAAAATTCTTTAACATATCTATACAAATATATATAAGTATGTGTATAAATATGTATGGATTTAAACTTATATTAGGATTCTACTATTTTAAAGTTTTATGTGTTTGCTCTAATATAATATATTTTTTCCAATATGCTAAGTCTATTTAAACCTTTCCAAGCCTTAGTACAATTCACAAGCAAATACATTCGATTGATTAAAATGTAAATGAAAAAGCAGACCTTCCCCAAAGGAAGTCAAATATTGAATTCCGGCAAAAAGTTTGAAAGAAAAGAGAAAACTTAATCATATTTCATATTATTCTTTTGTCTGTGGTTTGTCGTGAGCCAAACTATTAAGAATGCTTTATGGATTAAATCCAACTTTCCCTTTCAACTAGAATAGGTATTCCAATTTTCTTGCCTTTCTAAGCAAATTTGAATTTTTTATCAAAAGAAACGCTCTAATTAAGTCAATTTATAGATGGAATTTCAAAGTATTCTTTATATAAAAAATGTGTGTGTGCACTGTGGCTTATTTTTATATTTTTATTCAATATTCATTTTCATATTTTGCTTTCATTTTTTGACTTGAATTTCTCTCTAAGCAGATATAATAGAAAAGTCAAGAGATAAAACCAAGTAATAAAAGGAACAAATATAGCAGACCTACCTTTCAATCAAGTAATTGGAACATTTTAACTGAATCTTTGTTTAAATATACAACCATAATTTGGACTTTAAAAAAATATCAGAATATATCAATATGATTTATAAGTTTGTAATTACAAATTATGAAAAAGATGCCGTCAAGCATTTCTTATATTATTGTTGCTTATTATTTGGAAAAACTCAATTTTCTTGTGTGCATTGTTAAATTTCCAAAATATCAACCATAAGCATTTGGTAAAATTGTTAAGCGAAGGTATAATCTATTACAAGTATTTTAAATTCTCCTTTCCTGATTAATTTTACTTCCAACATTATAATAATGCATATTAATATTTATTTATTACTTGTAAGAAAAGAAAAGTTATTAAATAATTTATACATGTGCAATATTAATGAGGTATATATAAGTATGAATAAATAGGCGATTCTAATTAATTCCAAAGCACATAAAGAGTTTACAAGCGACTTTATGTACTTGTAAACTTTATGCAACAGACACACACTTATTAATTAAGTGTGTGTGTGTGTGTGTGTGTGTGTGTGTGTGTGTGTGTGTGTGTGTGTGTGTGTGTGTGTGTGTGTGTGTGTGTGTGTGTGTGTGTGTGTGTGTGTGTGTGTGTGTGTGTGTGTGTGTGTGTGTGTGAGTGAGAGAGAGAGAGAGAGAGAGTGAGTGAGAGAGAGAGAGAGAGTGAGTGAGTGAGTGAGTCAGTCAGTTACAGAGGGTATTAAAACATTTTTTGAACGATTTCGCCATTTTATTAATGTTCAAAATTTAAAGATTATTTTTTAAATGTTTGATCCGATATCTTTTTTCCTGGACTATAAATAACATTAATTTTTGTTTTCAAATTAAATAAGACATTTTATATGCTGATAACTTCTCTTCTGTTAAATTCATTTTGTTTATAAAAAAAAATAAAAAGAAATAAAAAATAAAAAATAAAAAAAAATTCAACTTTAAATTTTATAGTATTGTTTTTGACTTTTTTTAAAATAATGCCACATTTTTATTTTAGTAAACATTCAGCACAAAAAACATTTCTGTAACCTAATCTTATTTAATGTGTTTATGTAAAATTGTGCAAGATTAGTGACTAGTTATTATGATTGACGATAAGTTTACTTGGCATTTTTTTTAAATGTGATGGATCATCAACATCGGACAATCATTCTTCTTGAAAAATTTCCCTATGCATTGACAGCAAGGTATAAGACGTAATTAATTACGAAAATATAACTACAACAATTTGACTATATTAAAAATTATTTTTTTATGTTTACAATTCTTGACAGGAGTTACATGCAACTCAAAAGAAAATTTTTAATATTTAAAATGAGACCGTTGAAAATAAAATTAATTAAAAAGCACCGTTTGAATTTTTATTTTTTGATTTGACAACTTTCTGCAATAATTAAATGCAAACGATGGTACGTTATAATTTTTATTTAGGTTTTTTGTGTGTCTTTAAATCTGATTTGCTTTCTACTATCATAAAAAGTCAAAACTAGAAGCAAATAAGCTCGTATTAAAAAAAATCGTAAAATATCTTTCAAAAACCATGACCATATCGATTAACCTAGACACAAGATTTACAATATCAAGAAAAATCAACACATACTTAAGCCATATAAAAATACACATTGTTGCTAAATCATAATATTCGAATGATATCATATTTAAGATAAATTAAATACTCCAATATCTTTGAAAATGATTTTGTCTCGACAACAAAACTTGATCTGTTCTGAGGTAAAGCATAGAAAAATGTATATTGTCACAAATATATAACCATACTGAGTATATTTCCAACTCTGTAGCCCAAATTAATAATCTTAAAATACACTCTTTTGTGTTATTGTATGGTATTGGATTGCTTCATCAATGAATTACCCATCTACTTTACAAATAAAAACAAAATAAAATCTTTCTGATAAATATGCAAACATCTTTTCAAATATTATTTTATCCAACAGAATGACATCAAATTTACATGTGCATTCCAGAAAGATAGCCAATAATGTAGGAATCGTATCAGAGACCTTATTATGATACGCAAATGAAGATATGAAAATATTTTCATTCCTCTATATTAAGCTTGTGACATGATATTGTTTAGAAAGGCCATCCCTGCTCTCAGGTGACTCTTGGAAAAACTTGCATAAGATTTCATTTTGGAAAAGATCAGCGTCTGAAGATCTTACTCTAATTAAGCATGAATGAAGAATGGTTATTTATTAAATTCCAACTCATCCTCTATTAAAGATTAATATTGAGACATTAAATATTTTCCTTTCAAACATTAAAGGCAACATCTGGCATATCATCATGTACTTTGTAACTTATACCGCTAAAAAAAATTTATATTTGTTGTTGTTGCATGCCCCCGAGGTCAGCAGCGCTAGACCAGGTCCATGAGCGCGTACACCTTCAAAATGTCTAGTACCATAAGTAGATTCTCTATCAGCTCTCTCCCGTAGAGACCAAGGCCAAGAATATGTTCAGGAGAGGCTTGTGTTCATTTAAGCACTCGGAGCAAATTTCGAACTTCTTCGTACCCTTGACGAATTTCAAGTTACTAAAATGGCCCCTTCTGAAACGGGCAATAGCCATTTGTTCTTGTCTCTTAAGACCAGTAACCAGGGAAGCATCTGAACGCACGCAGCGGTACTAAAGTTAGATTTATTCTAATTAATCTGAGTAATATTTACTATTTTACATAACAAGATAAAATCAAATTGTATGTTTTTTTTCCGTCTGCGATAAATTATTTCACAGTTTTAGAATTACTTTACAAAGAATTGCACATTAATAAAGAGATTAACAACAGACTTAACAGCTGGTAAGTTGAAAGAAATTAATTTTATTATACTTACAAATTTCAAAAAAACAACTCTGACGAAATTTCAATTTTTTATCAGTCAGGAAAATAAACGCAAATCGGCTAATACTCTTTAAATTTGCAGTTGAAGCCACAAATAAATTCAAAATTACTTTTAAACATAGTTAAAAAAAAAACATCACTACTTGAAATAATATGAAAACTAAAATATTTAAATCAAATCCGTTTTTTTCAAAATTGATGCTTCACTAAATATGATTCTTCAAGTGGTACGAATTAAAACTTCCAAATATCTAAATCACATAAATCAAACTTAACTTTATTTGAATCAAACAAATAATGAAATAGTTTTTATATTAGACAATAATGATATTAATACTTTTATTTTTATTTCATCATCATTCATTAATACAACATAAAAATTATTGCTTAAATAAATTGATATATATATATATATATATATATATATATATATATATATATATATATATATATATATATATATATATATATATATATACATACATAAATTATACTTATATTATAATAATTTTCCTAAATGACTGGATTAGGAACAAAGGATCTAATTGGGAAAATGTATTGGTTAATCTGGAAGTAAATTAATTAATTAAAATTTTGAAGAGATTTACTTTTTTATTACAATGCATTAATCCATCTAGGTTCAAAAGATAACGAAAAGCATTCGTAACATCTGAAGTGCTGAATCCTCAAGAACCAGAAAAATAAAATAATTCAAATAAGTTAAATATTTTATTTTTTATACTTACGCTACTCGTGTAAAGAAAAAGCATATAGTGAGAGGAAATCTTTTCATGAATATAATATCATACTTGAAATGCTTAAGCAACATTTTAATTCATTTATTTATTGTTGGAAAGGTCCTTTTGTCATAAATATCTATTCAACAATTTGATTTTATAAGCCACATTTTAATTGAGTATTAAGGTTTTGAATACATTGATTTTTCAATAAATGGTTCATTAATCATTTCAGTTTTTTTATTCCAATTATCAGGGATCGTAATTTATCTAAAACAAAGCTGTTTGACTTTCCTATCTTTACAAATATTTCTCAGCTAATCAAGCTCTTGATTCTGCGATATGTTTTCGTTTTGTTGAGAAATAAAATTAAAATGGCAATTAATTTTGTGAATTTACGTCTTTGAGTACTTATGCAGAAGAAAAAAGAATTACCACAAGTCCGAAAGCAAAAGAGGAAATATAATATCACAGTCAGAAATACAATATGACTGAAATATATATATCTCAAATCTTTATGTATATTTCCTATAAAAGAGTCAAGCCTTATATTTACAGGTGAAAGTTTTGCAACAGTTCTTGCAATTTATATTTTGTTCTAAGGGTTTTGCGATAATACATAGATCTTTCATTCATAATCTCACCTTAAAGTTGTTTTCACTAATAATGATTTTCTGATATTGATGTGCGATTAACTGAATAACCATTAACAATACTAATATTATTTGTTTGATTTTTTTAAATATAGAATAATAAAACTTAATTTCTTTATATATATGCATAGTTTTGGTTGAAATGTATATTCGTCAAGGATTTACCAATACTATGTATAATCATTTTCCAGAAAAAGGAGCAATAAATTTTCGTTACAGATTTTTCTTAACAACTGAAATTTCTAAAAAAATATCCATTTTCAATATGTTAAACACTTTTCCCAATAAGCACCTTGAATTTATTGAGCACAAATTAGTGAATTAAAAATATTAAGTTTTTATTTTAATATTTAAACAATGATGCCGTGAATTCTAATTCATTCAATGGCTTTCTTTATAAAGTATTTTGTAATAATGTATAGATGAGAGAAAGAGAGAGACCTTTTGCCCTTGTGAATTAAAATCTTATTGTAAAACGTTCTTTTAAGCTTATGACTATAATAAAAGCAGAAAATGAATGTTATTTAAATTTAATAACTCATTGATACTAAACAACATAAAGAACATTTTCAAGAAGGAATATTTCAATAATATTTTCAAATAGGATATAATCTTTGTTAATAAAAATTTTCATGTTGCTGATGTTTCTATTGTGGTAAAAGATATCTTCACTGGTGTTAAATTTTGAATTAATTCTCTATTCCATATTATGATTATATGACTTAATAATATATTAGATATAAGCTTATAAATTTAAATGATGAATATTATTTTGATGTGATATTCAAACTAATTTCTAAAATTTTGCAAGAAAAGTTAATAGTCATCCCAAAAATTTGAAAAACCACGGAAAGTTCTTATGTTTAAGAATTAGAAAGGAGTGAAAGGATTTCATGTAAATGATTCTTAAAGTTTAAGATAAATAATATCCCATCAAGTTTTTAAAAAAATGTCTATTACACTCAAAGAACAATTTTGGATCATTATACTCGACTTAAATCTCAATTGTCTGAAGAGTTGGATGTCTATAAAAATGAGCTGATCGGAAAAAAGTTCTAAATTTTTCTAAAAAAAAAAAAGTTTATTTGTGAGAGAAATGAAGTTACAAGCTTCCATTTCTCTCACAAACAAACTTTCTGTAACTACTCTAATTACAGATCATTTCAACAGAGAAAGTTCCATAATTAGTTTAATTATCAAAAACGGTAAACATACAGTGGAAAAGCAGATTCGTATCCTCAGAGCTAAAAACTAACTTGTTATACATATAGTTCAGCCGGTCATATATCTCTCTTTTGTTCTAACAATTTCAAGAATTTTTCAGAAGGAAATCCTAAAAGACAATTTAGACAAATTCTATTGCATGGAAAAAGTCAAATAATTGTTCTCAGCAAATTATTTTGATTTGCTATAATAACCATCCCAAAATAACTACTATTTGAAAAAAAAAGAAATATTGACAAGCTTAAAATATTAAACATTCCACCTACGGGAAAATTTTTGAAAGCTATTTTAAATTCATGTTACAAATCTTAATAATAACCTTTTATCTAGTTCTGAGTAATATATTTCGAAGAAGGAAAAATTTAAATGAATCAGTATAAAAAATAACAAACAATGTTAATAATTTTCAGCTTGAAATTAATTAAGTAGTGAAAGGGAAATAATTTGAGATATTTAATTTTGAACTTGTGTTCATAAACTCTTAATCAATAGAAAAAAATAAAAAAAACACTAAAAAATATTCAGAAATTTGTAAAGATTCGAAAAATATATTAAGTGAGAACCTCATTGAAGAACGATCTGAAAAATATCAAAAGCTTGTCAATAAAAAAATGTGATTCAAAATTAGAAGATTGTAGCTATACATTAACTGATCCTGTTGAAAAGTATGATTAGCATACACAAAAATGACTTACACTTTTTTCAGCAAGAAATTTACTATGTAAAAAGTTGTAGTTTATAATGAACGATGAAACACGCATTCTGTGTTCTTGAATCTTTAAAAAAAATCGACGCTTCAGATTTTATAACCCTTTTTCAAATAACTTTTTATCACAATCCTCTAATATATAAAGTCAAAAAAATTCGTTTTCAGTGATTGAAACCACATCGAAAACTAGTATAGTAAGGGAAGCAAAAAACTATGCTTATTTCCGGGAATAAACCATGTTTATTCTCTTGGGAATTTAAAATATTCCCAGAAATTTTTAAGGCCCTGCAGAGTTTTGAAATTTTTCGGGTATTTTATAAATTTCGGAAATTTTTTTTTAATCGACAATTCTTAAAATAAATAAAAATCCATTTCTTTTATTATTTCTACTACGAGTTATGGTAATAGAAAGTTTTCCGAGGACGCAAAACAATTTTACTTTAATGACCAATTTAGAATAACTTCAAAATTTAATCTTGAATAAATATTTTACTGTCCTTCTTCCTCAGCAGGAATTAATAAGTTTATAACTTAAAAAAAAAAAAAACAGGGAAATACCAATATTTATTTTTACAGTCTCCAAAAACATAATTTGATATATTTATTAAATATTAATTCATTACATTTATTATTTTGTGACAAGTATTTTTGTTTTTCTCTATATGTACAAAACATAATTAACTTTCGTACTAGAAGATACAACACACATATTTTTGCAATTTATTTCACTGCTCTTCCTATATGTAAGTCAATACAATAAATTAATCGAAAGATAAATGGTTGAATATATTCCCTCAAAATTCCTAATATTCGAAAATATTCCCAAGTAAATTCCCATGGTTCAAAATTCCCGGGAATTTTACATCTCTGCATCGAACAACGCCTACCACTGTCTTTAATTCTAATCAAGAGAAAAGAATATAGTTTTCAACAAAAAAATTAATCTCGGGGAAAGAACAGTGTGTATGTGTGTGTGCAAATGCACAGAGAAAATCATATTTTGACTTTTTAATCCACATTCAAACTTATTATTATATTGTTGAAATAATCAGTTAATCTCTGAACTTGTTACTTGACAGTTTAGAATTCACAAGGCACAGTTTAATTATTATATTGTTGGAGACTCTAGTCCAGCAATGAATAATTATTTTATTTTTGGATTATTAAGCCTTATTTTAAGTAAATATTATAGTAACGAAGACACCAATCTCACAATGAAAATATTTTGTAGTTATTTCGATTTTTTTAAGCTAACCTCTTTGGTTGTAAATAATTAAAATACTTATTAAAAACTTTTTTTTTTTTTTTAGAAAGTTATGTTTCTTGGTTTCTCAAGTTATAATTAAATTACTATATATGTCATGGTTTATGATGTTTTAACAAGTAAATTAAGATTAATATTGTATTAATTTTACGAAAACTTATTGCTTCAAGTGCTTTCTTGAAAAGAAATAGAATTAAAGGAAACAAGTCCAAAAGGAATGGAGAAAATCTGTTTATTTTTATAAAATTATAGATATAAATAAAAATATTCATAAATATTTTGTAACAATGAAATATAAAAATTTGTGTCCTGAAAATGATTTTACTCTAATAATTTCTACAATTTATATTTCTACATTACTTTTCTCATTAGAAAATCATGTATCCTTGTAGAAAGATGTCTACCAATCATGCGAACAGCTTTTCATTGCCTTGAAATTTAATATTTTCTGAAATCTCATATCAGATGTAGAAATGTGGAATAATATAGATTATGATTATACATCGAACTTTAAGTCTCAATTGAAGTAATCCTTAAGATATGAGCATATATTTTTTATGGCAAAAAATGGCAACAAATGCACAAAGAAACCAAATTCGGAAACAAGATTTCAAGAAAGTCATACCGTAATTTTTACAGATATTTTGAATGCCTGAGAGATGTGAAGATTCATATCACAGTCTTATCATCTAAAGTTACATTCGTTCACAAATCATCTTTGATTTTTACTAGCTGAATAAAGCAGAACAGAGTTAACAAGTACATCTCCCTACTTCGTCCAGATTATATATATACACAATCTGGACGAATATATATATATATATATATATATATATATATATATATATATTATTCATGTTAAAATACAGCGTGATAATGTGTAATGGATATGGGCTTCATGATACCGGTAGATTTTTTTTATATACGTTTGTTCGATTTAACCAAATAATTCATCATTCAATGAAATTTATAATTATGAATTTTTATGTATTATCATAAAAAATCCTTTTTATCCAATTAAAAATAAGCGGAAATTAACTTAAATAATTAACATTTTATTAATACCATAATTGTCTTAATTTGAATAAAACCAGCCTGAATAAGTCACTGTCACATATTTTATCAACACATAATGAATGATCAAATAAGAAAACAAAATAACTAAATGAAACTGCACACTATAAATGAAAATTCTATAGTGTATATTGCATATTATGATTATATATCAGTGATTTATAAGAAATGACTGACTTACGAAAAACTTATCAGACGGTGAATGAAACTTTCACGCCAACTTTGGCTGAAATGTTGTAGGAAAAAAAAAGGGGTTTATAAATACTTCAGTTCTTTTCAATCTTAAAGCGATAAAGTGAATGATTGTCTTAAAAAATTCTTTGGTTCTACCAAATTTGATTTCCTCAATTGTAAGACAAGTAATAAAAAAATCTTTAGAATAAATATCTATCAGTTGTTCAATGTAATATTAAGAAATACTCTTTTGATCTTGGCTCATGGGCAACAAGGGACATAAAAGTGCTCATGTAAGTAATAACCCTGGGACATCTGACACTCTTTTTTGTCGGTATCATATTTTCTTTCTGCCCCAAAGTTCTCTGGAGTCGTCTTTTCATTTTTATATAAAAAAGTATTTTTTACCACCTTCTTCTTCTGATGCTTACTATTTGCACCAATAAATTCCTATATTTCTTACATTCCACAAACAGTTTTCTGCTCCAATTATTTATTCACTATACTAGTTGTGGTATTTTTTTTAATTTCCTTTGCGTTTTGAAATGATTGATTCTATGTGATATATTTTTTAAATCACTGTACTACTATTTATATTTATTTTATCTTATAAAATATTGAATGGTGGAGCAATTTTGGAAGAGAAAATTCACTTACAAACACAACTGATATTCTAATTTTATTAATTCAGGAGAAAAAATATATATATTCAGAGTGACAAATTTTTAAATTTTAATTATTATACTTTATTATATTACTTGCATCGTGAGAGATATCCTCATTCAATCAAAAAGAGTAATTCAGTTTTTTTGAGTTCCTACATCAAATTTCGTGTCGTTTCAATTATCTGCGAAGAGATTTCCCCCTAACTGAGAGTCAAGGAATGAGAAAAAAAGATTAATCCACCAGAAATTTTTTTTAATTCTTCAGCATCGGTGAATGCGTAATCTCGGTAAGTTGAGTCTTGGTAAATTTTGTCTGATAAGTTGATTCTTGGTAAATTGCGTCTAATAATGGTGGAGGGACTGACAAGTTGGACTTTTTAACCTTTCTGCCTGGATCAAGAGTAGACTTTCTTAAGAGGAATAGTATCCCCCCCCCCCCTTAATTCAGGTAATCCTTCTGGAATTTTGGCTTATTTGACGGAATTATCCTTTGACACTCACTTCACTAAGTATAATTGTTAAATTTTAGAAATTTGTTACTCTGAATATATATTTTTTTTTCTCCTGAATTAATAAAATTAGAATATTGGTTGTGCTTGTAAGTGAATTTTCTCCGAAGTGAAAATTTTATATAAAATCGTATTTTATTCCTAAGACTCCTTGAAAAAAAATTTCCCTTCCTTATCTCTCTTTCAAGGCTTAAATTTTTTAATTATTTGTTCCTTTTGATTGGATGTAGCTTCAGATCGTAATTTAATACGAAATTCTTAAAGTCTTATGCTTTTAAAGAAAGCCAAACTTCACTCGATTGGCCTGACTAAAATACAAATTTTGTATTTAAAAAAAAAAAAAGAAAGAAAGAAAGAAAGAAAAAAAGAAAACTTTTACGCTACTTAGTTTTTGTAGAGAAATCTCCTTTGAACGGAAAGTTGCAATATATTTTTATCTTTATTCAGATATCAACTTTTTGAAACCGTCAAAATTTTTATTTACTTATTGTAATACCCTTATGTATTTCAGTCTTTTAAAAAGCAAAGCCATTCCTTCTTCAAGATTTCTTGCCTGCTCTTTATTTCATATTATTATTTTTAAATGTCTTCTGTTTTTTTAAAGAATAGCTTTTTTCAATCCGTAAAAAGTAGTTTAACCCCTGAAAAAAACTTCATCTCGTTTACACGTCAACAGATACTAATTTCTATGCAGATAAAGTAATATTTTCCAATTCGCTTACAATAGCAAATGTTTTCATTTTTAATATATATATATATATATATATATATATATATATATATATATATATATATATATATATATATATATATATATATATATATATAGTATAATTATATAAAATTAGAAGACTTTATAAACATTCACAAGATTGATATGCTTAAATATACCATTTACATTATACATTCTATGGTATATGTGTATTTAAATATTGTTTTCTGGAAACTAAATTTCTGCTATTAGTAAACACATTTCGAAATTTATTTTAAGCCGACGAATTTTCATAAATGGTGAAAAGCAATATCGAAGACCCAACTGCTTCCATCTACTTATAGAGCCCAAATTATGTGCCGGGTGGAACATCAACCATTATTAACAACACATTAAATCATTTCTGAAAATATTGTTTCTGGTTGCAAATTCCAACAATCATTTCAAAACTCAAGAACAAAATGTCTAGAAATTATCCAGAAATTTTGCATTATTATTTACGAAATATGTGTATATTTTCAGGATATGCATATTATGGATTCTTTTTTGGGTCAGCCCAATTTTTTTCCCAAGTTGAAGAGAAAAAAGTTGTAGGGAATTTAATAAAACTTAAAGTAGAATACTGGTCTTTGTGATTAATTTAAGTTATATTTTATTCCAAAATTTTAATCGAATTTATTATTAATTTAAACCATGCTGAGTTTAATGCATAGTAAAGTTATTTATGCTGAAGTATACACCATTTTTCAACAGTTCGGAGTTTAAATGTATGGTTCTTCCACCCATTTTATCATCTGTGCGTGCCCCTACAATGAATGATGTATTCGTATTTTCTAATAAACTCCCTAACTGAAATGTATTTAAAATAAGCCTCAACTTCAACAATTAGTAATTCGTAACTAAAAGTAAATTTCACATATTCGACATTCATGCTATATATTTTTAGATCATCAAAACGAGAAGCCTCATTTCTTGATCCAAACAAAGATTTGAATGGTGTTTATTGTTCTTTATTTAATATTTATAGTTAAATATAGTTGACTATATATATATATATATAGATAGATAGATAGATAGATAGATAGATAGATAGATATAGATATAGATATATATCTATATAGATATAGATATAGAAAACATTATTATTTTTCCAAATTGTAATTTTTTCCAGGTAACTAAGTATACATTTCCGCAAAAAAACATGGCCCTCTACTGTATAAATACATATATAATTTCTTTTTTTATACTTAAGAGAGCTTTACAGCATTTTAAGTAAGCACGTAATGAGACCATACTTTTTATAATTATAGCAAACATATTATTGAATATATATTATAGTCTCCTTTCAGTTTTGTGAGCTAAAATTCATGTTATTAGATTATTATTTTATGCTTTTTAATGACCTTAGTAAAAATATTATAAAATGTTTTCCGATTTGTTTATTGTATCTAGTCATTTTAAATTAACAATTTTCAAAGCTATTCAAAATTAAAGATTTTTCTCTTTTTTTTTATGTGTATGTTACAATAGGAATCAATCTCTAATTAATCTTACTTTTTATCATTTCAGGAAAATGAAGAAGTATGTGATTTTTGCTAGTTGGATTAATAAAATAATATGACTCATATTATTAAATCTCTTAACTCAGTTCAGTTTTACGATGATTTCTCCAATTATTGATCAAACTGAAATGAAGTGAAAATGGATACTGACCTGATTTTAAGAGCATTTTGTTTTAAAAGACTGATAATTTCACTTCTTTATTTTAAATTTCATATTATAATTTTTTTTTCAGAGTTAGGAAAAGTTAAATTATTAGGAGCCGGTTACTTGAAACGCTAAGTAAAATTTAATGCCTGTAAATTTTAAGATATCTTACACTAATTTTATTCTATTTTTTAGCAGAAAACAACAATAGCCTGACAAAAAGTTTTATGCAAATAAACATAAAGTTTTTCGAATTTTAATTGTTCAATAATTAAGGACAGTCTGAATTTGAGAATTGGAAAAGTTAAGTAGAACTAGTTAAAAATAGTTTCAAAAAAAGGCTTATGCATAAAATAGTGTCTCCATCTAGTAATAAAAATGTTAAGCTAGAAGCAATATTGTATTTTCATACAACTTTTGCATTTGTAATTTCTATAACAAATGAATACATTATGTGTGAAATGGATACATTTTAAATTTAAATATAGCATTATGTATACATATATATATATATATATATATATATATATATATATATATATATATATATATATTTCATTATTGAAAAACTTAAAACATTCATCAATTTGACATAATTATTAAGATGTCAAATATTTTTACATAGCTTCGCTTAAGTAAAATTACATAATAATACAAGATTTAAATATTCCTTCAATATTTCAATAGAATATAATCAATTATATAATCTGCATGTATCGTTCAATTGCAGGTATTAAAATTGTATTCAAATATTTTTTTCCGAAATAAAATTTAAACTTGGTTTAACGCATGTGTAAATATCCTATGATGTTTATTCTATTAAATTTAGATTTTTAGAGGCTTTCAGCCTATTCTTTTTATGTAAATATTGTATAAGCATTTATTAAAATATATAAAAAAATCATTCGAGCTTTTGCACCTTTAGTTATTGAAGTTGTTCTCAATGCTTAGTTTTGATTTTTAGTTGTTAGTAAAAAAGAGTAAATCTTTCATTGGTGCATCGGCCGGGAAGCAACCCAATTTTGATAGCTAGATTAGTATAGAATAAAAATTTGCTTAGTAATCCTTAGTAATTGTTAGAACCTTAATTGACTTAATTCAAGGAACATTGGATAGCATTTGTATGCGAAGACTGAAGACTGCAAAAGGTAAAGTTTTGTTTATGATGGATTCCAAAGCTTTAAGCAAAAAAAGAGCTACATTTCGCAGTTCCATCACAAATATTTTTAAGAACGTTGACAAATTTATTGAAGATAAAAATTGTGACGAATTAGACGATTGTTTGGAACTGTTGAACTCTAATAACGTTTAGAAATAAGAAGTAAAAAAGAAAAGGAATTTGAAAATAATGTTAAATTACTTAAAATGTCAATACAAAAATTTTATGGAAATTATGAAGAATGGAGTAATTTTTGGAACGCATTTAAAATTACAATTCACCAAAATTCAACTCTTTCAAAGATAGAAGAGTTTAACTATTTAAAATCCTATTTGGGAGGAAATGCTTTTAATTCTATCCATGGATTTTCGATTTCAGAATCCAATTATGATTCGGCTGTAGAAATTCTTACCAACAGATTTGGCCAAACCCATTTGATAATAAATACGCACATGACAAACCTCTTGAATTTAAACCCTGTGCAAAGCTCAAGTGATGTAACAAAATTAAGAAAATTATATGACACAATAAATATTCAAATTAGAAGTCTCTCCTCTCTCGATGTAAAACCAGAATCTTATTCTAACATGTTAATTCCTGGTTTTGATGAAAATCATTCCCAACGATATTGCTTTGGAGTTCCATCGTACTAACGGAAATAGTCCAACCTTTAGTTTAGACACTTTTCTTAAATTCTTACAGACTCAGATATAATCCCGTGAAAAAATATCCTGTTTGTCACTTTCTCACAAGTCAAAACCACAACTTCCGGAATCCAAGAACACGTATAACAAATATGATTAAAAGTATACGTGGAATTCTAATGTTAAAAGAAAAGACTTTAACAAATATTCAAAACAAAAACCGTCAGTCAGCAAACACTAATTTATAGATACATTACCAAACCGAAAGTGCATTTATTGTTCTCAAGAATACTTATCAGAAAACTGTTGAAAGTTTACAGCAAATGAAAAAAGAGACATTTTAAAACAAAGCAATAGATGTTTTTTGTGCACGTCTTTGAAACATAAAATTGCATCTTGCCCTTATCGACAAACAAAGGCTTGCAGGATTTGTGGGGGAAAGCACTTTGAGGGGATTTGTTTTAAATTAAATGCGGCAGTCAAAAATTCGGAACCTGATAAATGTGCAGTTTCTTCTATTTCAGAAACTGAAACACAAGTTGAACCGCAAAATGGAAAAATTGTTTCCGCTGTTTCGCATGTTAACAATGTAATACTTTTGCAGACCTGCACGATAAAAATTAAAGCGGGAAAAGAAAAATGTTTGCCAGGCTCTTTCTTGATTCAGGATCCATGAGAAGTTTTGTCACTCGTGAATTAGCCAACAAATTAAA
Organism: Latrodectus elegans; assembly: GCA_030067965.1. Classification (NCBI taxonomy): domain Eukaryota; kingdom Metazoa; phylum Arthropoda; class Arachnida; order Araneae; family Theridiidae; genus Latrodectus; species Latrodectus elegans. Next base: position 62,259,174 of record CM057822.1, on the reverse strand, counting down.
TCTCGAAGTAATTAGGAAAGAAAAATTAACTGTTTACTCTCTTGGGAACACCACCCCTCTTCAAAAAAATTAAGACGTGGTTAAATTGAGTTTGGAACATAGAAGTTCTTCTGATTCTGGAATAGAAGTTGAATTATTGGTAACTGATCAAATATCCGGCTCAAGCATTCCGACTCCTAAATTAGAAGAAATTAGACAAATTCGTAACTAAAGAATTTGATACTCGCAGATTCGCTCGATAGTGAGGAATCATTTGGAATTTTAATCGGAGCAGACTATTATTATGATATAGTTATGGGACACATTAAGCGTTTAAATAGAAATCTTGCCACACTTGAAACTATTTTTGGTTGGTGTTTACAAGGAAAGGAAAGTCACAATGAAGTCTTTCCATCATTCAATGTTGTTGTAGGGGATAATTTAATTTCTAAACAAATAACAAAATTTTGAAATCTAGAAAATTCAGGACTTATTAGTGAGAAAGAAAATTTAGATTCAACCGAAAATGGAGTAATTAAGCATTTCGAATCCAATATAACATACGAAAACTCTCGCTACAAAGTTAGATTGCCTTGGATTATTGACTCTTTAGATTTGAAAAAAAGGCCAACAATGTTTCAATAAAAAACAGTTTAAGAAAGAGACCAAGAAACTCTTCATAGTATGATTTATTAAGAAGGGCATTTGTGACATAGAAATTTGTAAGTTAATATTTAATTAATTAATAAATAAAAGTCACTGTGGTTAGGGCGTACGTTCTCGTTATTCGAAGATAGTAATTTCGAATCCCGATTTAATCAAAGATCAGTTATTTTCGCTAATAGCGGCTACGGTACAATTAATATCTTATATATATGATCGCAATGTCTTCCATGTAAATGATACTTCTTGAGTGACAGCGTAAACCTCAGTCTTCTGCTTGGTGTCTACTTTTAAATTACGAAGACCCACTTTTATAGGGCTTCGATGGCACTCCTACTGGGTGCCCATTATATAAGGTGCGCTCGTTATCATCCCTTGTAATGCTGATTCATGAAAAATCCTAGTATTATCCAAGCAATATACAACAACAAAGATTTTTGATAGAGTAATAGTTCATTTTTTATTCAATGTGCTCTGCTAAGAACATTGAATCTTACAACAGCAACTTAAACAATAAAGAAAACTCTAATAAAATTACTAGTTTATCTAATATTCTTGAAATAACTTTTAATAGTCAAATTAATCTTAAGTTTTTCCATTTTTTTCTAAGGCTTTAAAACTGTTAATATATGCGTTTCTTAGCTAAAATGAAAATTCATTGATTTGTTGAGCTAATGCATGAAATAAAGAATTCTGATAATTTTAGTTAGATAATGTGTACATCAATGTCACCCATATCGTTAAAGCTTAAAAAATGATATTTAAAAAAATCATCCTTTTAAATAACTTCTTGCTGTTTGACAAAATAAAGTTGATTCTTTTAATTTTAAAAAGGGAAAATGTTGACTTCTTTAATTGCAATGTTTTAATCCATCTAATTCTTATTAATTTTCAAATGATTGATGAATGATTTTATCAAAAAATTTATTAATTTTATTAATTTAACTGTCTGATGTCAAAAAGAACATAAATAAATGTTATGGGCTAATTTAAGTTCACATAAAACTTGCTGTTGCTCTAGCAATTTTCTTGTTTTTATTTTAATGAGTGCCTTATGCTTTACATTTAGAGTATTGTGTTTATTTGCAGATTATATCCAAGCAATTAGAGAGTACTTTGATAATTTGAAGAAAATGAAATAATTGAGGGCACTCAATTAGATTTCTCAGCTAAGTCGATTTGCACATCCTGTAAATAAACATTAAATTAGTTGATTTCTATACATTAAAAAGTAATAAATGCTTCAACAATTTCGAAGAGGAATTAGCATAAAAAAATCATGGTTCATATTATATTTGCAATTTTATAAATGATAAAAATAATAAATGTGTAAAGAATACAGAAAAATATTTTTAAACATTTTTCATACTTCAGAGTAAAACAACAAGAGAAAAAATTAGGTATAAAAATGCATAAAATATTAACATTCTTTTTTTCAAATGTTCAATTTCACATATTAAAGAAGTCTTAAAGAGCAGACGAAATCCAATCATTTCATTCGTAGCAATACAGAGAAATTAAATGATATCAAATAGATTTGAAAATTGCTGAAATTTTATAACAATTTAATCTTCTTACGTATTTAATATAGGGTTGTTCGGAAATTAATTTCGTTTTTTTCCGATTCCCCGAATTTTTTTTGCACCTAACTTCACACTTAAGCCGTATATTATTACATGGTTTGAGAGCTCATGTAGCAAGGCTTGTGTGTGAAAAATTCCAATTAATTCTAAGCAGTAGTTTTTGGTTGGTGCCCTTTTAAATATGGTGAGCGATAGGCAGGATTTTCGACATATCGTGCTGTTTTACTACAGAAAGGGTAAAACTGCGGCTTAAGCCAGAAAGAAATTGACCGATGTGTAAGGAGAAGGTGTGTTGACAGTACGCCAGTGCCAGAACTGGTTTGCTAAAATTTAATGTCGAAGATGCACCGCGTTCGGGAAAGCCGGTTGAAGCTGATAAAGACCCTATAAAGGCATTAGTTGATGCGAACCGGCGAATAACAACAGTTTATGACCACTTGAAAGGCTTGGGATTAGCCTCGAAGCTCGATGTATGAGTTCCCCATGTTCTCACAGAGAAAAATCTGTGTTGCCGCATTGACGTCTGGGATTTGCTTCTCAAACGTCACGAAATTGATCCGTTTTTGAAGCGCATCATCACTGGGGACGAAAAATGGGTTGTATACAACGTCAAACTCAAGAGGTCAGAGCAAAAAAGATAAACCGGCTGAAACCATTTTCAAAGACGATATTCACCAAAAAAAAGTGATGCTGGCTATTTGGTGAGATTTTAAAGGAATATATATATATATATATATATATATATATATATATATATATATATATATATATATATATATATATATATATATATATATATATATATATATATATATATATATATATATATATATATATATATATATATATATATATATATATATATATATATATATATATATATATATAAGATAAAATATGAAAAATATGAAATTGGAAAAACAGTGAAATATAAATAATATAAAACATGAAAAATATGGAAAAGCACTGAAATATATGAAACAGATGAAAAGAAGAATACATATGGGCCACGTCTTCATCAGGAGGGAGATGGCCAGCTATGCTAAAATAAAGAACACTCTTTTCTGACAAGCTCGAAGGACAAATGTCTAAAGATATTCGAGCAATTCCCCCAAAGGGTGTTCGTATTCAAAGAACCTAGGTTAAAACATTTGAATAAATATAAATGCAGAAAATTAGAAATACCTATAAATTAAACACAAATGCAATTAGAGATACTCATATAAATGAAACATACATACAGTAAAAAATTTAAATACATAAAGCCAAAGTCAGCAAATCAGATGGGATTTATACATGAAAATAGTATGAAAGTTGCCAAAAGTAATTTTAAAATTATAATAAAGAAGTGTTGCCAGTTGTAATTAGATTAAATTTAAAATATAAATGTAGGTGTTTTAAGGATTCTTGTAATAACTTCAATGCTTGGGTGACCCTTATGTAGTTATAAAAATTAATATATATATATATATATATATATATATATATATATATATATATATATATATATATATATATATTTTAGCTTTTATATATATATTTAGCTTTTACTGGACAAATTGAATGATGCACTTCAACAGAAAAGGTGAGAACTAATCAACAGGAAAGGTGCAATGTTTCACCAAGACAACGCGGGACCTCACAGAAGTTTGTCACTCGCCAAAAGCTTTTACAGCTTGAATGGGATACAAGGCCGCACGCACCATATTCTCCATACCTGGCACCATCGGATTATTATTTGTTCCAGTCACTCCAAAAATTTTTAGACGGTAAAACCTTCCCCTCAAATGAGGAGATCAAAAAACCCCTATATCAGTTTTTTGCCAGCAATAACTCATAACTAAGCAAATACTTTTAGAACAGGGAGTGAATAAAGAAGCACCTCACGATTTTTAAATGAAATGGAACATTTTTTCCCATTGCTCAACATATGGGATTGAGGAACAATTCTGATGGGTGGGAACCCATCAGAATTTCTCTGACTATCAAAATTATGATTGTAAATAGTCTGAAAATAATTTATAAATATGTCGAATATTTTATTTCTTACTTGAAAATAATTAAAAGCACAATTTAATGATTTTTAAGTTTTGGAAAATAAATTGATTTAGAAAAAAAACAATTTTTTAATATGTATTGTAATATAATTTTCCCGCGTCCAGAGTTTCAGAATATTAATATCATTATTGCACTGAAAGATGTGTGCTCTACTTTGCCTGTACTTAAATTGGCTCTTTTAAATTGATGGCAACAAGCCGGAAAATTTCTTAATATCAAGTCACACTTTATTTTATAAATAATTCTCAAAATGATTCAGTAATAAAACAATACCTTTTTTTAAGAATATTTTACCATTCAATAAATATATACACGCCACACACACACACATTTGCATTTAATTGAAAATTTGACATCCTTAAATTTATATTCCGTATGAATATTTTCCCTTTATATAAAAAATATGAACACCATATTTGTATTTAGCTAAAAATTTGACATATATTCTAATAAAAAAATCATGAATGAAACATGAATATTTTCTATTATTTTTATTATGCATACACATTTCACATATTTATATGATCTTGCTTTTATGGTCTTAAATCAGCCTTCCAGCAAGGCTAATGTAAAAAATCGAATATAATTTTATATCTGTATACTTTAGAATATTGTACCGTTTTTAACAGTTTAACAAATATTCAGGGTTGGTGACGCCAATAATTGGATTTAAGCATGGATGACGCACAATTTAAGCGTAATACAAAGTACACAAACGCGACTTATTCAACACTCCCAGTCGCAATGAATAGCGATATTTGTTAAGCAGTACTAATCAGACTAAATCATATTCTTATAATTACTCGCATTCAGTCACCTTTTAAGTCTTAATATGTGCTTATACTGATATATGAATTATTTCGTTAATTAATGAATTCTGGATTCTATTTACATGAGATTATACATATATATATATATATATATATATATATATATATATATATATATATTTTATATCATCTAAAAATCTAGATGATTCAACTAGAGAGCTTCTCAATCTTATGGTGTTATGTGACACTGCATTGCATAATAATATTTATAAGAACTTAGCGATTAAACAACGCTTCATGTCTTTTAGGTCTTGTGTCAGTAAGGCTGGTTATAGTACGCTATTTCACTTTTCGAACTGAACCATAATTTAGTGTGGAGTCCGACTTCCTCAATACTCACATGCCATAGGTACCCATTTATAGGGTAGGCAACCATTCACAACCCATTCGTCCAAGGAAAAAGAGTACGGGAGAGAGAACATTCATGCTCAAATCGGGATTGTCTAATATCATAACTTGCATATTACTTAACGTTCATTAAATGAACGTTTCACAAAACAACGCTCTTAGTAGTCATTGTTAGAAATAAGTGAATGCAGAAGTGGCTGATAAAACAGAATTATTATTATTTTTTTGGAGGAGCAAAATGTTTCATTGCTCTTTGTTGGTGGATTTTATTTTTTATGGATGCCTTCGAAAAGGAAATAACCGACCCGGTAATGCAACACACTTAAAAAATACATATGAATTGGGGTTGTAAAAATGAGCGGATACAACGTTTATTCTTACAACCACTAAGGAAGTTTGAGAGTAAAATCCGGCAGAAAATCATCCTTTAGAAAGTCTCTGCATCTCTGGGAGTCACAAGAGCTTCAGACACCGATTAAACGATTCCGGATTAATTAAACCAACATGAACACACACACACAATGACGGATCTACCATGAAATTCTGACGTGCATTTTTTGACTTTGAATCTGCATCTTTTCCTCGTTCAAGGCAAGAAATACAAGCAATAAAAATTTAAAACGTTGCAAAACTTCCCTTGTTTTTATTCATAAGTGAGCTCCACCCTTTACAATGACCCATCCCTATTTCACTTACTAGGTCTTAAAGACAATTTTTATGCAGTTAAGAAGTTGATTTTGTCGTTTCTATATTAGAATATTTCCTCCTTCCTTTCTCTGAGCGACTACAGGCATGCCCAAGGAATTCCATTTTTTCCCACTTGCAGCATTGGATTTCTAGTATTGATAAATAATGCAAAACATTTAAAATTCACCCGTAAACACGAATACTATTATGTTCGTATTTCATAGTTTAAATGTCTCACATTGCGATATTTTGATAAGCTGTAGCAACTAAAAAAAGGTTATAAAGTATCCTTTTTTTGGAAATTAACTGCTCTGACTAGCAGTAAATAATGAGTTAATTGTTGAAAGACAGTATCACGTATATGCAATTGTTGTAACAAATCCTACATCCGCATTTTTTTAAATTAAAAAGTCACTTCACACATTGCATTTGTTGCCGCAATGACCACCTGCATTAATTCACCTTCATTGGAGAAACGCAAAATGTAAATAATATTAATTTAATTTTTACAAATACAGATTAAGAATTCCGTGGCCTGGTTCGCTTGGGCATCAGTCCCATTACCCCATTTGAAACCCAACTGTGAACCAAAAATCCCTAAAAACAATTCGAGTACGTTTAATAAGTCGTGGTCTACAAATGAAATGATATCTCCGGAGTTGGGAGGTCAAGTATTAGGGCTCTTTAACTTCGCCCCTGCTTCTAAGCTTTGAAAACTCGTACCTGGTTGCTTCCAGCTAACTGTTAGAGCCCAACTCAGAGCTTGGTACAGGGAAGTGTACAGGAGCAAAAACAACAAATAATTGTAGTAATGTAATATTTGGTTTCATAAGCTCTTTAGGTTGAAATGTTCTTGGTTCCATTTTAGTTATTGTGGAACAACCCTCAGGCAGCTGTTACGCTTTGCCATCTTCATCCACGTTAGCCGGGGTGAGTAATATGATGACATCGAATTAATCAATCCGGCAGACAGAATCACCACTTTGATAGCCATGCATACAGAATCCGAAACTTAAATAGACAATGCATACGGAAGGTAGAATTACAGCACCCATCTGCCGTTATTCAGTAGAGTCTAAGTTTGAACCTGGAACCCTTTTCTCTGAGGAGCGCTATCTTACCTCATGGTCTCGATGGAATTGATGTAAAATGCTTTTGGCATCGCACAGGGGACTGTAAGGCATTTAATGTCTACTGTGCTCCTGTCTTTCCAGAGAATTTTTCATGGAGAGCAGGTTGTATTCATATGTGTTAAAGGAGAACCGGGAAAACTCATAAGCTCCCTCTGGACAGACATATGCATGGCAGAAACGTAACCTGCACCTGACGTTCCTTAATAGTACTTCCCAAAAACGTTATGTGTCAAAGATCGTTGTTCTATCTCAAGGTCACCGCGAGCCATTAATGTAAAATGCCTTAATGAACATTCTCATGTGATCTCCTGTTTTTACATGTGATATAATATGTGTGAGAAATTAATAAGGATAACTCTTAGAAATATATTATAATAATCCCAACTTTTTTTTCTATCCCTAAGTTCTAATACTATAGAATAATAAATTTCACAAATAAAAAGATTTTGTTCCATAATATTTCAAAATAGTTATTCTTAAATTTACAAATAAAAATTGTGTCGTTTTACTTAAATACTCTTTTGAAGAAAAATTTTCAAAAGTTCTTAAGATTAATTTATTTTTCTATTAATTAAAATTATTTGAGCCTAAATGCTTCTTACAGATAGGCTTATTTTCTCAAGTTATAAGAGTATAGCATTTCATTCTATTTTGTTTTAATTATAATATGTGTGTGTGTGTGTGTGTGCGTGCGTGCGTGCGTGCGTGCGTGTGTGTGTGTGTGTGTGTGTGTGTGTGTGTGTGTGTGTGTGTGTGTGTGTGTGTGTGTGTGTGTGTGTGTGTGTGTGTGTGTGTGTGTGTGTGTGTTGGTAAACATATTTTAACTATTTACAATTTATCAATGATATTAAGGAAATTAAGAATTGTTTAATGGACATATGTATAACTTTAATTATAAATTTATGCAAGGGGAAGAGCTAAAAATTAAATTCTTTATTTATAGCTAAATAATTTTAGGATAAATATATAAAAAAAAGAATTATTTGTATGGATTTCTTTTTAAAAAATTGAATGAAGAAACACGTAAATGTATAAAATATTTAAAGTGATTTCATTGCAAAATATTTATGGTTATAAATTATATTACTATCTCAATTTTGATTTTAAAGTATTTTTTACATTCTAACCTACATAAACACATGTATATGACTTAAGAAAATTATATTACATTTATAATTTATGTTTTTCATTTAGAAAAATTTTTTCTTCAGTCTTGATGTTTTTAAAAGTAAGTTGCTTATAAAAAAATTTCGACGTAAAATTAAATATTAATAAATTTAAAAAAAACTTTGTATTTGTGTAGTAAATAGAAATTAAAAAAGGAGATATATGTGATAAAAGAAAAGTAATTTCTAAATACACAATTTAAAATGATAGTTACAAATCTTAAATTTAGTAATATCTGAAATAAAGTAAAATATTTTTTCTGTATCATTTTTTTAATATATTATTTTCCGTATTAAAATTATATTTATTTTATTAAAATTTTTTCATGCCTGATATTAAATAAAACAATGAAATTCGGTGCAAATTTTGTTTAATTTTTATAAATATTCTTTGAAAAAGACTCAGAGCAAATTATACCGAAGAAATATACCTGTATCACTGATTAGTAGGTCAAATAAAATTAATTTATTGTATTTCCCGGAGTGGGGATATAAATAAAAATGTTTCTTAGATATGCACATTCGACAGAAGGAATTGAATATTTAGATCTTGAATTAGGCATGAGAAGGGAAAAATAACGATAATACGCGTTATTTGTTTTCTTCCTATTCAAGAAGGGAGGATTTTAAAAGACCCAATCAGTGAGCATGATTTTATCATGGTATCTCCGAAACGGCTCACCGTAAGTTCTTGAAAGCGAAAGGTCCTGGGCGCGATCCTCGATACAGCTGAACAACAGAAATGGGTGCTACGTTTTGTGCTTATTGTGCATCTATGCACCTTTATTGGGATGGGTTCTCAGGAGCTTTCTGAGTTTCCTCCCATGTAACACAGGTATATGACCCACTATATAGGCATCTACGCAGTGAATTGTAAAAGATCTTGCAATAGCCACTGGGCAGCGCACAAGGCCGTGTCATAGCATATTCGAAATTGAGTCATACACGAAAAGTAAGTTCGTTAGCTTTCGCAAGGCAGTTACTACCATTGCTTTCCTGGAAAAATAACGATTTAACAATGTACAGAATGCCCTTTTGTACCATGAAATGAGATCTCACACAAGAAAAGGTTTAAAGCAAATCGAATGATGCCAGGGATGCTTAAACATTTCTAATTGCGAAGTAATTAAATACTGAATTCAGGATTCTTTTCAACCCCGTTCCATCGTATTTCCGTTCTCTGACTAGTTTACAGAATTGCAAATAATCTTACTGTTGTACACAAAATCAATATTTTTTTAAATAATACAAATAAATAAATAAAGTGAATGAATAAATACACAATTTCTTTTAATAAAAGCTTAGAATTATAGCAGAAATTTTAATTGTACGAGAAAGATCTGACGACTTGTATATATTTTTCTTTAAATCTAGTGGTTACTTATAAAAGTGCCAAAAAATCCATGCTCTGTTCTTGAAGAAGAGCTCCGAATGGGAATGTTACATCGCTTAAATTAATAACATAAGGAACTTTATAGTGAATCTGCGTTAGTTGTAAGTTTAAACTGTTTGGTCTACTGAAAAGTTATCTTCATTTTAGGAATAAAATAAAAAAATTTTCTTAGCGTTAATAAACTTTAATAAATGAGATATAATTGCCATATTATTACTGGCTTCTTGCCAGCGTGAAGAATATTTGAATACCACATTTTTGAAAAAAATGTTTCATTTTTCTCATGGGAAAATTGAAATAGAGCTTGATTGATGTCTTCTTTATTTGTGAACTTTTTGTCCATCGAAAAATTCTCTAAGGACAAAAACAAGTTATAGTTGGAAGTTGATAAGTCTGGAAAATATGGTGTATGGGACAGAATTTCTCAGACTTCTTCCTGTTCTCAAATTTTTTGAGAAACCCTTTTCTTGTCCTCTTTCTTGGATCATGGCCAGCCTCTTTTCTTGAACTGCTTCCTTTACATATTATCCTATTGCTATAAACACTCTTCCGAATTGAGCTTTTCTTCAATTTTAAATACTCATAATGTATCGGTCCTCTAATATCCCACCACAAAACATTCTCTAATTCAGAATCAAATTTATTTTAGAGTTTTAAGGGGTAGGTTTCTTTTCCGCACAATATACTCTTTTCCTTACGATGTTTCCATAGGGAATCCACTTAACATCCACTGTTATTATCTGGTTCAAGAAGGACTTGATTTTGTTCCTAACAAGCAGAGATAGGCATATGATGACTCGATCATCAAAATTCTTCTGACTTAATTCATGTGGCACCCATTTTTGAATATTTCCGAGCCAATCATATCTTCCAAATATGGTCCGAAATAGTTTGCTGAGATGAATCAAGCTTTCTGATATCCCCAATGTTGCCAGAAAAGAGCCTTGCTCTCATATGGGTTTAACAATATCATCACCGATCAACGGACAAAACTTTCCGGTAGACCTAATAATAACAAATGTTCATCGAAATTCTGAAAATAACATACTTTTTATTTTAAGTTATTACCAACCGATATCCCGGTATAAGTGTCGCTCTGGTTCCATTGCATTTGCTGCCAGAGGCTCACTGGGAAAAGTGTTAGCCCATACGTTGCAATAAGCGATCCTATGCTTTTTTTAAAAAAAACAAAGGATTGTAAATATGAATCGTGCTGTTTGCAAATCGTTATAGTGATCACGCAAATACCGTTATATAGAAAAATATCGTTATTTGCTTATCCGTTAGAAATACAGCCACTTCTTTCTGCATTCCCACTAATTTTTTCAAAGATAAAGAAATTATTGGAGAAGTGTAGAAAAAGTAGGGATTCGATGTAGTTTCGTTATTTCTAGTTGGTGATAACGAGGGGAATAACTTCACTCTTCCTTCTTGAAGCGAGCAGAGTTCCGGAGTGGAATATTACTTCGTTTAAATTAATCATCATAAACCGAGGGATGTTACATCGTCAGGACATGAGCATTCATTCTTATAGGGAGTTCGAGTAAACAGTAATCATGGTCGAAATTCATACCAAACAGTAATAAAAACACAGCTTTTATTTTTTTTAAGTTAGCTGAAAAGATCGCATTCTTTTGTTAAGTTTCATTCTATTCTGTTCAGGACCGTTCTCAGTAAAATAGCATGAAAATTCGGCTGACATGCAGAATTAGGATTTCATTTACATAAATCTTAATTGCACTGGGTTGAACTTAATATGGAAATTTTCTTAATCATTCTCAAAATGCATTTTGGATAAAAATTGTTTCAATAGCAAATGAAATTGCTGGATGGTACAATTGTCTTTATTTAGGTCCACCTCCCCCCGTCAAACGATACAAAGGGGACTGCATCATATCTTCAAGCGACTGGATGTCAACCAATGGCAGCCTCTGTCCCCTTCCAATCAGTAACAGAACTGATTGGTACGCTGCAAATTTTCGATGTTTTATACTCGGTCAATAACTGTGTTCTTCATTTTAGGTTATTATTTCGGATATCATTTATTGGTTTTTTAAACAGAATATGTGATTGAACATTTAATACTAGTTTTAGAGCATACAAGTTCTATAGTAATGTTAAAGCATAGCATGAGAGATTTTGTTCTTATTTGAGATCTAAAAATAATAATAATCTTTAAATATTTGAGAAATATTTTTAAGATTTAAATTTCAAACAATGACTATCTTATCTTAATCAATACATTATACACATAAGAAAGTTTGAATATGAGAACTTGTTCAGAATTAAGATATTCAACTTCATTTCTAATAGTTTTTTTAATATTTTAATGTTTCTTATTTATTTATTGCATGCCATTTATTCGGAGCAGTTTCATACTGAGTATTTATCGAACAATTTTGTATTAAGATTTTAATTTATTTCAATGTGATGTTGTAAACTTTGTTTATTCCATATAAATACACTGCTGGCCATCAAAATTATCAAAGTTGATCTGATGTGGCAGCTAGGAATATAATCTGGGTCAATTGTTAAGCAACTGTGTACCACATGTTTTCTATCGGCGAAAGATACGGAGAGCGAGCTGGAAGGTAAGCAATTCAATCTGGCGATTGACAAAAAAAACTTGGCCAATGCGTGCCAAGTGTGATCCTGTTATCCTGTTGAAATATGGCTGTGGGCAAGCCCTGAAAGTAAGGAAGGCCAACTGTCTCCAACAACTCGGTGATGGAGCACTAGATGTTTAAAGTACCTGTACCTACATTGCGTACTAGAGGAGTGCAAGAGTGATATTCAATACCACCCATATTATAATACCAGGCATATTATAATGTATATAGGTGCAGGACCAGTGTGGCGGTGCATAGCACAACTGTTCAGCCTTTTCTCTCCACGGTGTCTCCAAAATCGAATGCGACCATCGTGGTGTTGCAGACAGTAGCATGAATCGTCTGTAAAGACAATTTCATTTCAGTTTGCCTTCCACATCCTTCTTTCATCGCACCATTCGTGGCAGAGACATCTGTGGTTCTGCGTCAACGGTAGACGAAGCAATGGCGTCTTACGGACAGACCACTTCGAAATCTCCAAGCTATAAATAGAGCTTTGAAGAGGCGCTACAGGCGCACGTGATGTGCGTCTGCGGTGAAATTCTAATCATTTTCATATTTCACTTCCCTTAATACATGTTGTAAATTTCATGTTATTTGCATGCTTTCTTCAAGGTGTTGCATTTACGGTGTCCAGCATTGTATATTAACATAACATGATATTTCAGAAATCTAAGAGAAATAAATTTTTTTTATGTGTTGGAAATCGGTAGTTTTTAATGTTTTGAAATTTTTATACCCTCAATAATCGGGTATATAATTTTTCTGTTAAAAAAATTATTTCAATGCGATATTTAAAGGAGGATATTAGTTTGAAACTTTAATATGAAATAAAATTTATTATAAGTATCAAGCAAAGAATTATATAAATTTTATGAAACACATTTGTGTATGTATGTATATATATATACACACAAATGTGTTTCATAAACTTCTGTATTTATTACTTATATATATATATATATATATATATATATATATATATATATATATATATATATATATATATATATATATATATATATATATATATATATATACATATATATATATATATATATATATATATATATATATATATATATATATATATATATATATATATATATATATATATATATATATATATAAGTTATTAATACAGACGACGAGGGATTTTATTCATTATTAACATATTTACATAAAGAAAACTAATCAATTTATTTTATTCAGCCGGCCAACTTGTCTAGCGATCAGCGTGCCTGACTACGGATAGGGAGGTCCTGGGTTCGAATCCCGATTCAGGCATGGATGTACTTCTCTCTTTCTATCCTGGCTTTGTCCTTTCCTTATGTGTGTGAATGAAGTATGTATGTCCCTACACTATAAGCGGGTCTCTATGCATGTGCGAGAGTGCGATGGTGGCCAAACCCCTGTGGTGCATCCGAGGCAACACCTCGACGGCAAAGAGTTCGCTATTTCTGGCCGGTTCCTTGGGTATAAGGGGATAATACATCTCGATATATACCCCAACCATAGGAAAAAAAAATTTATTTTATTCATTTAATATTTTTAGATATAACTGGGTTTTAGTGTGTGTACACTGTGAAAACATTTCTTTCTCAGCAACTCTTGTTAACCTCCATTGCAAAATTATGAGCCACCTAAAAATATAATCAAAATTGAGTATTCAAACGTCATTTGGAAAGATGTGAAAACAATCAGAAATGCAGCAGAAGTAGGCATTTAATGATGCACTCAAGGTATATATAACCTCACGACGTTACATTATTCAAGGCAATAGTTGTATTTAATGACATACATTTACAACAAGATTGATATAGATATAACTCACAATAAATTATAAATCATAGCTATATCCAATGGGCAGCAGCATGATATTGAGAATGCTTGCAACATAGACTAAAAGCAACTCAAGAACAATACTTCGCGATTCAGTGATATCAAGCAATAATGCGAGGATTATATGACCATGGGAACAGGTTTTGATGACGGCAATAGTCGATGACTCTTTTCTGTGTCGTTTGGAATAATGACGTCCACAGGATAGAATCCGATTATATCATCATTTTAGACAAATGACGCTTCTTACTTAATGCTAAGACCGATAGTGGAAAGTTGATAATCTAATCAATCTTCTTCCGCTCGAAGACACAGAGCTAATTTTTCTGGTGCGTCTGCTGGTGAGAAAAATTTGAGATCAACGTCTTACAACAGTCTGTTGCTTTTGATGATTGTACAAAGTGATCTCAGTAATATCGATTATACTTTATAATTAGTGGGTGGTCTATGGAAAATTGATTTGACCAAGTTCTGCTTACCAGGATGACATAATTCAGCCACTTATTTCTTTGAGAATGTTAATATTTTCGAAAGGTTTGTCAGAGGAATTGTTGATCATATACTGTTCTCGTATCAAAACGATGTTTATTTTGTGATAAATTCCCGAGAGCTTGTTTCCCCAGATATTCTCTCAATCAAATATATTGAGGGCATATAAGAGGATAATTTCGACTATACTGAAATCCCACATAATTAGAGTGTTTATTACAAGGTCTATTATAGTGAGACAAAGTTTCTGAATAGACATAATTTCGAGAAAATATCTTAGGATCGTTAATAAATAAGATTTTTATCGATGTTATATTGTATTACTAAATGTAATTCTATTCATTCTGGTTTCACGTCTTCTTTTTGAGTGCGAAATAACAAACAAATAATAGTCTTGAAATTTACCAATACAATATAACTTTGCTAATGCTTTGATATGTAAACTGCGTGAATGTGGAGGCAAATTAGTTGATTAAGGAGACCTTCTCATTATCAGAAAGTAAGGAGTTCGAATCTCGGTATAATCGAAGATTCGTCGTGTTCACTCAAGACGGCTGGTGCACGTTCAATTGTGTTTGTAATTTCCTTCAAGTGAAATTGTATCTATAGGGTTGTTGGTCAAGTATTAAGATGTCTTTTGGTTGATCCCAGCTTCTCAATTATTATGACTCCGACCAGGCTCTGTTACCACCAACTGGTTGAACTCAACTCAACTCAAAGCTAAGTACAAGGAAGTATTCAAACACAACAAACTGGCCGATAATAAAAATCATGCAAATTGATTGAACAGAATATTAATCTTCACAAGCTTTTAATTCAGTTCATATTTTGTTTCGTGTCTTCTTTTTTTGCTTTTTCTTATTTTATTTGTTTTAAGACGCGTTTTCAGTATTTAAAAATATCCCTGTTTCATTTCATTTACATAGCAATAGTTGTATTCCTTTCCACAATCCTTATAATAATCAAACTCATGTGCCTCAAATGTCACGAGTTATTATAGGGGAATATTTTTTGTAAATCTTTAAGTTATGGGTTACACATAATAAAAGATATGAGGCCCTAAAATTGTGTGACAGAAATAGCAATTTGTGTGTGATACTCTTATAGATCTGATACCAAAAATTATTTAGTTATATAAATTTTAATATAATGATATGATTCATAATTTTAATATATAACTCATATTTACATGAATGAAGAATGTAAAATCAAGACATCACGAAGATAATTATTTCATTCTCTTATAAATAATATATTTTGTTAATTTTTGCTTCATTAATTTTGCAGGTAGCTATATCATTAGCATACATTCTTTTGAGGAATTACAAGCCGTAACGATAATCACTTATCCAAAATTTTCCTCAATTTTCTTGGGTCTTACTCAAAACGGTAATGTGAGTTTTTAACTAATTTTATTTAAATTTTTTTCACAACGTTTAATTTTGTTTTTAATAACTGAAATGTAGATAGAGTTAATTTTTTTTAGAAAGTTATAAGTTTGTCAAATAATAAATTATTTCTTATAGATAAACTAGAGAAAGTTTGCATCAGGAATCGTAGATATGTACATATATATAAGCAAATTTTCTACACATTTTTTCCTTACTTCGACAATAGAAAGAAATTTGAATACATAATACATGAATATTTCATATATGATAACATATTTTATCAAAATATTTAATGTAAATACTCAGCACATGTTTCTGCTTATTAATTTTGTTTAAGTATTAAATTTTAATTTTCATTAAACAATTAATTTTTATTTCAGGTAGCTTAGTGACACATATTAAAATAATTGAATGTTAAATTTTATACTACAGAGTATAGCATATCTGCAAATTGTATATTGGTTAATTATTTTGTCTAATCTTCTAAGCCCTTCAAACTGAGTATTTACGACAAGATGCCAGCCAATCTGGTTTCCAAAATGTAGTTCTAGGTTTCTAATAAACTCTCCTGCCATTGAATACACAGAGATGAAGATGTTTATTAAATTTACTTCCTCATGTTCACCCTATAATACTTCTGCATTTCACTGTCCATATTAGAGACTAATTTATTAATAATTTTTCTATGATCATTGTAACACTTTTTTATTTCTTACGACTTTCAAAATAGAAATTTTAATTATTTTTAACTATTATGTTTAAATATAATTTGTATTAATATACATTTAAGATGCTTAAAACTATTTTGAATTAAGGAATGGGATCTATATGTATATTTATAACATGCGCAATTCAATTGTATTTCTTTATGCAAGCGAAAGAAATCAGGATTATTTTGTTATTGTATTGTATTATTAAATCAATTAATTATTTGACAGAAATGAAATCGAAATTTTTTCATCAGGTGGTTTTGTTTGGCTTGATGGTAGCAGTGCTGTTGATTTTGTTAACTGGGATGTTAATGAGCCAAACAATTTCGAAGACAAATGTGTTGAAATGATGACGGACACTTTAAAATAGAGAGCCGTTTGCTGTGAAGCAAAAAGGCATTTTGTATGCTCGAGTAAGAAGGGTACGTCTATTAGTTTTTAAAAGAAATTCTGTTTAAAACATATAAGTTAATTTTTTTTTATAAGGTAACCAATAAAGTCCTAGTCGTTTTAATAGTCAAAAAAGGAAATGATTTGTGGCAAAGGTTTGCCCATAAAGTAATTTCCACTGGCATTCAGCATCTTTTACCAACTGAAGTATGTTGTGCAATCGTCTTTTAATAAGTTTTGGACGCAAGGAAGTCAGTGAGTGTTTGACCCAAGTTTTGCTTCACTGGTTTTCATCTCTCAACGTAAATTTTGGAAACTAGGGTCTTGCAGTTGTCTTTCAGGTGCCGTATTATCTCCAAATGTTTCACAAATTTAGCTTTGCCGGATAATTGATGCAGCAGATAAGTTTATTTCCAAGTTGTAAAGCAAACTACAGCCAGTTACCTCCTCGGACACTTTCAGTGGTATGATTGATGATTGATCAAGTTGTCATTGAAAATGAGTGGTTGACCTGCTTTTAAAATGACTGGTATTTCTACACTCGACTTACAAGTTTTGACAATATATGTATTAATTTGTATACGTATTACTTCATTCTATAAAAAAAATGGAAAGAACTTTATTTGTTACATTATGTTTTCTGTAAAGAAGAAATAGATTTTCTGTTTTATAAATAAAAATTTTCTGCTTTCAAAATTATTATCATGCACATATTTATTGAAAACTAAAATTAGTTACAGGTATGCTTTGAATTAAATATTAAAATATAGTTTGCAGGTTATTTAAAAAAAATAGCATTTTTTTTTTGACAAGTAGAATATAATAATTATAATTTATTGCTCATCAGCAATAATATAACACCTAAAATTTTAATTTCTCACTTAGCATTAAGGCAAACTTAATTACTATTCTTTTGAAGCATTTAATTGTGTTATAATGAGTAGCTTTGGCACTTCAGGAATCAAGAAAATATGTTTCAATAACTTAAAACAATTTTACAGTACTTTACTCGCGGTGTGGATCTCATCCTAGTATTTTAAACTTACATTATTGCAGCTTTAAAATTTCTTGCGAAGAACATTTTAATTTCTAAGTTTCATAACTATGGAATCATGGTGATATTAAGTATATATATATAAAATATATATATATATATATATATATATATATATATATATATATATATATATATATATATATATATATATATATATATATATATATATATATATATATATATATATATATATATATATATATAAAATATATATATATATATATACAATATATTGTTATACATAAAAATATATTATTTCACAACATAAAAATATATTGTCATAACACAATAGGAATTCTAAATCATGTATGTCAAAAATAAAATATAATAATGTATGATATAAAAATATATGTAAAGAATTGAAATGGAATTATTTCTGTAACATAATTATTGTTAGCGCATAAATTAATATTAAACTTAGTAGAAAAGATATCTTATCTTGCTCTCTTGACTTGCCAAAATATTCATAATGATTTCAAAATACATATTAATAATAGACTTATAAAACGATCTATTGGTACTTTCTCAGGATTTGATATGAATTTTGTATTATGTATGAATATAATATTTTTTATTATATGCGTGATCAATATATATTTAATGCAGAAGTCTGGTAAGAATTGTATTTACAAAAAATTATCTTTTATCAGTGTAGCGTAATTATCTTTTATCAGTGTAGCGTAATTATCTTTTATCAGTGTAGCGTAATTATCTTTTATCAGTGTAGCGTAATTATCTTTTATCAGTGTAGCGTAATAATCTTTTATCAGTGTAGCGTAAATTGTCATAATTTTTAATTTTGATTGCATCATAGGTTGTGACTTAAAATCAAAAATGTGAAATTTTACAGTTCAAGAAGAAGAGGTCACTCATTTCCATGCAAAGCTTGTTTCAGTTTGTTATTTTTATAATCAGGCATGATTTTTCTTTTTTCGTAATATTTTAATATCTAGCACAATTAAATACCATTCATACAATTTAAGAATAAAATTCATTTCTCGTTATTAAATTTGTAAGCAGGCCTTTCATAATTAAATTGGAAATATTTTAAAATTTGCTAATAAATTTTAAGCAAGTTTTAAATATCCTTTATCTTAAATTTCTTGACATTTTTAATACAATAATACAGTCCTTTCTAATAATACATTTTCTACATATTTAGCCTTCTTTTTATTTTATTGTTATATTCTTTACATTCTATCATTTTCTTTTCACATTATTTTATTAGGAGCCCTATTCTTTTTTTAAACATCAAATTCTTACATAAATATTTGATATAAATATCCTGAATTTCAATTGTTTTCTTCCATATGGGGAAAACTTTTTTGTTTAATTTATTTTTATTTCATATATTTTAATTAAATAATTATGTTACTATGTTGTTACTAATGACACTTGGACAAGCCAAGCTCGCTATGCGTTGGCTATGCGAATGTAGGTCAATTGGGGGCGTCTTTCGTTTAATCACAGTATTATAAAAGTGAAAGTACGACTTTTTGCTCTTCAAATCCTACGATAGATGGCAGCACCAGAGGATCTATTCCCTCATTTTCAGCATTGATCAGAAGAAGGGGTTAATTTCTCCAGACCATTGCACCCTTGGTAATTGCTCAACGACCGACCACAGGACTTTCGATTTCACGGATTTAATGAGCACGTATATCGCATGTACTCGGTCGGTCTTTGGCGGCATTGGGAATCGTAACCTACCCTTCCGGGTGGGAGGCCGATAATCTAACTGCTGGGTTACCACGGGCCCAATTAAATAGTAAAGTTTATATAAAAATTTTTATTCAAATTTAGTAGTGATAGTTTCAATCCCTATCACATTTCATTTTAAACCAAAAGTTTCAGAAAGAGGCTTTGTGATATATTATTAAAAACGATATTATTTAAATGAAACATAAATATTTTATTTTGTGTTTGCGCTTAATTTATGTTTTGTAAGTTGAGGCTTTTAGCCATACTTATGTCATTAATTGCGTCTTATATAGACGCAATTAATGACATAAGTATGGCTAAAATGGTTTCGGTCAGTCATAAAATTGCGTAGTAATAATCATGAATATGATCATCTTAGTCTCTTCATAATCTCAGGTGTCTAGATTTCACTGTTATACATAATTTATGGTATAACTTAATTTGTAATTTAATCAACAAGTAAAAAATCAGAAAAACAACTACCTGTGGGACTTAAAAAGAGTAACACTTCCTTTATTCAAACTATTCAGAATCTGGAATTAAAAAAAAAAAAAAAAAAAAAAATACTCTCAAGCTGTGTCTGCTTAGATATATACTGCAGTTTCCTCGAAACTCTGCAGTACATTATTGAATTTGAATGATCTTTCGAGGAATAAATTAATGGGAATGTCAGTAGGTAAAATTTGCCGGTTCAGGCTCAGTGGCGGTGTGTGGCGGTTGTGGCGGTGTGTGGCGGTTGTGGCGGTGTGTGGCGGTGTTGAGTTGTTTCCCTCCTGCTGTTAAGTTGAGTTGTTTTTCTCCTGCTGGTAAGTTGAGTTGTTACCTTCTTGCTGTTAGGTTGAGTTGTTTTCCTCCTACTGGTGAGTTTAGTTGTTTTTTTCTACTGTTGAGTTGAGATGTTTTTTACTGCTTTTTAAGTTTTGGTTTTGGTTTTTAAATTTAGTTTTGGTTTTCCAGATTTTGTTTTATGGAATGGCAACGGTATAGATTTGGTTTTTTGGAATGGCAACATGTATTGGTAAAACACGTGTTTGTTTTGACCCATCACATGAAACGTTGCCATTTTATAGAATCAAAACTTTCCTGTTGCCAATCAGGAAAATAGAATTTTTTGTGATTTTGAGAGCTTAGTATTCATGAAATGGCAACATTGTAATTTGTGTTTTTAGTCAACACGTGATACTTTTATAAGAGCAATACGTGTATATATGTGTGGCGGTTTTGAGTTGTTAAAAAAATAGCGTGATTTTTTTCATTAAGTTTCAAACCTATGGTAACACAACTTTAATTATTGTGGAATGGCAACCTGAAATGTTGTGTATTTGCTTGGCAGCTTACCATGCGTAGGTTAAATTATTAAAGTAGTGGCGCCATCTATCTGTTCATTTATAAAAACTCTTTTTTTTTTCAAATTCTAAGATTATGTAAAAGGAATATAACGAATTGTAATGTGTTCTGGGATCGAACCCCCAATAGTAAAAAGTACTCGTGGCTCATCGATTTTCCGCGCCTTAACCAGATGAGCCACGAGTACTTGTTCGATAAAAGCTTTAATAACTTGAATTTACTACCATTTCAATTAAATTTTAGTTAATATTGTATAAAAATAGCTTTCCTGTGTATAAATGACAGAAGTTTATTCCTTTCAAGCGATTTACGATGGAGATGTTGAAGTTGAAACACCCCTTTACTATGTTAGTAGCAGGACCGACTGGGAGTGGGAAAACCCATTTTGTCAAAAAGCTATTGTATTACCGGATGATTCACCCTTACCCAAAAACTGTTTTATGGTGTTACTGGAGCATATCAAACTCTCTATGAAGAAATGCGAGACATTCAATTTCATGAAGGAATACCTTCTAATATAAATCTATATTCAGATTCTTTAATTATCCTTGATGATCTTATGAGTGAATTAGGAAGCGATTCCAAATTAACTAAGCTATTCACAAAAGGTTCTCATCATCGTAATATCAGCGTTATTTTCATTGTACAAAATATTTTTCATAAAGGTAAAGAAATGCGAGAAATTTCTTTAAATTCCCATTATCTGGTATTGTTTAAAAACCCTCGAGATCGATCACAAATCATTCATTTAGGAAGACAATTGTATCCCTCCAAAATAAAGTTTTTTCATGAAAGTTATGAGGATGCTACTTCGAAACCTTATAGTTATTTACTTATCGATCTTAAAAGTGTCACAGAGGACAATTTACGCATGCGCGCGGGTATGTTTCCAGGTGATAAATATTGGGTTTACCAGCCTCGATAAACATTCTCAGCTTTGATATCAAGGGTAAAACATGTCTATCGTTATTGATTTTGAAGGATTCCAACTTGATTCTGGACACTTTATCGTGAAAGAGTTGGCCTATGTAGCTGCCAATAGTATCGGCGTATGGACTTTCCAGCCGCCGTATCCTCATTCTCATCTCATTAATCGCGAAAAAATACAATATTCGTGGGTGACTAGGAATCTTCATCAGATACACTGGAATGAAGGAGAATTACCCTATTGCAAATTGAGGATTATTTTAAATTCTTTGTTTGATTTGTTTCCAGATATTTATGTAAAAGGTTTTGGAAAGAAAAAATTTTTAGAATTTTTATCTGGACGAGAATGTTATAACTTGACAGATTTAGGTTGTCCAAAAATTGAAAATTTTATCCCGCTTAACTGTTATTGTCATACTCATGGAATAGATTTTCCACATTGTGCTTTAGTCAAAGCTACTGCATTTGCTAAATACCTTAAAAGCTTATAAAAAGCAACTACTTCTTTCAATGACTTTCATTTACAGTTAAGATGTCAGTCTGCACTGATCAAACATTGACTCTCTTAAAACTGATTAGTAAAAGTAAAAATCCAAAAGTTATTCTCCGAAAGTGTCGTACTAATGTCATTAAAACATTGTGTGAGTGCATAATCAATACGTTACAAGGAAATATACCTTTGACGAAAAAACAAAAGAGTCAGTTGTCTTCTTACAAACAAAGTTTACGAAAACTTTCCAATAAAAAAATTCCACTTTACAAAAAAAGGAAATTACTAGTACAAAGAGGCGACGGATTTCTCTCCATATTATTGCCAGCAGCCATTTCTGTCATAAGTAGTCTCATTCATGGAGCACAGTAAGAAATTTATGCTGATACCAGAAGATCGGCTACAAACGGTAGAGCATTTATCCGAACTGGATCAAAGAATGAGAAATGTTCTCCAAAATAAGCATTTAACAGAATGATGAAAAGGCAACTTTGTATTTACAAATATTACAAAAATATACAAACTTATCTGTTGGAAAGAGAAGTGCCAAAGACAGAAATGAAAAACCATGAAATTGAAGAAAAAGAGATTCCTATTCAATCTACTATCAAGTACAGAAGAAAAAGAGATTCCTATTGAATCTACAATCAAGTACGAAGAAAAAAGATGAAGATTTAATCAAAAAAACAGTGAATGCAGCACCAAATCGATACAAAGATACCGTCAAAAATATTTTGAGTTTCTCAAACATCAAACTTTGTTACGATGGTCCTCAAAAGGAGAGCTTATTTACAAGGGCGAAATATTTCCAGATACCAACATAGCGTTACTTATCGATGACTTACTAAGAAAAAAGAAAAAAGCCCCAAAGGGAAGAAATGAATTTTTAAAAGTTTTATTTGATATTAAATTCCCAGAAAATCTTGATGTGAACAAAAAAGTGTACAGAAAAATTATGAAACCTGTAATGTATGCGCGCAGAAATCGATGGATTAAATTTTGATTAATAAAGTATTTAATTGTAAAATGTCTTATGTCATGAATTCTTTTTTAATTAATTTTTAATTGTAGAGAAATAAGTGATAAGAAGAAAGTAAAATACTTTTTCATAAAGATTCTTAGTTTTGAATTTATTAAAGGATCGATTAATTATATTCAAAATTATTGAATAAGTTACGTATTTCTTTGGAAAATAATGAATTAATACAACATCGTAAAAACATATTGAAATAAAAGAATAAAAAATCAGTCGCAATTTTCCATCAAAAGAATAAGAAATAAATAAGCATATTTTTTTTTTCTTGTTTCAAATTTTTTTATTTTCTAAAACTCATTCTTATACCATACTTCTTTTTAACAAATTGAAAAATCTGAAAATCATTTCTTTTGTTTTGGTACAAATTTTGAATAATAGAATACATAGAAATTCCTTGACAGCGTTTTAGTATAAAGTAAATGCAATAATGTCCACATACATTAGATGTTATATTTTGAAAAGTAACAGAATTCCACAATACATTTGAATACTTGGATACATAGTCTTGAATTAACTTTCCATAGAAGAAAGGTGATTGTCCATAGGAATCAAAGAATTCCAAATTTCCATTTTTGTCTACATATATTGCCATCCAATGTGAACCAGGCTGCGATGAGTCATCTCGATTCACAACTGCAGCTGAATTAGGGTGGAAAACAGGAATCGCATCAGCAGAAAACACACCCTGATATATCGGTGCAGTAATCTTTTCTTTCAGCAAAATTTTATTTATTTGATATCCGTTCATGATTAATTCCCGAAATCGTTACAAAATATTTCTTGTCTTGTTTATTTCGATAAGACTCTCAAATTCGGCGAAAACAATAACAGATACAGTATGGTCAAGAGCTTTGCTAAATTTCATTTCTAATCGTAAATTACTGTGTTTGATGAGATTTAAATGTTCTCCATCACATAAATCGGAGATAAATCAAATGCGTATAACGTGTAACCTTTAGGATACTCTTCTCTTGATATAAATATACCACGATCTTGCCCCATCTTTTCTGTGCCTAAGAAGAGACTTTGGTAGGCACGAATAAAATTATTCTCTTCAAAATTAATTTCTAATGGATTATGTGGAATTGGTTGACCATCCACGTAGATTCCGATGAAATTTAAATTGAAATGATGAAAATAAAAAGGACTTTTTAGAGTTCCGTGAAATGCTTCATTATCAACACAACCTATGATAATCCGCTTAGGCATTTGACCTACAAATATGCTATCTTGAACGAATGACATGTTTCCTTTCGGAATAGAATAAACCTTGCACAAAACGCGGTTGATTGGATATTTAGCTGTTCCTCCTTTCTCTAATGCCGTTCCGTGTCCTAATATGACTCCAGGACTTACACGGACTTTTCGCACCAGTAGAGATACATGACTTAATACTACTTTATATCCTTCTTTACCCAACAGACTAAATTCTGGACTGCTTCGAATCAGTTTAATTTTCAAATCTACAAGGTTTAATAAAAGCCTTTCTTGATGGAATAAATCACTGTGAATGCAGCCAATCATATCTACAGTGGCGCTTTCTTTGAAAAAGCAGATCGTTTTTAAGTCCATCTTCCGAATTTTTATAAAGAGTTCAGCAGTAAGCTGAGATGTCTTACTATCGTATCCATGATTCAATAGCGTTTCGATGTATGACCGGTATGGATAAGTATTACTTGAGTTAGAAACGAGACGATCATTTAAGGCGATATCAACTTGAGAAAACAAAGAATGTAAAAATAGATCCACGGGTCCAATCTCATCTTCTTTTCCGATCACAGAGTTATCATTCTTTAAAATTTTTGCTTTAACATATAGTTGTGTTTGACTGAGATCTATGTAATCCTCTCCACTTCCAGAAATGTAAAATTCTACTGGCCCTCCATCGAAAATATTTGATAGAGGGTGGAATTCTATCCACTGTCCGCTTTGAATAACAGTTTGTGTTCCAGGTAAATGAAAGAGTTCTAATTCAGACTTCACACATTCGGGTGAATCTTTTAAAAGAAACGTCATCACGGATCAAAAATATCACGTCCTTTCACTTTCTTAGTTTTTGATGAAATGATTCTTTTTGAATTTTTGCGTTTTCTTTTATACTTTCCTTTACCCACCATAGATTGAACTTTATCGATAGCTTTCCGAGCTATCTGTTCACCACTTTCCTTGCCTCTTTTCTTCACGGATTCCTTAAAGTTTTGTCCAGATAATACATCCGTTGCAATACGGGATCCCGTTAAAAGCGCTTCTTTTCCTATGTTTTTTGTACCTTTTATTAAAAAGGGTAAAGCTGTTCTAAATAAACGGCGGAATATTCCACCTAAACCATAACCTCTCTGATAAGAAATTCCTCGATAATAAGGCAAACCAGAACCTGTCTGACTTGCATAATGTTCTTCAAATTTTTTTGGGCAGCTTAAGCATATGGTACGCTCATCTTGAAAACTAATTTATTAATGACTTTTGATGATTGTTCTTCCCGTATTTATACTATTTGCTTCATTCTAAAATGCAAAACTACAATGACTTTTCCTCTCTCGAATGGTACAAAATCCCTGAATTTAATCGCATTTCTATTTTAATAGTTTGAAATGATTGTCGAATCACCGGTAAATACTGAGGTCTGTCATAATATTGATTAATAACTTCACCATCTACACCTTTCACTCGTACAATTCTCAAAAGGGGTGCTTGTATATTACCTACAATCTGTGGAGCTACTATATCACTGTACACATAAAAAAAGGAAAATTCAGAAGCTGCATCAGCTACAAATTCTCCTTTCATGTTTCCTACAATGACTGTGTTTATTTTGAAACCTAAGATTGGAGCTAATTTTTCCAGGTGGAGAGCAGTTCCTTGAAAGGCATTTATTTTAACTCGCTTTGTTGATTTGTTGTAATTCAATGTAAATCTACTCAGGTTTTTGGTAAAACCCATTGAATAGCTGCGAGAATATCAAATATGGTTTCATAACAGCCAGTATCAATTGTTTTCTGTATCAGTTTTCCACTTCCGGTATCATAGTTAAAAGTGTTGTTAAATTCATTAATGTTGAACCATGAATGAGGATAGATTATTTCAGATAAACCGACTTCCCATTCCCGCTTAAATTAATCGATGTAGGAAGCTGAGTTATAAAATGAGAAATTTTATTATCGGGAAAATATTTCAGAAGAGCTGTCAGAAGGTAGCGTCACATAGAAAGACATGTTGCATAATGAATTAGTAAAAGAAAACTATTCTTATTTATAGTTTTTTCAGATCAGTAATCCAAGTATTGAATTTTTCGGGATACCTAAAAACTTTACAAAATATTCTGTTTTTGACACCGTTTTTTTCTAGTTTTAATCACTTTTTCAACTGGATAAAACCGGAATCTACAACTTTTTGAAGTTCCTCTTCATAAAATGTTCCATTTATTTCTTCCCAAGTAAATCTTTCAATTTATAAACTACTGGATTTCTAGGAACAATTTGCTGTACTATGAAAATTTCTCTAGTCCAATTTTGTTCATAACCTTTTTCGAATCGCAATTTTTGCTTACTTACGCGCACAGTGTCACCTTTTTCAATTTCGGTGGCTTTGGTTTTAGATTGATGAGGTCTCCATATAAATTGCGCCGCACTTGGTCTTTATTATTTTTGTTGACTGGAAGCAGGGGACATTTTAATACTTCTGTGCCATGTATGATTATAACTATAAACCAGTTTATCAATAATATCAATATATTTTTTGGTGTTAAATTCAGTAAAATATTTCCCACATTTTAGTTTTTAAAGTGCGAT
This sequence comes from Latrodectus elegans, assembly GCA_030067965.1. Classification (NCBI taxonomy): domain Eukaryota; kingdom Metazoa; phylum Arthropoda; class Arachnida; order Araneae; family Theridiidae; genus Latrodectus; species Latrodectus elegans. The sequence goes on along the minus strand of CM057822.1, from coordinate 62,231,557 downwards.
TAAATCTTTCAACAATACTTGCTTTTGTTTGATTTTGAGTAGTAAAAATTTAATTTTCATTTGTTTTAAATAATTTTGTACTATTTTATTTTTAAATTCGGAACCGGAATCTGACTGAAGTCGAGACGGTTTTCGAAACTTAAAAATAGTTTCTAACGCTAATTTTATAGTCTTTCCTAACTTATCTTTCAATGGAATTGCCCATCCATATTTAGAAAATACATCAATACATGTAAGTAAATATTTGTAACCTCTATTAAACTTAGCTAAACTTTGCATATCAGCTAAATCTATTTGAAATTGTTGATCAATGTCACTAACTAACACCCTGTTTCTCCGGAATTTGTGGATTTAATTGGCTTATGCAGAGTGTAAGAATCTTTTTGAGATACCCATCTCTTTATGTCTGAGATTTTAACTTTATCCTTCAAGCCTCGTCTCATCGCATTTATACCACTAAAACTAGCTGTCTGCTCCAGGATCTTTGTAAATTCTCTCCATTATACTCACGTGCTTGTATTCAGACTAAAACAATTTATTTAATGTTATAACTTAAATATTAATTTATGGTTTGTAGGTAGATTATAGTTCATGCCAAAATAAATTATTAGAAAAATTTAAATCTGATTCTTTTAACTTTTGACCGAATTTCCATCAATATTTTTATTTTATTATAAATACAAAAATAAAAACATGCTTTTTTTTTTTTCTTGTAACGCATTAAATAATTCCTGAAAATAAGGAACAAAGAATACGATTTCTTTATTTCCATTCCCACTACAAAAGAAAAAAGCTGGTAACACCTGGTTTTCTTCATTCCTAAGGGGCCTGTGTTCTGTTGTTCTCTTTCGCCGATTTCGGTATTCACAAAACAGTTAGAGGGGGGCCATTTTTTCGATTTGAGACTCCGCTTTAGGACTTTCGTTGCATTTCTAAACGTACATTGTGTTTTATACCCTTCACATATATATTCAGTTGAATCCCTGTCAGGGTCAATACTTGTTGGAGAACACATCCCATTGTTGCTCACTTCGAAAGCTGCGGCTTTTGCTGACCAGTTAAAGGAAAAATTTCTTTTAAATTGTTAAATCATTCAACTTCGAGATGCACTACCATTGTGTTACAGAATCTATTTTTCTCAAATGACAATGCATGCAAAGGTATAGGTTTCCCTGGGAAATTTTCGGACATTAATATTCTTGATTATCGTACTATATTCTGACATTTCCAATGAATAAGAATGTTCTAGAATTTTCGGCTTCGGCTCATTACATTCTGAATTTTTACTGGGTAGCTTCTACAGGTTTAACACCGCCCCTTTTCCTTAAGTCCCAATTAGATTTTCTTTACAGGATACTACAGCTCAACCCTATTCTTTTGAATAACTGAAGTGAAATAAATTCATCATGTGATAGCAATTACCTGGGCTATATAAATGCTAAGAAGGAAAATGTTCTCATATTGCACTATTAGTAAGAAATTGTGCTCAATTTCTTGATTGTTCAGTTCCATGAAGAGCTAGACAATTCTCATGATGAAATGCTAGTAAGGAACATACATGAACGCAGTTCTATTTCTCGAATGTTTGGCACAGTGCAGCCTGAGACCTTTCTCACATTAAAATTCTAGTAAAGATCTTATGTGAATTCTGGTCACATAACATCTGACTTGTGGACTGTTTGGTACAGAGACGAATATTTAACTGCAACATTATGTCTCTTTGTGAAGAATGTGGGAAGATATTTTCAACTAAATTTGCCGTAAAACGACATATTCTACAAGTTCATCGTAAGGAGCAAGTTTCTCGCTGTGATCAATGCAATGCAAATTTTACAAGAGAAGCTGATTTAAGGCGTCATTTTGAAGCTGTACACAATTTATCGAAAAGCGTATGTGCGCAATGTGATACAAAACGTTTTCTCGCCACGATGCTTTGGTGAGACATATTAAAAATGGTTCGTGTCAGAAAATCAAATTTCCTGATGAAACAACACGTCACAAGACAAAAATTGACAATGTTGCAGTACCTTCATCATCCCATCTAGATGTGGAACCGAGGCCCAAGAAGAGGAGATATGATATTATAGTTGAAAACACAGCCGGACCGTCATCGTCGTCTTCGAATCAGTGTGGTGGTGGTGGCATATCCCAGCGAGATCATATTTATGAAAAGGAAATTACAAAAGTGCATTTAGAAGAAAATACAAAACATTCGTATTGGAAAAAACGAGACTTCAAAGAAATCAGTGAATTTTTGACTGCCAACAAGAACGAAACTTTAGACATCGTTGAAAATGAATTAAATATTCAAAACGGACTGAAAATAAGTATCAGATTAAGGTGCATTTACAAGAAAATGACTGATAACGGTGAGGAGGTATCAAAAAATGTAGAATTTAAAACTCCGAATAAAGTTGTTTTATCAGCAACAGATATCTCAGATTTGTATGAAGAAATGAAGGATAAAATAATTGCTGAAAGTGAGGATTTTCAGGAAAAGGAGTCTGGCTGGGCATTAAGTGAAATTTTGGAGCAAGAGTTGAGGACAAACCACTATTCGCCTTTGAGAGGTTCATCCCATATTGAGCTACCTTCAAGTATCAAAGCGAGGGGAGCAGTTATTAATGTAAAAAATGAAGATCGGCAATGTTTTAAATGGGCAATTTTGTCAGCTCTGTATCCTGTGGAACAAAATGCTGAAAGAGTTTCAAATTACGCCCCTTATGCAGAAACATTGAATTTTGATGGAATAACGAACCCACCTCATTTTTCGGACATAAAAAAATTCAGTAAGTTAAACAATATATCAATTAATGTGTATTCTTATGATAAAAATTACAAAATCTACCCATTACTGGTTTGTGATCGTGAGGAAGATAAACATATTGATTTACTGTACATTCAGAAAGATGTTAATGGTCATTTTTGTTGGATTAAAAATCTATCCCGTCTCATATCAAAACAGTGTTCGAACAATGAGCATAAAATTTGCATATGCAGACGATGTTTGCAATTTTTTTCGAATGATGATAAATTAAATATTCATAAAGAATTATGTAATGAAAAAAGACCTGCGAGAGTGGAAATGCCTACGGAAGAAGGTAAGCACATTTTATTTAAAAATATACAACATTTAATTAAAATCCCCTTTGTTATATATGCTGACTTTGAATGTTTAACCGTAAAAACCGATACTTGTCATCCAGATCCGAAATTCCCATTCACAAATGTGTACGAAAAACACGTTCCATTTAGTTTTTGCTATTTCATTTGCTATGAGAATGGGCATTATAAAGATCCTGTTGTTTACAAAGGCTTAGATGCCCCCAAAGTATTTATTAAAATGATTGAACAGGAGGCTTTAATAATCGAAAATATTTATAAAAATAATAAACCTTTAAGACCTCTCACAGTAGAACAAAAAATTAACTATGAAAATGCTACGTCTTGTTACATATGCTCACAACCTTTCACTGTAAACAATGTAAAAGTCCGAGATCATGATCATTTAAACCAAGCATTTCGAGGCGCTTGTTGTAATCATTGTAATTTATCACTAAGAGTTCCGAAATTTTTACCGATATTTTTCCACAATCTCTCCGGTTATGATGCACATATTTTCGTCAAAGAATTAGGCTATGATAAAAAGCCTCTATTTTTAATCCCCAACACAGAAGAACGCTATATTTCGTTCAGTAAAAATATTTCTCCTAGGTTCCAGATACGTTTCTTGGACACATTTAAATTTATGGCATCAAGCCTCGATAATTTAATTTCTACCCTATCTCGAGATCAATTTAAGTATATGAATCAAAATTTCGAGCCAGGAAAATTGATTTACTTTTGAGGAAAGGTGTTTTTCCTTATAATTATTTTGATGATATAAAAAATGCGACGAACCCTCTTTGCCTCAAAGAAATGAATTCTATAATGAATTAAATGGTGAAGAAATTAGCGAAGAAGATTATAATCACGCAAAAAAGTTTTTAATGAGTTTAGACTCACTAATCTTGGTGAGTATTGCGATTTGTATGTTAAAACTGATATACTTTTGTTGGCAGATTTGTTTGAAAACTTTCGGATTATTTGTTTAAAAACGTATAGGTTGGATCCTTGTTGGTATTTTACGGCTCCTTCGTTATCATGGGATGCAATGTTATTGCACACAAACGTAAAAATAGAATTATTAACTGATTATGAAATGTTACTGTTTATTGAGAAGGGAGTCCGTGGAGGAGTTAGTCAATGCAGTAATAGATACTCTTTAGCTAATAATAGATATATGGAGAATTTTGACCCCAAACTGGATGAAAAATATTTGATCTATTTAGATGCTAATAATTTATATGGTTGGGCCATGAGCCAATATTTGCCTATTGGGGATTTCGCTTGGTGCTCAACTGCAAATATTGATATAGAAAATATCCTGATAATTCGGATATTGGGTATATACTCGAATTAGATATGGATTACGACATGTCTCTTCACAATACCCACTCAGATTTTCCTCTGGCTCCTATTAATATGGTTCCTCCAAATTGTAAGGAAACAAGACTTATGACAACATTATTACCCAAGAACAAGTATGTAGTTCATTATAAAGTGTTAAAATTATATATTTGAAACTCGGGCTTAAAATTACAAAAAATACATCGAATATTAAAAATTCAAACAATCACCATGGTTAAAAACTTACATTGATTTAAATACAAAATTAAGAACAGAAGCAGCAAACGATTTCCCATAAAGATTTCTTTAAATTAATGAATAATAGCATTTTCGGAAAAACAATGGAAAATGTGAAAGCGATTAGACATAAGATTATGTTCTTCTGAAGAACAAGTTCGAAATTAATAGCAAAACCTAACTTTGATTACAGGACTATTTTTAATGAAAATTGTATGGCCGTGCATCTAAAAAAACTAAAATAAAATTTTCTAAGCCGATATATGTTGGGATGGCTATCCTCAGACATCTCAAAATATTTGATGTATTCCTTTCATTACGAAGAGATGAAAAGGAATTATAGAGAAAAATATTACAATTAATGTATACTGACACGGATTCCCTTATTTATGAAGTTAAGACTAAGGATTTTTATGCCGACATGAAATTAAAAATTAACTTATATGACACTTCCGGTTATGGCGTAAATAATAGATTTGATATGCCGTTGACAAATAAAAAAAGTATTAGGCAAAATGAAAGACGAAAATATTGGTTGCATCATGACCGAATTTATTGGTTTAAAATCAAAAATGTATGCATATACGACAGAAAATAAATCAGAAAAGCGATTAAAAGGAATAAAAAAACAAGTTTTGAAAAGGCAAATTACTTTTAATGATTATAAAAACTGTTTATTTAATAACAATGAGTTATACGTCAACATGAATTTAATACGATCCAAAAATCATGATTTATTTTCTATAAAGCAAAATAAATTGGCACTATCTTTTAAAGACAGTAAAGGTACGTAAATCCTGATGGTATTTCCACTCTTGCCATTGGTCACTATTCTTTGAACGAATGAATGATATTATTTACATTATAAGAAAACTGTTATGATATCAAACTAAATTCATTGGAATTTCTTTGAAATAGTATTATATGAGATTTTTACTTCTGTATCCTTTTTCCTCTGAAAGATGATTTATTCCATTTATTTTTTCTTGTTTTTGTACTTTTAAATATTGTTATGTAATTCCTCGAATTTGATATTTTAAAATAATTATTTTCATTAAATTGTGTGTAGATGTATATTAAGTACTGATTTTTTTGGGAAGTAGAATAATTTTCTATAAAAAAGCATGTTGATGAAGTAAGATTAATATTTATAATGTTGCATGATTATCAAGTTTTGTAAAAATATTTTATTATGAAAATGTAATAAAGAGTTACTTTAAATATTGATATTATAATTGTTAATTTTTTACACTAATTATATACTAACATTTAATAAAGCATATATATTTAACATCATTATTTAGTAAATAAAACATATGTATGTGTGATACTAATGAAAGAATAATTCTAAACTTTTAAATATCAAATGTTTATTACATTAAAGAACATATCCAAAAATGCATACAAATATGTCAGAAATATACACTCAAAAAGACTCTAAGCAACATATTTCTTTCCTTATGTCTTTTATAATACATGAAATATTAATACTTTGTAAAAATGTTTTATGAATATAATCTGAAAGTTTTACCATCTGGCAACATTACCCCGATAATTTCATAGAAAAAGTCTTCAGCGATGATATCAATATCCAATTCCATTGCACTCTCATTAAATAGTGCAACTGTATTTTCGGTATCGCCATCCTTATACATCCCCAGCAGATTATGTTTATAGAGATTTTTTGTTATCACTGTCATCAAATGACTACATAGTAAATCTGTATAATCCTTCCTCAATATCCAATTCGGAGAGAGTTTGTTTTGCTTTGTGTATGCATCATAAAAAAATCAACATTCTTAAATTTAATATCTATTACACTGGATAAAATATCATCTTTAAAATTAAATACATTTTCCACTGTTCTTGGGAAAGCACAATCGAGTAGTTATATTTTCGACCACTTTTACAAATTATTTCTCGAGATAAGCGCACAGGCATTCCCGAACCATTACACAAAACCTTCACTTTTAAGTCAGAATTAAAGGGCGACATTAAATCCGTCGCCACATAATCCAGTTTCTGATTGAATCGATCATCATCATCTCGAGTCAACATGAAGAAAGCAGTAGGCTCCCATTGTCAAGCCATCTGATGAAGGATAATACATGTCTCCAAACAACTTAAAGGTTCGTACGTGTACATAAATACTGTCTTTCCACATGGAAACATAGATAAAAATATCGTCACCGACAGGAAAAACGTTCTCTGGATGTAGGTCACGCATAAATCCCATACCCGGCTAAAATTTTTTCTCTCTGGATTCCTATAGAGAAAAAAAAAAAAACTTAATAAGTAAAAAGATTATAATAATAAGCTAATTTAAAAAATAAAATATATTTAATTAAAAAAAGAATACTCACTTTAAAATCATTCGCACGCTTCACACCATTCATGATGATATTTACAGATTTGACTCCCAATTAATTATCTAAAAGAAAAAATATATCTTTATATATATTGAAACATGAATGTTTTTGAAATAAATTCAACTGCCAGTTTAATACTATAATAAATGGTAGTTAAAATATTATTAAAAGTCTACTTACTTCAAATAAATCTTGAGAAGAAGAATCACATACAAAATCCCCAATAGGTTTCTGCTGAATCGTGTTTCACCTTGTAGAAAGTTGCTAATGTATTTAGTGTGTATGAGGCAAATACTCAGCATTTATGGTTGCCATTCCACAATAATTATAGTTGTGTTGCCATGGCTTTGAAACTTATTTTTGAAAAAAGAGATCACGCTATTTTTTTTTTTAACAACTCAAAACCACCACACATATATACACGTATTGCTCTTATAAAAGTATCACGTGTTGACTAAAAACACAAATTACAATGTTGCCATTTCATGAATACTAAGCTCTCAAAATCACAAAAAATTCTATTTTCCTGATTGGCAACAGGAAAGTTTTGATTCTATAAAATGGCAACGTTTCATGTGATGGGTCAAAACAAACACGTGTTTTTCCAATACATGTTGCCATTCCAAAAAACCAAATCTATACCGTTGCCATTCCATAAAACAAAATCTGAAAAACCAAAACTAAATTTAAAAACCAAAACCAAAACTTAAAAAGCAGTAAAAAACATCTCAACTCAACAGTAGAAAAAAACAACTAAACTCACCAGCAGGAGGAAAACAACTCAACCTAACAGCAAGAAGGTAACAACTCAACTTACCAGCAGGAGGGAAACAACTCAACTTAACAGCAGGAGGGAAACAACTCAACACCGCCACACACCGCCACACACCGCCACAACCGCCACACACCGCCACTGAGCCAGAACCGGCAAATTTTACCTACTAATGTCGTACTAAGATTTTTTTTAATTAAGTTTATTCATCGCAAGCATATTTAAATGTTAAATAAAATTTATTTTAATCTAAAGAATCATGAAACTTTAAGTACATTTTTAATTAATTTCTATTTATTGAAACAGTACTATGTTAACTATTTTATACCATTTATTTTGTTCAAATTTGAAAAAAATGATATTTTTTAAAGTTAAGTGAACCTAAATTTAAATATAATAAAATTAGAATATTTTTTATAATTTTTATAAGAAATTCATTGCGTCTTTTAGACAGGACACTGAGTTAAAAGGGATAATATTTGCTCTTATATGTTTTAGTGTTCTTTTCAATGTTAGAAAGCAATTTCAGTGTAAAAATTTTAGTTTATTTGAATAATAATTTCTTATTTACAAAATCGCTCACGGTTCAGTTACATTTCACTTGAATCTTGGTGGAAAGGCTCAAAGCAAGCCTGATAATGTGTTTTGTCACATTTGCCACTGTATGCTTTCGGTTGTCCTTTTCAGCCATCTCATTGACAAAGACTTCTTTTTTCTGGCTTCAGTAAAAAAGGGCATGCACTAGGAGTGTTTTCTTTTGCATCAAAAGGTACAATCAAGATTCTAGGTCTGCCTTTTGTTCTCATCACAGATTTTTTATACCAACTGTTGCTGTTGTTGCACTAGCATTCTTCCCAGTTGTTGTTGTTACTGTCGTGTGCCACCTAGGCTGGCAATATGGGATGTGCTGCTCCACTTTTCCAACTGAGCCATATTTAGGTGTGGAGTCCGACTTCCTCAGTACACACATGCTGTTGCAACTATATGCCTGGTAGAGGGCGCATTGTACAAATGTTCTTTGTTTACAATCAGAATAAGATTTCTCTCCGAGCAAGGTAGCTGTTTTTTGTTCCATGTCTTGTTCCTATCTTTGTGTATTGTCCTGTTTATGTCCTAATATTAATAAAGAAAAACCTGCTCAAGGTAAGAATTTGAATTGATTTATTTTTAAGATGATTTGATAAATATGGTTAGTAATAAGAGAGTAATTATTAGAGAATAGTTAAATGGTGCCGAAAACGCGGGAAACCAGTATTAGGATTTAGATTATGAATTTTATTTTGTATTTAATGTAAATAAGTAACAGAATACAGCAGTATTTGATTTCATTATTTGTTGTTGGTTTGCATGTGAATATATTTAATTATTTTATTGTTTGTACAATATATTTGAAATTAAATATGTCGGTCGAATCAAACGAAACAGCGGTTGCTTTGAATCTTGATAAACTTAAAAGAAAACGATCCACAATTAGAGGTTTATTAACGAGAATATTAAATAAGGTTAATGAGCAGCTCGAATTAGAAATTGTTGATAAAGCGACTTTGAACGAACTTTTACAACAATTATGCGAAAAGTCAGAGCTAATTTATGGATTAGATCTACAAATTGAAAATTATATCAATGATTTAGATCTTTTAGAAGCGGAAATAATTTCGAGTCAAGAAATCAGAGAAAAGATAATTTCTGCTAAATCGAAAATAAATACTTATTTGAAATCGGAACCGAAACTATTAGAGGTAGCTAATGTACCCGTAATATCGAAAAACGAAATTAGTGTAAGACTTCCAAAATTAACTATAGAACCATTTTATGGTAAATACGAAAACTGGCAAGAATTTTGGAGTCAATTTGAGGATCGATACATGAAAATAAGAATTTATCGAATACGGATAAATTTAGCTATTTAAAATCCTTTTTAAAAGGTGAAGCTTTGGTTTCAATTCAGGGTCTGACTTTAACAGAAAATAATTATTTTACTGCTGTAGAGTTACTTAAGAAAAGATATGGACAAAAAGACATTATTGTTAGAGCTCATATAAATGTATTACTAAACATGCGTCCTGTGAAATCATGCGGCCAGTTAAAAGAATTGCGTCAGTTATGCGATACGTGTTATGTTCAAGTTCGCTCACTTGAAGCCGCTGGAATTCAATTAAATAATTATGGGAGCTTATTATTTCCCATTTTACTAAAATTGTTACCAGAAAATATAGTTTTAGAATACAATAGATATAATAAAAATGATGATTGGGATTGCTTAAAACTTTTAGAATTTTTAAGAAATGAAATCGAAAACAGGAGAAAACAATTTTATTTCGGGATACGAAGGAAGTGAAAGACGACTCGCACTCAAAGGGATACCCGAAGTATTTCGCCGGGAAAGGTCATAATTCTTTTCACCCCACACAAAAATACAAACAACAAAATGCGACTGCGCTGGCGTTAAATGTCGGAACCGCAGAAAAGGAGGGGGAATGCGAATTTTGCGAGGTTTCAAGTGACACCTCAAATAAACACAGTAGTAAAGAATGTGTTAAGTCTATTCACGAGAGGAAAAATGCCTTAAAAGAGAAAGGGAAATGTTTTTTATGTTTTAAAAGAAATCATACTGCTTACAATTGTTTTTCGAAAATAAGGTGTAAAAGTTGTAACCCCAAACATAATAATTTATTGCATGAAAATATTAATAAAATTGATTTGAAATCAGATACTGCTGTCACTTCTGTTTCAGAAGAAGACAAAATTAATAATGTTTATTTGCAAACCGCAACTATTAATATTGTAAGAAATAATAGAAAAAAGAAATTGCGATGTTTGATAGATAATGGTAGCTGTAGATCTTTCATCCTTGAGCGGGTTTCTAAAGAATTAAATTTAGAAATAATAGGACAAGAAGAATTGAAAATTTATACGTTTGGTTCTACTGAACCAATTATAGAAAAAGAAATAAAGTGAGAGTAGAAATAAATTGTCCCTTTAAGCGAAAACATTTAGTTATTGACGCTTTGGAAATACCGAATATTAGCAATGCTCATATAAGTGCCCCTGCAAACGATATAATTAGAGAGTGTAAGAAAAACAGAATAAAAATGCAGATCAAAGCTTCAATGAACAGGACTTACAGATTTCTTTGTTAATAGGTAGTGATTACTACTGGAAAATTGTGACTGGTAAGGTTCGTAGATTGTCAGGAACTTTAGTTGCTTGTGAAACGATGTTAGGCTGGACGATTAATGGTTCAGCTGCTACATCAAATAGGATGATCACACAGCAGTCTGCGAACGTTATGAAAGTCGCTGTTCATACATTAGGAAGCAATCTAGATGTTGAATCTAACATGATATTACGGAAAATTTGGGAAATTGAATCAATTGGAATTAAAAACGAAAGTGATATTACTTCTAAGGAAAATGAGATTTTAAACCAGTTTAAAAAATCCATTTGTCTTAAAGATAACCGTTACCAAGTTAAACTACCCTTTAACGAAAAAGTTGAAAGGTTAAAAAGACAACTATCAAATAGCTTTTAACAGGCTTGATAGTTTAACTAGAAAATTTCAGAAAAATCAAGACTTCTTCAAAAGATATCAAAGAATTATCGATGGCTACCTTGAAGAGGAATAGCAGAAGAAGCTTCTGATAATCCCGAGAAAATATCATTTTACCTCCCACATCAAGGAGTACTTAGAGAAGATAAGGTTACAACAAAACTACGTGTGGTATTTGATGCCTCCGCTCATGCCACAAATTCCTTTTCATTAAATGAATGCTTAGATGCTGGACCAAATCTTAATCCAGAATTATTAGGAATATTAATTAACTTTCGACAACATAGAAGTGCGTTTACAGCAGATATCGAAGAAGCATTTTTGCAGATCTTACTTTCACCTGAAGATCGAGATGCAGTTAGATTTCTTTGGTTAAATGGGGAATTAGAAAAAGAATATAAAGTTCTCAGAATGACTCGAGTTATTTTTGGAGCAACTTGTAGCCCATTTTTGTTAGCAGCTACACTTAAGCATCATGCTGAAAGTTTCAGAAATAATTATCCAGTTGTTAGTGATTTAATTGAAAATTGTATGTATGTTGATGATTTTAATAAGTGGTGCAGATAGTGAAAAGGAAGCCATAGAAATGAAACAAGACACGAAGAATGTTTTGCAAAAGGCTAGTTTTAACATGAGAAAATGGAAAACAAACTATGTTTCCTTACAGCAGAAATGGGACGAAGAAGAAAATCCTGGTCTGGTGCCATTAGCAGATTGTGGCAAGGTCTTAGGATATTATTGGGATAGTAGAAAAGATATTTTAAAGATTCCAGTACCAGAGGTTACCATATTGAATCCAGATGAAGAAATTACAAAGAGATTTATATTAAAAGCAATTGGTAAACTCTATGATCCCATAGGATTTATTAATCCATTTACTGTTACGTGTAAAATCCTTATGCAGGAATGCTGGATTACTGGATATGACTGGGATAAACCATTACCGTCAGACATTCAAAAGATTTAAAAGGTGGTGTGAGGATTTAATTAATTTAAAGGAAATTCAAATCGAAAGACATTACTTCAAAAGTAACAGCATTAAGGGTATATCTGACATTCAATTGCATTGTTTCAGCGATAGTAGTATTAAAGCTTATGGTGCTGTCGTTTATATTAGGTTTACTTGGAATGATGAAATAAAAACTACATTTGTTTCATCAAAATCTAGAGTTGTTCCTTTGAAAAAGATGACTCTTCCACGTTTAGAGTTAATGGGTGCTGTAATAGGTTGTAGGTTAACGAAATATATCTTGCAAAAAATTAATTTAGAAGTAAATAACTGCTTTTATTGGACTGATTCTACGATAGTACTTCATTGGGTGAAAGGAGATGCTCAAAGATGGAAACCATTTGTTTGTAACCGAATTACTGAAATTCAAGGCATCACTGATCCCTCATCATGGAACTACTGTCCAGGGGAAGAAAATCCTGCTGATGTTTTATCGAGAGGTGAAAATTCTTTAAAGCTGAAAGAGAATCGAGCATGGTTCAATGGACCTTATTGGCTTTCTGAGGAACGTAACCATTGGCCTACAGCATATCCAGACCCGGAAATAAAGATAGCTGAAGAGGAAAAGAAGAAGAAAAAATGCATAATTTTACAAGCTGTTTGTATTGAGTCAAATGCTAAGGACCTCTTGGAGATAAGTAAAATTTATAATTTTACAAAATTACTTAGAATTACTGCGTGGATCAAAAGATTTATTTTTAACTTGAGAAATAAAGGGAATAAAAAAGAAGGACCACTGACAGCTGAAGATTTGAATGATTCCGAAGTTTACTGGATAAAAAGAACACAAGAGAAAGAATTTTCTACAGAAATAAAAAGTTTAAATTCTAATCAAAAGTTAACAGTTTCTTCAAAAATAGCTTTGTACAAACCATTTCTTGATAATAATGGACTGATTAGAATAGGTGGGCGATTACAATTTTCAGACTTGAGTTATGAACAGAAACATCCTTTGTTGCTGCCTGGTAAGGATGGGTTCACTGAGTTAATTATTCGCAAATGTCACGAAAACACTGGACACGCTGGGTTATCAGAGACACTATCAGATTTGAGAGAAAGGTTTTTCATCCCTAAAGGTAGGCAAAGAGTAAAATCTTTAATATTCAATTGCAATTTATGTAGGAAGTTCAGAGCGAAGCCTGCTACCGAAGACATGTCTTGTTTACCCCCAGATCGTGTGAGAGAAGCATTTCCATTCGAAATAACTGGATTAGATTATTTAGGTCCTCTGTACATATTTGAAAATTCAGAAATGAAAAAAATCGTATATTTTGCTATTTACTTGTGCAGTAACACGTGCTATACATTTAGAACTGACAACTGATATGTCAGTACTGGGTCATTTTTGAGAGCATTTAAAAATTTATATCCGTCGAGGACTATGCAAAACAATATATTCAGATAATGCAAAAACTTTTATTAAGGTGAAAAGAGATATTAATCTTTTGAATGCAACTTTAAGCAAAGAAGAATGCCTAAATTATTTCAGTGAACGAAGAATAACTTGGAAAAACATCGTAGAAAAGGCAGCTTGGTGGGGAGGATTTTGGGAGAGACTTGTTCGCTCTGTGAAGACCTCCTTGAAGAAAATTTTGGGAAAAACATCTCTAAATTATTTGGAGCTGGAAACTACGGTCGTAGAAGTTGAAGCCATTTTGAACTCTAGACCGCTAACTTATATAGATGAAGAAAACGAGTCGGTGATTCTCAAGCCTGCTCACTTCCTGATAGGTAGACGAATATTGTCACTACCTGGACAATCCGTATTACCCCTTTCAACGAAAGATGTCCTCACCAAAAGATATAAGCATCAACAAAAAAATTGTGACTTCATTTTGGAACAGATGGAAGAATTCCTATCTTTTAGAATTAAGGTCTGCTCATCAATCCATCTTGAGAAAAATCCTATCTTAATAAAGAAGGACTCTATTGTTCTAATTCACGAGGATAAATTGCCAAAGCTTATGTGGAAGTGTGGTATCGTCACAGATGTTCATATTGGCAGAGATGGAAAGACACGATCCTGTACAGTGAGACTTCCGTCTGGGACTCATTTGAAACGTCCAGTTCAATTGCTGTATCCAATCGAACTTTATGAAAATTGAACTTTGATACATTTAGTAACACTGTTTAACTTTATATTTTCTTTTTTCTTTTACAGAATTGTAGTAGAATTGCTGCTGAAATAATGAGTACTTTTATAGTTACTGTAAGAAGTGTATGTATGTATGCATCTTTATTTAGGTTTGATTTTTTATGATGCTGAAATTAACTTTTGAAATTAATATGTAAAGCTCTGATATATATAATAATTTTTACATTATTATGTTGTTACAAAGGTATATGTTATTGTCACTAGAACATAGTACTATTATGTGATTATTATTAAGTATTAATCTTATTGTTTTGAAAATCTGTGAATTAACTTAGTATTAATTTAGACTCTACTCTTGATGAACTTTTGAAGTTCATCGGGGGGGAGGATGTTGCAACTATATGCCTGGTAGAGGGCGCATTGTACAAATGTTCTTTGTTTACAATCAGAATAAGATTTCTCTCCGAGCAAGGTAGCTGTTTTTTGTTCCATGTCTTGTTCCTATCTTTGTGTATTGTCCTGTTTATGTCCTAATATTAATAAAGAAAAACCTGCTCAAGGTAAGAATTTGAATTGATTTATTTTTAAGATGATTTGATAAATATGGTTAGTAATAAGAGAGTAATTATTAGAGAAATTGTTAAACATGCCATAGGTACCCGTTTATAGGGTAGGCAACCATACACAATTCATTCCTACATCTATTCTGTGTGTCCTGTTCCTCATCTCTTCATATATTCACAAAATTCTCTGTTAGCTTCATCACCACTTGAGTGCCTAGGGGAATGTTATTTCTTGAATTTGATTCTTTAGCACAATAAAGAGAAAAATTATTACAATATCTCTTACTGCCAAATAGAGTTTAAAGTTAGTATCTAAAAATTATTAGCTTGTTTCGGATAAACTGTTTCAGACTATTCTTATCGTAATACATCATAGTTATTTCAGCAATGCTCAGATTTTTTGAGAAAAAATAAAATTAAAATTATTACTGAATGTTGAAAACAAAATTTTTACTTTTACTTTAAGGGATATATGCTGGGTACAAAAAGTTACTAAGACAACGAAGTTCTTAGTATTTTAAAAAATATTCATGAATTTCATATTGCAGATCATATTTTGTGTTTGGAAATTTTTTTTAACTTGTTTTCAAGTATCAAATTTATAATAGTATATTTTAATACTAATAATGGCATTACTATACTAGTTTAACCAACCAATGGCGGAGTAGTTAGCGTCCTTAGCTCCGAAGCAGTAGGTCCCAGGTTGAAATCTGGTTCGGGCATGGATGTTCCATTCTTTCTTTCTTTATCCTTTCCTTTTATGGGCGAAGCTGGCACACCCACTTTGTACTCCACTGCACAAGTTGCCATCATATTCGCCCCTTGTGGTGCTAATGCTAAGATCAGCCTCATGTTGAAAAAAATATACATGCGAAATTTAAAAGGAAAAACGAAAGGGTTTGAGATTTTTAGTTTATATATATATATATATATATATATATATAAATATGTGTGTGTGTGTGAACTTTTTCCTCACGTCCTGACAGATGAATTGGCAGCCGTATGTCTGGCCTTTGACTTCAACCGTTCGTAAGTTCGAATCCCACATTGGATTTGAATGTGCATAGAGATAACAATTTCACTTTAAACTGCCTAGACTAATTAGCTTTCGAGTGAATAAAATGATCATTGCTCGACAAACAAAGGAAAAGTGTTGACAAAGTGGCGTCCGAATGTTTGGCCTTCTGACGTTCTGTTCAACAGTTAGTAGGTTTGAATCCCTTAAAAATTGCGGATGATTGTAGTAACTTTAAGTCATAAATACCTGTTTAATTAACTGTTATTTTGAGTGATAATTTCTTTTATTTACATCTTGATAACGCATCAACGTTTTTTAAATAAGGTGTGAGGATGCGAAGTAATTATACAATGTGCTGCTACAGTGAAGCATAAATTACATACAGCTGTTGTGACAACAATCAGAAGTTAAATTTCATTCAAGGACAGTCATAGCCCTTAAGTGAAATTTTATTATTAATGTTATATCGCTTGTGAAAGATAGCATTAATCAAAAGTAGATAACATTTCTCTTATTATTGCATGAAAAATGTGACAATGAGGTTATAATTAACTTAATTGCCCCATTTTTAACAGCAGTTGAAATCTGCATTCATTTATCAATTATCCAATCTCATAATCTAATTTAGATTGCCCCCAAGCTGTCAATATGTAGCTTTAGTGAAGCATTAGTTAAGTAAATTCAAATACCTTCAATAAAAAGTGTTTGGTATACCGTTTCCCAGTCGTCAAACTACTCTCTCCAGAGCGAAAAGTCCCATGATCCACTGGTGGGAAACAGTAGATATCGCCTTTCTGCAAGCACTTCTTCAGGGTGAGTGCTTGAGAGTTTTCTACCCTTGTGACAAACGAATACGGTCCTCTATCTATGAGAAATCCGCTATGAATTCGATTTACGTGCTCATCATTAAAATGCTCTACTACGCTGCCCTCTACGTAGTTTCAAATTGATATGGAAAATGTGTGCAATGTGACCTGCTCTTTGGAATGAAAAGATGCGAGTTCGATTTCACAGGTTTTGTTGAATAACCGCAAGGAAATGCTGTACTTGTTCATCGCACATTTATTGGGAATGGGGAATACTGCGTATTGTCAATGAAAAAACCATCTCGAATGGCAAACGATATTTCACTATTTGCTGTATGCTGTCATATGAATAGGAAAGAAAAAGCTTGAAATTGCAACATACTATAAAAATGTAATAATTAATGTTTTAAATAAATAAAAATTTTAAAATAAAGTTTATATTTCCATTTTAATTTCATATTATGAAAATTAAAGAGTTAGGATTTTTAAAGATAACTAAATTACCGATTTGCATTGATATAAATGATGTTAAAGTTCATCCAGTGTTCATGAACAGTTACGTTCGAATATCCTTCTTTTGCCATAAAGAACAAAAATTCAGTACTGCTTTTTCTCTCATTCAATAAAACATTTTTACATACTTTATTCATGATTCTGTCTTGTAATTTTCTTATAAAAAGGGTTCATCAAATACTAAAATCACTTGAAGTACAGTTTAGTAATTTTCATGAACGATCGAATAAAAATACTAGCCTTTCATCAAAACCGTTATTTTAAATAAAAATTTGTTATAATGAAAACAAGTAATATCATTATACGAATTCGTAAAAATTTTAGGATTAAAGTTGAAACTTCGTTGACACATTTTATTTTACTTTGTGAATCACATTTTTAATATAATGTAAATAAAAACTATAAACCCACAAATTTCGAAAATGAGATCAGGCATTAAAAAATAGCGAATACACATATCTATTCATTGTTATAACACGTTTGCATTTTCAATTTAAATATAATTACATATTTAATTCTAAATGCAGCATATTTACTTAAACCCAAACAAAACAGTTGAATAAAAATATAGTATTCAAATTTGTGAATGAAGCAAATTCAATTAAATAAAATAATAACCTTTAATAAAGAGAAAATTTGATTTTAAATGTTCCTTTTCAGATTTGTTGAAAAATGGGCCGCTTATATAGTTTTTCGTTTCTCCTGCCATTTTTATAGAGAACCTCATCAAAGGCACTGATTTTTCCCCTGTAATTCGAAAAAATTTTCATTACACTTAACGTTTAGGAATTTTAACAGGATTTTTTTAGTATTATTGCTCTTTTGTACATACCTCACAGTTTTAAGTTTCAGGTATTTTTTTATCAATTTTAAAACCTTGAAAATAGCTGGAATTAAAAATTTCCTGGATAAAACGAAAAAACATCTGAAGAGGAAATTTATATAGACAGATATAGTTTATCCTGTGAAGGGAAATAACAATACATCGAAAATGTATGCAGGAGAAAATGATAATTTTTTTGGAAAAACGATGATAAAGTAAATGATAACAAATCAAACAGTTACCATGAGAAGAAAGGGATTTTAAATAAGGAATGAATAAGGAATGTAAATAGTAATATGAAATACAGAAATTATTAACTGTGCAAGATACAGGGTGATTTTTTTTAAAGTGACAGTGTTTGGAGCCTCCTTTAGTGCGATGTAATAGCCAAAATGATACCAAACTTGGTATTTAGAGTAATCAAAACATGGGAAAAAAGATTCCGTAAAAAACAATTTTAGTTTCAAAAGGTTGCCGCTAGGGCGTTTTGTGGCGCTGCTGTAGCTTAGCATAAGACACGGGTATCAAAGAAAAATGCAAATGTTGTGCGATCACAGTGCCAGTAATAGGGGCTATAAAAGCAAGTCTATAGTAGACAGCTCCGACAAATAATCTCAGCTGAAGTAAACGAGCTTCAGTGGCCATGCCTCTCACGTTACCGGAACGTGCGTATATCTTAGTGGAGTATCAAATTTGTCTATTCTAAAGGACAACATAACAAAAGACAGTGTGGAATATTCCTCGTGATATGTTAAGTACGGCTGTGGAGAACGTTGTGTACAGAATGCACGGTGTTACTTCTGAGAACGGTGCTCATATTGAATGTGGTCTAATTCCTCCGGGGAAGTTAATGTAGTAAATAAACATTAATAATTCAACTGTACGATTGTATATGTTAGTATTTTTCTTTTCTCACATTTTATATATTGCAAAGCGTCACAAAATGTCCTAGCGGCGATTAAGCGAAAAAGTAATTTAATAAGTAAACTTAAAGGTTTACTTATTAACGTACTTATGCACTATACATTAATGCAGTTTGTATGTACGGTGCTGTAATTGAAAGTCATTGCTTGCTGATCCTGTTGGAGAGAGGAAGCTGTATCACTGCCTTTATTCGCTTTTGAGCAACCAAGCTGCGCATGCGCTTGATAGTGTGAATTTGCATATGATGGTAACTCCCGGAATGACAATCCATCTACTTCAAATCCGACAGATATTTCACTAATTGATGGTCCCCCCATGTCTGTTTCAACTTTCTTTAGCAATTTGAAATCCGGGATCTGACTCCTAAGCCCTTCTCCTATATCTTCAGCACTAACATCTGAACTTCCAGAAATTTTCAAAAGAATGTTCTGAATTCCTCAAGCGTCATTCTCATACCTTCTCCCTTTTCTTACCTTTTGCTTTTTCGAGCTTTTTCCCTTTTTCTCCTCTTCCGTCTCTTCTCCAGCCAAATTTATTTTTCTGAAATTCTAGAAGTGATTCAGATAATTGGAGTATAACTGTATAATGATAAATGAAAGCATGACATGAAAAAATTTCTTCTCAGAAAAATATCCCTATAAAAATACCGTGTATTTATATAACTTCCTTAATAAATGTGAGGAGAAGTGTCAAAGGAAAAAATGTTGAGCATAGTCAATTATTACAAAAAATATAAATGAATAAAATGAAATAAAATAAAAAATTCTTTATTGTTAATGGTAGAAAAATGGCCGTGAACATCATTTATATTAAGTTCAAAGTGATCTATTGGTATGATTGTCTTCTGCTGAATGGAAGGTCCTGTGTTCAATACTAGCCACTGATAAATAAGGGAAGTTTTGCATTTTTTTTTATTGTTTCTGCTAGGTTTACAGTTTGTCAGTTTTGTTCCCTTACTCACCTTAAAGGTCCGCAAGGAAGCAAGCCCAGCAAACTTTATGAAAATTCATATTTCCTAAGTTTGGAAATAAGAAGATTTTCATAAATCCGGTATTTATAAAAACCTTTCTTGCAGCAAAAACAGGTCAAATATTTAAATGCTTCTTTAGCTTCTTGGTATCAAACATACTGCGTTGTTGTTGCACCAGCGTGCTTCTTGTACCCTGCCAATTAGACAGAAGAAGCCGGTTGGAGTGTTCGTAATTTTGTAGCAGGAATCTAGCAGAAGACCCCATACTATTTGACTTACCACAGTCAGATGCATCTATAATTTCCAGAACATTGCGACCGATACCAATTTAACGTATCACCACCTTTGTACGCTGTTCGCACGGCCCTTTTTAAATCAATTTAAAGTTAAATCTGATTTAACTTAAGTACCACACTGAAAACAGTGTTCGCTCTCTCTGCCTTACACTCAAAACTGAGTCAAGAAATATTGGTTCTTGTTCAAAACCATCTTTATCGCTTGCTATTATAAATTATATGACATTTTCGAATTTTTTTTTATAGTTGACCACGTTTATTAAGTAATTACAGATCAAAGGGCTATTAATTAAGATTATGATACTTCTAAGGAGGAATACGAAACCAAAGAATTTCTTCGACTGATCTATTTCTTCTCAAACTTAATTTAAACATTTAATACTCTGTTGTATTTAATACTTATGTAAATATTTGTGCGTTATTAATTTTTTAAATTTTGCTTCTGTTGTATTTATTCTGATCGGTTTCAGGTATGTCAACAAACAGCTACAACAAGATATCAGAAAGCAATATGATGCTAAATCAATTGAAGCATATTTAAATCAGTTCAAACTCTCTCTCTACTCTCTCTCTCTCTCTACTCTCTCTCTCTCTGGTTTAAATCATAAGTTCCACCTAGAATAAAACGCGTTTAAAAGTGCAGTGCGAATGGGGTATTAGTGAACATGACGGATCATCGGATAAGCAGGGATTCAAACTCACTATCTTCCGATAATGAGCACGACACCCTAAACGAATAAGCAACAGCGATTGATTGACAGTTCAAACATGAAAAGAAGCAAGAGATATTCTCAAACATTCATAACTACGCTAATATTTACCTTTAGTTACTAATTAATGCAAATTTCTTTAATATTAGCATTGAAATGTTGCTAAACAACACACAAGGGCCATCAATTCGGGCTTCCTTTAATGATACTTTGTTTCAATTTTATTTGTCATTTTGTTAACACAATAAACCAATTGCCATTTATTGTCCGATCTTTGTTGTCGAAGCATGCCTACTAAACCACTGGAACTTGCATCGCAATGTACTTCTGTTTTAGCTCGTGGGTTATAATGAATTAACACAAATTGACCTTCCTGTAAGGCTGTTTTTCAGTAATCGAAATTACTGTTCTTGCTATCTCCCACTTGGAAAGATTCTTCTTTTTGCAGGAGTCATGATAAAAGATCTGCCTTTTGTGCATATTTTCTTTCAAATATCCGAAAATAAAAAAATTACACATCAATTCTGGGCGAAGGGAATTTATCTTTAATGGTCTGATTACTAAATTTTTTGTAATCTACAACAGGTCTATCTTCGCTAGATTTTTTTTTCGAACAAACAATATAGGACTGGTATAAGGTGATCTTATTTTGAGAACTATGTTGTTTTCTTTCCACTCTTTAAGAATATTTTTAATAGAATTCTTCTCGACTATATTTGTTTTACAGAGACGTAAACAAACTGGTTTACTTCCTGGAACTTCATTAATTTCCATCTTAGTTAATGTAGTACATCTTAACTCACTTATTTTCATGGCAAAAAATCCCTATAATCATTAATTAATTTCACAATTTCCAACTTTTTATCATAAGAAATAGTTTTATCAAATTTAATATCGTCTATTTGAATTCCGCATTTAACTTTATTTACAATGTATACTGTATTTTCAGTTGCATTGAAAAATTATTAAATGGAGGATTATATTCAGTGATTTTTCTTTTAACTTGATGTCAAAAGAGACATTATTCATAAAAAGAATTTTATAATTTTTTATTTTAAAAACAGGATCGAATTTTTTTCTTTTTCCTTCTAATACAAGACCGTTTTTCATATATACCATTTTTGACTGAATAAAATTTATGGTATTTTTCACTATAATAGGTTCTTCTGTTTTTAATTTTATTTGTTGATGTTTCAATTTGACTTCTAATTTAAAAAACAAAATAATATTCGAATGCCATCAATCCAATTTGGAGCCAATTCCAGCTAACGCCATATCTATGTTTTGTCTAGACTCTTCCCTACAATCAGGTCAAACGGGTCATTATATACTACGAATAATTTAAGTGTTTCTCTGATGTCATCAATTTTTATGCAACCGAATTTTTAAATAAAGAAATGCTCCATCCTGTATACATTAAGCAATTTATCGAATTATTTATTTTTGCTCACACACACAGTTATTTATTTTTGCTTCTTTCATATCAGCATTTAAAGGGAAAAGATTTTCAACGTCTAACTGTTTATACTATCTCATATATAAATGTCTCAACGTCATCAAGTATAACTGTCTCAACGTCAAATTGTTTATATGTTTGTCTTTCGAACAATGACATTGTGTTGTCCAGTCTCACCACATTCTCCTCAAATTAAACTTTTTCTTTGTTTAGAAATATGCCCATAATCCTTTCATTTAATGCTCTTTTTATCACTAGTAGAGTTAAAATTCATGTTTCGTTTTTCTTTCGAATATATATAAAAACCCTTATTCTCAGTAAACTTTTAAATTCGCGGTTTTCTCTTATTTCACTTTCGAAATTCTCAGTCATTAAATTTGTTTACACTATTATCAAAATAAGGTTTTTTCTCAATAAACTTCTTGCTTTTGTTTTCAACGCAAGATTTCATACCGATTCTAACATTCTCATATAAATCTAATTTTTCCGGATTAGTGAAGTTAGTCCACATTCATCTATGAAGTGATTACGAATAGTGGGGGAAGAACTTTTCCTTAATTGTTCCGTAACAATGAAGTCTAAATTCTTCTAAATTTGTAATTTGAAGACCATCTAACTATTCATTTAAATGATTTCGTAAGTCATAAATAAAATCCATGTATTTTTAGTTGTGCAAGAATGCTCAAAAAATTTCTGATGAAATCGTTCTGGACTTAGTTTAAATCTTTTTTAATAAAACTTCTTTCACGTGGTTGTAATTATTTGCTTTATCGTCCAGTTTGTGGGCAATACACTGAGCTATTTCGTATGAACCCCCACTTACAACTTGTGAACACCTGTTTTCTTTTCACGTCTACGTGGGTTCCCGTGTGGTCTCCTATGGACCCGTGGGGGTCTACCTTAACCACTTTGGGAACCTATGATTTAGCTCAATCAGGAGAGCTGCTTTTTCGTCTTGTTTTTGGACAACGCAATCTTTAAAAATTATTTTCAAATAAAACTAAACAAAATCTTTTATCATAATTTTCAGAATTAATAATTATGTTCTTTAGTTGTATTGCTTAACAATCTTGGGGACGGTTTCTCCCTATTCAGTTGCTAAAGTAATTAAATCTTTTTGCCATTCGCCAGAAACGAAGCCATTTTAAAGCTTACCGAAATCTAACATTTTAGAAAAAGGACACTCACGTAAGTACATTCGTTTTTTTTCAAAGTTGATGTATCTTGTTATAGTTTCAAAAACCTTTCATCATAAATTCATGATTTATTCACGCAGTAATCTTTAATTATCGACGAGGAGCCTATTCTTATTTTTATTTATAATTCACGGTCACACTAATTTCCGTAACGAAATTAAAACAAAAGGAACATCAAAGGATGTTAAATTCCAGTAAGTTACGTGTATTAACTTAGCTGATTTGCCATTAGAATTACTTCTACACATAACCATGTCAGAAAGTTGTAATAAAAGACTGTAGTTCAGTGACAAGTAACAAATTTATTAAAAATCGTGCTTAACCAAATCTATGATCGATTCTAATGGCTGTCCTCTAGGGGTGATTTTATATTTTTCATAATAGATTCCCAATCATTACGCACATAAAAAAGCAAGCTGGGATTCGAACCCATGAACAGCTGAATAGTAGACCAAAAGCGCTAACCATTCAGTTGCCATTGTGTAAAACATAATAAATAATTCAGAATAAAAAATAAACGCTAAGTTTAATAATGAAATATTTGAAAATCTTAAGAAATAGACTTATTAAACATAACTTGAAATTTTACATCACTAAAACAACCGACTGAGAAAATTTCGAAAATTAAAATCATGAGATATTAATCTCAAGAGGTCTTATCTTCACACCAGTAATTTTTTATTTGTTTGTTTCTTACTCAACGCTCATTATGCAGAAGGCGCACTATTCAGATTTTAAATGCAGTTCTCACCCCTTTTTTCGTCTTCGAGGGAAGAAGGACAAGATTGATAAATAAGATACCAGTCGACCAGATTTGTTCGAATGACCCCAGCCGCTTTGTGTGTTATTGGTTCTGTGATGTAGATATGATAAATATATATTCCTTCTAAAAATGATGTCTTGATTCTGTACATCCCAAACTACACCGACTACAATCCGTAAATTATTTACTTTCAAGATGTCATAGGGTGGAGTACTTGAAGTATTCCAAGTACGAGAATCACACTTCAAAATACACACACACACACACACATATATATATATATATATTCCAATGGTAGAGGAGTATCGGGATGTATTGTCCCCTTATACCCAAGGAACCGGCCAGAAACAGCGACCTCTTTGCCGCCGAGGCGTTGCCCCGGGTGCACCACAGGGGGTGGGCCACCATCGCACCCTCACACATGCTACAGGGACCCGTTTAGAGGGTAGGCACCATTCATATTTCATTCGCACACACAAGGAAAGTGCAAAGACAGGATAGAAAGAGAGGAAGTACATCCATGCCTGAACCGGGATTCGAACCCAGGACCTCCCTATCCGTAGTCAGGCACGCTGATCACTAGAGAAGTTGGCCGGCACACACACACACACACACACATATATATATATATATACATATCAGTGTGACGTGCGGTTGGTTTTCATGCAGGGTGTGCTGAGAACAACAATTATAATAACCATAAAATCATAAAAATGTGCATTAAACACTTCTTTAACTTTTTATTATTCATTTGTACCCAAAATCCATACATCTATCCGTATTTCTAACAAAATCATCAACTACATGATCAAGAAACTATGGTTTTGACTGTAATAAGTGCAACATTTCTTTTTCCATTGTTAGCAGAGATAAATTGCTCACTCTATCCTTGCTCATTGTATTGCGTGCATGATTTCTTACTATTTTCAAGGCTGAAAATGATCTCTCCACCGAAGCAGTTGAAAATGGAATTGCGAAAATTAAAAGTGCCAATTTATGTACTTCGCTTAGGGCATCCGTACAATCATCAGCATCATAAGCTGAATGAGTTTCGATAAATTCATTTCGTGTTATGACTCACTACGATAAAGAAGGCATAATTCATTGGTTAGCTTTACAAAATCGAAATATTTTGCACAATCGTTCTTTAACGAATTAAAGCATTCATCCGGAGAAATTTACTTTGATATTTCTTATAAAGCTAAAATTGAATAGTTCAAAAAACGTGAGCGAACTTAATTTTTTAAAACAGACATCTAACTGACAAAAAATAGTGTCCCTTATTTCATAGTATAAATTTTTAAAATTTTGGTCAACACTTGAGTTTTGTAATTTTACACGACGTTATTTTAAATTTCATGTGTGAGTGTGTGTAGTGAACTTTTTCTTATTTTTTATCTATATTTTTAATATTTTTCTATAAGTATAGCTCTATATTTTATAATTATATGTATATATTTATATATATTTCACATAATTCACCAATTCTATAATTTTAAATCTCTGTTTTATTAAAATATTCTTAAAATTTATTAAATTTCTTATAAGCATTTGTATGTTGAGTTTGGATGCAGAATAAATTTGAAAATTTCAACAAAACTTAGTAAATTCCGTATTTATAACTTTATATATATATATATATATATATATATATATATATATATATATATATATATATATATATATATATATATATATATATATATATATATATATATATATATATATATATATATATACTACATTTTTCTGCATACCTAGTTCTCAAATAAATCTAGACTTCGGCACAATCTAGAGCAGATGTTTCAGAGCCAGCCACTCCAAAAATAAATAATTCCCAACTCAGTAGAGGTGAATTTAAAATTCTTAACCACTTATTGTTATCCCAAATTAATTCGAGCAAAAAATTTAGTGTGTTTACCAGCTATCCTAAGCCCCTTGATAGGGACGACTGCCTTCACTGCAATGCTTGAAGTTCAACCCCCCAGAATGTACGGATTGCCGTGAAATCGTGGCCTGGGAACTCATTCACTGATCGGTTACGGTTGTTTTCACTAATGCAAGTATAAGAAAAAAATTGAAAGTATTGTGAGATATTTTTTCATGCAGTTTTCAGAATCCTCTGTTTAAAGGAAGCAAAAGAGATATAATTACGTTTTACTTTTCTATATTTATTCGCCTTTAGATTTTCACAGTTAAACATCATCGAGTTATTGCAATTAATTAGCAACCAGAAATCACTGAACTACAATAGGGATTATCTCCTCCCCCGCTTTCTAATTTCTGATAGCATGTTTCGACGCAGATTTTTCCCGCATATGTGATCAGTTTGTCTTTCTGAAACTGTATGACCATAAAATCCCAGGGCTAGGGAAAAATAATATATAGCTCAAATGCTTCTGATTCTAATGCGTGTTGGTGACGTCATCCAGCATTGAGGGAAAATTATCCCGCAGTGCTTCCTAATCAATGGAGCGTTGATGCTCCGAAATACTGTGAAGAATTATTTTATTTACTTTTCAAAATTCGGCTTTTTTTTTTTAATCACAGTAAAAAGGAAATATGCAGATGCATAAAAAATTAACCAATTTTGATATTATTAGGTCTACCAGAAAATACTGTCCATTTTTGGAATAAAACAAAGTAACATTTTGTCGTCAATAAACTTTATTAAATAATATAATTGCCATTACTATTTATGATTTCTTGCCAGCGAAAATGCAATTGTATCGCTAAGTTTTGAAAAATGTTTCATCATTTCATGCGAATAATTGACACAGTGCTTGATTGATATCTTCCTCATTTTTGAATTTTTTGACTTTCAAAAATTTCTGTAAGGAAAAAAACAAGCGATTGTTGGAGGGTGATAAGCCCGAAAATATGATGTATAGAATAGAATTTCCCAGCCTAGTGCTATAATTTTTTGACGAACACTTTTTTTGGTCTCTTTATTGAACTGCTCTTTCTAAGGTCATTGTCGTTCTCTTTTCTTGGACTGTTCCCTTTAAATTATCACTTGTTAACAATACTTTTACGAATTGAGCATTACGTTTAATTTTTAATTCTCATAATTTATTTCAAATGTCCCACCATATACACAACTTCAGAATATTCTTATTCAGAAACAAATTTGTTCTAGAGTTAGCAGGGTTAAGTTTTCCGCACAATATTCCCTTTTTCTTACAATGTTTTCGTAGTTAATCAATCCACTTTTCATTCCCAATTATCATTCGGTTTAAGAACGACTCGATTTTGTTCCGAACAAGCAGACACAAGAATATAATAACTTGATCATCGAAATTCATCTGATTTAATTCATGTGGTACTCATTTTGAATATTTCCACACTAATCCTCCCATCTTCCAAATATGCTACCAAACAGTTTGGTGAGTAAATAGTTTGGAAGCTTTCTGTGACATCGGATGTTGTCGAAACAGGATCTTTCTCTCTGATTTTAACAACATCAATGAATGGACATAACTTTATGGTAAACTTAATATTATTTATTAAATGTTAAGAAATTATTATCAATATACAAAATAAATTAGTATAAAATATATTGAAAATAAGCTTATTATTTTTCTCAATTTAATTTCACTTTGTTTTGATTTTATGAGATTTGTTTCTTTTTCACAAATTACAAAAAGAAGAGAAAACAACTGCGTTTCACTCATGTACTTCACTTTCATAAACATTCAATGTCTTGAAAATAAAGAATTCTAAACAGATAAAAAAAAAAAAACAGTGAACATTCTAAGCGGATAAAATGTTGATTTTCTTATTTGGTTTCATCATAAAATATATATAGTTTCATTATAGTTTAGCAATAAATATTCTTCCATAATATATTATTAAGCTACAAAATTCGCGAAAAATTCCGTACATTTATTTGGCTTATAGTTTCTATAGAGAATTTTTGTAGGAACTGAAAATCTATTTGCTGAAATTAAAACAATCTGTATATGGACAGATCAAGCAGCTCGACATTGTTTCTTGATTGATATATTCATAAGCAAAGAAGGGAACAGTGGTTGTGGCGTGCTCGGGATAGCGTGGACTTTTACGCACAAAGAATGAAATGTATTACTTTTTGTAAATTAATTGTGCAAATTATTCAACAAATGTTTGGTAGGAATAAAAGAATGCACCATTAAGCGAAAGGTGTCACCATTTGTTTTCATGAACGGACCAACTGTTTATTACAGAGCTCTTTTCCTCCAGAACACGTGGTGTCAAGTCTTTCTTTGGTACATTCATTACCTCTGCGTATTTCTATTGTCCCCAAAATGTAGATCAATGAACTGACACCAAGGTTCAGATAATCATTGAATAAACTAACACTCGTTTTAGGGGTAAATATTTCTGATCTCCATTGAGATAAGCCTATTAAAAAGAAAATAAGCTTGCCTGACGTCCAAACAATTACGTTATGTAATATAAGATACAATTTAAAATTAAAATTTATTCACATTTTGCTCGACTAAAAAGGAGTTGTGTTTGTGAAACTTTTATATATTTATCATTTATTAGAACATACAAAATCGATAATGTATTTGAGCTATAACATATTTCTTCCGAATTTCGAAATCAATGACTTAAATTTGCAATTATTACAAATCTCCCAATAGATGTCTGGGAATAATCAGAAATGTTTGAAGAAAATTAAAGAAAGGTCTCAAAAAATAAAAATAAAAACGTGATCCATTTATGACAAAAATATTGACAAGAAAACATTTCTCTTTAATACGTATTTAATGAATGATAACAATAAATTTTCCGGATATTTAAGAAGGAGATACAACAAATACCACTTCAAAACAGTATGAACCTATTATTACCTTTTTGTAATATTGAGATTTATAGTAAGATTTTTCAGAAGTAATGGATCGCATTTACATGTCACTAGTGAAGAAAGACAGAAAACACCCAAACAACCTTTTATCTTCAGTTGTTCACATGGAATTGGGATCGAACTCTGAACCTTTCACTCCAAGAATTATATTCCACTATTGCGTCATAGATAAAAGTTGAAACAATCAAGTACAGTGCAATAAGCTTTTTAATATTTTTTGTTTTCTGGATTATGAAGTGTCATATTGATGTATTGCTTTATTAGAAACTCAATTTACCTATATACATACAGAAAATAGTAGCATATTTGCTTTAAGCCGTTTGATAGATGCTGGATTCGAACTTCTAACCTTTCATTTTGAAGAACGACCTGGAATCTTGACCAATTGCATCCTAATTATTTTTTGACAAAATGAATGGCACCAAAATATTATCAGTATGTTGAAGAAAAAAATGCAAAAATTAATTTATATCTGCTCATCAAGCAATCAATAAGAATATTAACACTGTATTTGGAATTTTAGAAGAAAAATATTTCAAATTCTGAATAAAATCTTAAATATTTCGGCATTATTAATTCATCACGTGACATTATGTCAAAATTGCCTGGTAGATTAAGTATTTGAATACCAGAACTATTATTGAATATGCTGAGCCTGTTCTTTTGGCATTAAAATTCATCGAATTTTACTTTATAATGTATAAAACACTTTTTTTTAAGACAGAAAAAGAAACTAGCTGACTTAAGGTACTTGCACCAATTTTGGTGGGAACTTGGAAATTTGATTTTTATTAAATGGAAATTCTTCATTGTAAAATATAATGAGAATAAAATATAAGAGCATGTTTCTTTGAACAGTATCAATTGAACACAAAAGGTTCCAGTCAGAAAATAAATGTAGATTGAGAGCAAAATGTATGTTTTATACAGAAATATTTTTAAGAATTTTTTTGATATATAGAGAGAGTAAGTTTTGTTTTCAATGAGATTGTGAAATGTTTAGTTCAAATTTATTATTTTATAAACCTAATATAACTTACCATAAAATGAAAAGGAATTTTGTAGTGACAAATTTTGTATCTTTTACTGTTCGAGAAATGTCAGTTATTATTGTGTAGAGTTTTTAGTAGCAATGTCAATGTTGTATTTACCATCCATGAGAACATAACTACGCGTGTTCAAAGCGCCATTATTCGCAAACACTTTAAAAAATATTTTTAATAAAATTGAATGGCTTATATCAAAGTATTATTCAAAACAAAAATATAACTTTTCGAATTTAAATGAGAAAATTTGTTCAGTGAATTTCTGTTTAAATGGTATTTAATATCGATATATTGCAGGCCTCTTCGGCTGTAAATTTTTGCATTAAATTCATGGTATTTTTGTGAAAATGCTGTGCACTGGAAATAGGTTGCAGGAGCAATATTTGGATTATTTTCCAATAATCTATTAAGTTTAGAAAGTAGACATCATTTCTTTTTATAAATTATTGAATTAATGTATTTTATTAATGTCGTCAAATAAATTGTGGAGGAAAACACGTAATTTCCATCTTAAGGTTGGGAAGAATAAAGTATGAAAATAAAGTTATATAATCGGATATATTTCATCCAGAACTTTCATTTTCATCAAAATATACGAGGACATGATAAACGGATACAAAACACTCGCAGTAAACGAAATTAACAATTAAATCATGTAATAGATAATTTGAGAGTGATTTCATTTAAAAAAAATTTAATCAAAGTTTTTTTTATTTCCAATGATGATATGTAAAATTTATATGTGTTATTTTCAAAAAGTTTCGATATTGGGTGATGAATTGTGTCAAGGTATTGGCAAGCCAAGATTTATCTGCTGACTTCAATTAGAAGCTCCATAATTTTAACGGTGATCGAAGGATTTTTAACAGAGATATAATGTCAACATATGTTAAGGATATATGTCAACATACCGAGATATAACTTTAAGAATCTATAATAAGGCTTTAAAAATCAGATGAAAAAATAATTAAATTTATTAATAAAAACAAGGCTGGTATGTTTAACGACATGAGTAACATGCATGAAATTACTTCCTACATAAAATTAAGGATTTGGTTGGAATTTGCATTTTTTGCAGAAATAAATGATTTTTATTTTTAAATTTAAAAGGAGTAAATATTTAGTTTTTCCTCTTTCTTCTATAAATATTAAAATTTTAGCAGTCCTCAGCTAAAAGCTTAGCAATCTGCTCTGAATTATTAAATCATCATTCGGCATAAATTTCTTGAGTTATCACACACATTCAATTTCTTCTACTGTTCGGGAATTTTTGAAGAAGTTTATTTACTATTCAAATAAATAGCAAAATTCAAACAATGCAAAACATGTCCTTGGAGAATATTTTGTTCTTGAATGAATGTGTCTGATAAAATATTATTAAATCTAACTCTAAATATTTAGTGTTATATGAAATTTTCATTAAAGATGAATGAATATATTTCCACCAATATTGTATTCTTGAAAATCTTTGAAAAGATAATGATGATAAACTATCAAATAGTTTCCGAAATTTTTAAAGAATATGACAATAAAGGTAAGCTACACATTGCGATTCATAAATCCAAAAAATGTGTCTTGCAAACTAAGATTTAATGAAACTAGTTAACAGGTTCAAACCATAGAAAATCATACTAATGCTAACTATTGAAATCTAATTGAATATCTCGTCATTCTGCACTCCTAGATACCACATTTCAATCATTTTTGTTCTTTTAAATTAGAGAGAGAATTATTTTATCAATAAAATAAAAGTAAATGGTCAATTTTTTTTACTTGAAATCCAATTGCGTAGATAAAATGAAATAGAAGATTTATTTATTTTATCCAATAAGTTTTTGTAATGGGATGTGAAGTCAGGACATTTTGTACATACACAATGTAAATAAATATAGTCAATATTAATTGCCCATTCATCAAATTACACGAGCACTTGAAAAACGGATAACATTATACACATCAGTTTCAATCAGAAAAAGAATGCACAAGTGTGTGCATTTTAAAGGAGTATTTATTGAGTGATGTACACATTATTATACACTACTTTTATCAGTAATTTAACCCTAGATAGTTTTAAATCAAAAAATTTTAATCATTTGAATGGATATATTTTTAGTCATTTGTTTCTAGGCAAACTAATTTAAAATAACTTGAATTTCTCTGATAGAAAAAAACAAAGCAAATCAATTTATGTAAAACAATATGTGACTCAGAATTTTAAAACAATTCATTTTTGTAAACAAAAATGCAATAGTATAATTGTGCATATCATAATAAAATCAGTTGAATTTACAATATTAACTTCGGTACATGATATTTATACATAAATTCCAGATGCAATGCACAGTTTTGATGGTCTTAAATTGTACAATCATCTACTTAAAGACATTAAAAAAATATTTGACTGTGACTAAATTACAATTGCCTAAGACCGCTGTTAAGAATATTAACATCCACCGCATAAATTACCTTCAGGGAAATCGTTCCATTGAAAGTGGATTTATTTAAGTTTCACAAGGGAGGAAACCCTAAAAACTGTCCCCCTCAGATGTGTATGCAAAAAGCATAAACGAAACATTCCTCCCTCACTGTTCAACAGTGACACTATTCGAGCTCAGGACATTATGCTTCAAAGAGGGCTGTTCCACCAAGAGGTGCATGCTATATATCATCCTTACCAAGGTATACATGCTAGTCTTTGTAGTTCTAAGTAGTTAGTTATACGCTAAAGTAGATGAGATATATGCAAAATAAGTACATATACGGCATCATCGTGGTCAAATGGAGAGACAGTGCTTTTTAGAAGGAAAGTTCTTGGTTCCGACCCAGCTACGATGGAACAGCAAGAGATGGATTTTAAGTTCCTACCTTCTGCATGCAAATCTGTCGAGGTGGATACTTGAGAGTTTTCTGTGGGAGCAACATGTCAATCGGCCCAATATTATGTAACTTAAATGCCTTAGAGTAGGACTATAGAATGTCTACTACACAGTGACTAAACATCATCCTCCTATAGCTCAACGGTTGCTGAGATGGAATTTGGAACATTAGCGTCTAAAGTGTGTTGTTTTATCACACAATCGTAGCAACATATTTCATTATTTATTTATTAGGTATAACTATTGTGAAATTGTGTGAATTACATATATTTGTTCATAAACTTCCAATTACAATATCAGAAAGACTGCGCTGGCGATGAAAATACATACTTCAGATTCATTAAACTGTTAAACACTTTAAATGAAGTAGACGTCCGAAACAAATAAAAACGAAGTAACACCGGATGTAAGGGTATTTCGCATCTGACAAAGCAGACATGTTCAACTGTTAACAATAACTACCGGTTTAAATCTCACAGACATGTAATAACAATAATAATAATTATAATTATTCATATTAAATTAAGCGTATGATAATATGATGATAGGATTAAGAGTAGGATAATTAATTTATTGAGGCCAAATAAAGAGAAAGAGAGAGAGAACATGATATAATAAATTGTTTTGTGCATTTTATCAAATGCTGTTTTCTGAAAATAGTAAAGTTTATAGCTACAGTTAAAAGCCAATTTATAAGCAAAAAAAAAATTGCAACAATAACAGTAAAAACGTTGATTAATAAAAAATATATAATATGCAGTTCATTCTGTTTTATCAATTATATCATAAATAAATATTTCAGGTTATATCATTTTATAAATATTATTAGTTAACTTAAATTGTACGCATAAATTAATCATATTGATATTTAAATTTTTATATAATACACTTGATAAATCAAATTAAAATAATGACAAATGTTTATTCAGTTCTTTTCTTTCAAATTCTTTGTTCAAAATTTTGTTGAGTTGATTGGGATGTTAATTATCAAACTGAAAATTGTCAATCATTCTCAACTTTTATTTAAAGGATCAGAGGTCAAAATTAAAGTTTTTAACAAATGCACAAGAACTAAATTTTTTACTGTGCATAAAAATCAATAAAGCCATCTTCACAAATTTTCTCATAATTTATTTACATTAATCAGAATTCAGTGAAAAAATGTTAACAGCAAACTTTTTACGTGTAAATTATTTTCTTTTGTGATAGAAAACAAAACTGCACCACATATTCAGTGATATTGAAGTAAAATTGAAATGATTAGAATTATATAAACTATTTTTTTAATTATTCAAAGATATCGAAAAAACTTAAATTTTTGAAAGAGAATTTTGGAATCTTCAGCATTTTAGAATAAGCTTCAGCATTTTAGAACATAAATTAACAAATATTCTGATACATAATGAGAATATTGTGCTATAATAAAATTAAAAAATAATTTTTAAAGATAATTTTTTATTTAATTTCATCAGTAATTTCCTGTATCCTTTAGAACCGAAATTAATTAATACATTTCCTGATTCTAATTACAATAAATTTCAATATAAAAAAATTAAAGTACTAAATTAACGTTTCTCAACCACGCAAGAAAATTCTCACAATTGCTTGCAATCAAAAATTACAGAATCTGTGATTATTGCTGAATTCATTTGGTTTAGTGGAAAAGGTAAAGATTTCCAAAGTTATTTTAAAACGGTGCTGAAACACAGAGATTGGTGGGGGTTCTATCGTATTTAATCAATAAATCAATACAGAAATTTCGTGAAGATTTATTTTATTCTTTAAATATAAAAATTCAGCCATCAGAAAATTAATACTTTGAAAATTTGATTAATTTTATCTAATTCTTAAACCAAAAATAGAAACATAGATACTTAAAAAAAATAAGACTATTAAATAAAGTAAATTTATAAGTAAGAATTACAAATGCTCAAAAATGTATAAGAAAATAGCTAACTAACAAATGCAAATACATATATAAATCAAAATCCAAATAAAAATTTATAAGGATAATAGCTTTTCTTAGTAAAGGTCTGAACTACTGAGGAATTTTATTGAGTGAAGTTCAGCTCTGTAAGTTGCATGAGCTCACGGGTCTGATTGCACATCAGGGACTCCGTGGAGTGATGCTCAAGTGTCGTTGCATGAGCTCACGAGTCTGACTGCACCTCAGGGACCCCGTGGAGTGATGCTCAAGTGTCGTTGCATGAACTCACGGGTCTGACTGCACATCAAGGACCCCGTGGAGTGATGCTCAAGTATCGTTGCATGAGCTCACGGGTCTGATTGCGCATCAGGGACCCCTTGGAGTGATGCTCAAGAGTCGTTGCATGAGCTCACGGGTCTGATTCCGCATCAGGGACCCCGTGGAGTGATGCTCAAGTGTCGTTGCATGAGCTCACGGGTCTGATTTCACATCAGGGACCCAGAGAAGTGATGCTCAAGTGCCGTTGCATGAGCTCACGGGTCTGATTGCACATCAGGGACCCCTTGGAGTGATGTCTCAAGTGTCGTTGCGTGAGCTCACGGGTCTGATTGCACCTCAGGGACCCCGTGGAGTGATGTCTCAAGTGTCGTTGCGTGAGCTCACGGGTCTGATTGCACCTCAGGGACCCCGTGGAGTGATGCTCAAGTATCGTTGCATGAGCTCACGGGTCTGATTGCACCTCAGGGACCCCGTGGAGTGATGTCTCAAGTGTCGTTGCGTGAGCTCACAGGTCTGATTGCACCTCAGGGACCCCGTGGAGTGATGTCTCAAGTGTCGTTGCGTGAGCTCACAGGTCTGACTGCACCTCAGGGCCCCCGTGGAGTGATGCTCAAGTGTCGTTGCATGAGCTCACGGGTCTGATTGCACATCAGGGACCCCGTGGAGTTATGCCCAGGAGTCTTTGCAGGAGCATAAGGGTTTGGATACATCAGGGTTGAATCCCGTGAAGCGACGCTCAAGATGCTGTAACATAACTTCTAGATTTTATTAAATAACACGCGTGAAAATGATTAGCTATATTTTAACACATTTGAAAATTGGTATAAATTGAATATCTCGGTTCCTAAGCAATAGTCCTGGTCAAAAATTGTCACGCAATTATAGATAAGCATAACTGTTCTTACCTTTTATCGTATAATTATAAATCCAGATTTATTTGTTAAGAATATTTTGTAAAGGCTCATTTGGAAAATAAAATATTAGATTTTTGTGTGTGCAGTGACAAATGAGTGCAACTTAAAATAGTTTTGTGTTTTACGATAATAAATGCATGAAAATCGATGAAAATCCATATGAAACCAATAAATTATACATCATGGTTCAAAATACTTTTAATCAGAGGTGTTTTTATATAGCTCTTTTGGTCTAGGCACAGGGTCTCTCTAGCGTCAACGTAAACAAACTTAAAGAATATACACAACATATCCTGTAGGAGAGAGCAACTGTGTAATTAAATGATCCATATTAGGATTATAATAAAGTAAATAATAAACTTACAAATCAATTATAAAATGTTACTCTCTGTTAACGTTTCTTTTTCTTTTTTTTCTATTATATTTACTTTTCCACATCACTTATAATTTTCTATGCTTTATAAACGTAAACTATAATTAGAAACTGGTTTTCATAAAATGCTACATGATATAAGTAAGAATAAAAAATGATACACTATGGGAATTCAACCCTGTGTGTGTGATGCTGTCAAAACTCATTTTGTTTGTAACCTGCTGATCTAATGAATTAGATATGTTAAATTTCATATTATATTGTTTTATGAATTTGACATAAAAAGATAATTCTTGTACAAATATTTGTTTTTATATTCTATGAAAATGTTAATGCTTTTTATAGGTTTTACGCCGTTAGTTTATATTAAAATAAGTTACCACCAACAAAACAACCAAGTCTAATATTTTTTCAGGTATCATCGTTTTTGAATATTACCTATTATTTTATAAAAGTCACGCATGTGAAATATAGATAATCTTAATGATAAAATTATTAATTTAAATGTAATTAATTTAGACATTTTTTGAAACGTTTAAAGAAATTGAAATAATGTAAACATACGTAAAATGGTGTTTACATACTCCACACATCTACACACAAGAACTAAAGCTTTTCATTTTAAAATCAGTTACTTCCAATTTCTGTAAGACATATTGAAATTACAAATTACTGCTAAAAATATAAGAAAATATATTATTAATGAAATGAACTGAAAAAAGGCCTTGCTTATAAAGTACAAAACAAAAAAGTACGTTTTAAATTTAATAAATTAATCAAATCTATTTTACTTATACTAAGTATAAGAAAAATATCTGCAAGAATCAGCAAATTAATTTAGAAACAAATATGCCAAAATAACTTATGTTTGAATAAGTTACTAAACACTTATTACAGATAAATTTAATTGAAATATATAATCAATGAGTTATCATTTAATGGAAGGTAGTCTAAAATTCCCATTTAAGCAAATGCATTGCTTTATTGATGATCAAAACACGTCTCCAAAATAAAAATTCATTTCTAAAAGAAATTCTAACTGTAACTTAGCAATCTTGTTTTTCCAAAAAAGTTTTACATCAATAAAATTATTTTCCTAAGCTGAAAAGTAACATTTTGTAAGCTAATATAAAAAGTCAGCATTAAGTGACTTGCAAAAATCATGACAAAATTGTTTAGAAAAAAATTTGCCAAAATATCTTGTTAATAATAAATTATTAACCACTTATTACAGGAAAAGTTATTAAAAATATAAATTAATAAATTCTATTTGAATGAAATCAGGCGAAATTCCCATTTAAGCAAATGAATTGCTTTATTAAAGATCAAAACACGTCTGCAAAATAAAAATTCATCTCTAAAAGAAATTATAAGTGCATATAAGAAATTTTTTTTTCTCAAAACGTTTTATACCAAATACATTATTTTCTAAGCTGAAAATTAATGCAGTTTGTAAGCGAGTACAAAAAGTTAACCTAAATAACTTTGGAAGGCATTTATTTTATTTTTCACTCAATAAATTCCTCTTATATGTATTTGATTTAGTAGCTACTCGCGGAAATGCTTATTTAATATATATGGACCGTTATGTAGAATAAAGCACACTCATCATTTCCAAATATAATTGAAACACATACTTAAGTTTCTAATATTAAGATAAATTATATAAGCTAAAATTTCAAAATATATTAGATTCAAACCTATAATTGGTAATGCAAATCTGAATAATAAAGATCTGGAATTCGTTAAAGTTTTTGGTTTCGCAAATAGGAGTCCGGTAAAAATTTGTGATAAATGCAAAACTTTTTTTAATACAAATAGAAATACAGATGAATAAAAAGATCTGGACATTTACGCCATCAGCTATTATCAATAAAAAATAAATTGTAATGCAAACTACTTCTGAGTGATTTTTACCAGAAAAAATCTAAAATACGACAAATTTCTAACACCAGTCTAAAGATAATAAGAAAGTTATAATTTTTTAATAAGAATCTTTAAACAGTAGGTATTCTATAAAAAATTCATTATTAACTCTCATATATGATAATATTTCACTGGTGATACAAAGAATGACAATTACAATATTTCTTTTAACTTAAATAGAGTTATGTGATAAAATTTAAGTATATAAATTGTGCAATGGCTTATTAACTATTTTAATGAATTATAGCAAAGTTTATTAACAAATTCTTCAAATTATTTTTCACTGATTCATATTAAAACTTCAAAAATTGAAATTTTTAGAAAAAACTGCAAATTACCTGAAGAATGTTGCAAGGGTAAGCGAATCATCATTTCATTAAAATTATTAGCATTTACATTTTAATCATTTATATCATGATAAGAAATTTTCTATTTCAACTTTTCTAGACAAAACATTTAAATTACATTTTCATTAATGACTATTTTTTTAAAGGTTTGATCTTCAATTTGATATAAATGAGCTTTTCTAAGATAAAAAAAATTTACATTAGTTTTTACAGCAAAAAATTTGTTAAGTTTGTCGCTTCATGGTCATTTTATGCACACAATGACTGTCAATTCTCTGTCAATTTAAAGTGAATTCTGAACCACTGCAAACATCTATGCCCTGGTGGAATTCGAAACCACGAACAGTTTAACCGAAGGCAAAAGCACTAACCATTCGATCACCATTTCCGTATCTTGTGTGTGTACACAGCAATTTTTCTTTACAATATTAGAACAAGCGGAAATAATTAGGGATTGAAATTGTATTCGAATAATAAGTAAATATGTAATGTAATGTAATATATATATATACACGTTGCTTTAAGACACTCATTTTTTTACAATATAATTGACTATTTAAACATATTTAATACTTTTCAGAATAAATGTTTAGAATAAGAATCTTGGGTTTCAGATAGTTGTAAATTTTTAACGTCACATACTTAAGCACAAACAATTAAAGAAACTATATATTCCTATTTAAAACATTTTCATTATTTTTCAAATCAATTTTCCATTAAAAAAAATTGTATTCAAACCAAATAATTAATTTCTAACTAGATAATGCCTTATATTTATTAAATTATAAATAATTAAAATTGATCGCTATAACCACGCTTTAATTTTACGTAATTTTTTTTAATTCAACTCCATAAAAATTTAGATTGTGATCATTCAGATGATTTCCGATTATATAAACTTAAGCCATTCCATGATGTTTTTTTATGACAAAAGCTCAAAGATATTCAAAATATTAATTTATAAATATGCATCAACAGCAATCTGACTATTTTCAGGGGAATACCTAAATTTTATAAAAGAACATGCAAAATAATTAAAAACTTTCAACTTTGGAACAAAAATAATACTTATATTGCCTTTTAAAGTGTAATCTAAATTTCAAAATACAACTTAAAATTATTTTTTAAAACATTTTAAGCAAATTATATTTGAGAACGCTACAATATTTACTGAGAAATTACTCTTATTGATAGATGCAAACAGCGGAAAAATTATTTTACGAGTATTTTTTATGTATTTTTTATTCATTTGAATTTTTATGTTATGCATTTGTATAAGACATTTAATAAATAATTGATTTATTATTTAATGATTAATGTAAATAAAATTCATAGACCCCTAATTTATATCTTAGTTCACATTAAAGATCTGTATCGAATTAGAGTTAATGGCAGGTCCTTTATTTTTTATTTTATAGGTCCATATCGATTATTAACGAAATAA
The DNA here is from genome assembly GCA_030067965.1 of Latrodectus elegans. Classification (NCBI taxonomy): domain Eukaryota; kingdom Metazoa; phylum Arthropoda; class Arachnida; order Araneae; family Theridiidae; genus Latrodectus; species Latrodectus elegans. The sequence continues at coordinate 62,191,054 of CM057822.1, read as the reverse complement.
ATTTGATAAGCAAAATTAAAGACATGTTTAATGATTGGAATATTTAATTTAATTTCAATTCGATTTTTTATGCATCTAAATAAATAAAATTTGAAAATTAATTAGATGAAATAATATCCTAATTTTAACTATCAACTTAATATATTATTCTCAATATTTCCATTGAACTTATTTATAACAAAAAATTTAATATAGTTGTTAATTACAATAAAGAATTAAATATGTTGCGAACTTGAAAATAATATTTCAGATTAATAATTGATTTATTTACTTATTTTTATGTCTATTATTTATTTCGTTTTTACGGTATTTAATGTTCGAATTCTATCAACTAACAAAATGGAATTCTAACTAAATAAGCAAAACTATGAAAAAATGTTAACTGAACACCATTAAAAAGTATACAAAAACTTTAAAAAGCTTTAAAAACTTTTAATGTACATACATTATTACACAACAATTATCGCTATAATAAAAAGGATTATCTTTAATAAAGGTTAAGCTTTAGTAGATGTTGTAAATAATAGATAAAGCATGTTATTGTAATCAAAATTTTAGAATTATCAGAAAATAAAACTCAATTATTAGTAATGTAGAGTGCAGCAATTAGTAAGGAAAGCCATACACCACAATTTTTCTAATTAAATTTAAAAGATCAAAAAATATTTAATTTCGAAGTAGGGAAAGGTACTCTTACTTACGAAGTTCACTCTGACGAATCAACATTCTGTTGAATTGAATTCGATTTCAGACGAACAGCGTCCACAGAAGAAATGGAGAAAACTATCACGTGACAATTACCGAGCGTTCGTGAAGTTCTTCAGAGCAGACAATGAAAAGCTTAAAAAAATGCTGATTTCGTCATTAGCTTTTTATTCAATGTTGAGATGATAAAACGTTGTCTTTAGCCATAACAATTTTTATACTAATTTAAAAATAAAAACAAAGTAGAACCGCGTTTGAGTTAAAATATTAAAAATCGGGCATTAAATGAAAAAAAGAATATATTTCGTAATAAATAATACAACATAGGATATTTTACAATAACATTGCAATAAGGGAAAATAATATTCAGTATTTTACTTTAAAATTTCAATTTCTTCATTTTTTTTACACTAGCCGCTGCTTTAAAAATTACAGGACGGTATTGATACAAGTAGTTTGTTGCATTTTACAATGTCTCACAAAAGTGATGGGACGCTTGTGCTTTACAAAAGGAAAGTGTAATAAAATAAATTAAAAATACATGTACAAATTTTTTATGGGTGTGTTTCATACTTAAATTTAGTAACAATTAATACATTTTGTCAAAATATTAATTTAATAAAAATAGAATTGTTTAGAACGGAGCAAAAAATAGCTCACATAAGTGATGGGACACCATTAGATATGCAACAAATAATCTGAAAGAAGAAATAAAAGTATTTTTTGGGTGTTTTATTTTTACTCAAAAGCAATTGGCGATAATTTATAAAATTATCTGCAGTATTTCTCTCCAGATTGTTTTGGAATTTTTGTGTTTTTTAGCTGTGTGCAGCTATAAATGCTAAACGAAAAGTAACTTCGCCTAAAATTCGAAAATTAGTTATTAATTTGCATATTGAAAGTGAAAAATCTATTAGAGAAACTTCTGAAACAGTTAACTTGGATCATTCAACAGTTTTCAATATTATTAAACGACATAAAAAGAATCATATGATTCAGAATAAAAGAAGACATGGCTGACTATCAAAGCTATCCAATGAAAAAAAGTGAATTGTCGTTCGAATTATTAAAAAAAAAAAAAATCCAAGAATGAGTGCTCCTAAAGTTGCTGATGATTTAAAAGCATTATATGGAGTAATTCTTAATCCTGAGATTATTAGAAGAGTAATTCGATCTGTGCTGGATATCACGGTAGAGTAGCCAGGAAAAAAATTCTTCGTTAGTGAAAATAAAAAACTCAGACTGAGACTTTCACAAAATCCAACATGAATAAAAATTCTGATCACTGGAATAAAGTTATATTTGCTGATGAGAGTAAATTTAATGTATTTAGTTCTGACGGTAGAATCTTGGAGTGGAGAAAACTGAAAGAAGAATTTTGTAAACAGAACTTGGTGCCAATAGTAAAACACGGTGGAGGAGTTATGGTATGGAGGTTTATGTCGTCCGCTGGAGTTGGTAATCTCGTTCTTATTGATAGTAAAATGGATCAGTACAAGTAAATTGACATTCTAAAGCAAAATTCGGAGTCTTCAGTACGAAAATTGAAATTTCATAATAATTTTAAATTCTACCAGGACAATGACCCCAAGCACACTGTTTTGAACGTTAGACTCTGGCTGCAGTATAACAGTCCTGAAATAATAAAAACAGCACCACAATCTCCAGATTTAAATCTCATGAAGAATATTTGGCAAGAATTGGAATTAAGAATTCGTAAACACACCATTTCTTCAAAACAACTATTAAAATCGGTGCATCAAGAACATTGGGGTGAAATCACTCCTGAAATCACAAAAAAATTAGTCAAATCCATCCGAAGAAGAATAAATCATGTTTTAAAAGTAAAAATAATCCAAAAAATATTAAAACTTTTTAAAAAGTAAAATTTTTGGATAAATATTTGATGGAAAAGCAAGTGTCCCATCACTTATATGAGCTTTTTTTGTTCCGTTCTAAGCAATTGTAGTATATTTTTATTTAATTAATATTTAAATATTTTGACAAAATATATGTTATTTAATAATTGTTACTAACTTTAAATATGAAACTCGCCAACAAAAAAATTGTGCATGCATTTTAATTAAATCTATTGCAGTTTCCTTTTGTAAAGCATAAGTGTCCCATCACTTTTGTGAGACACTGTATCATATTTTAGGAATAAAAAATTATTTTATTTTTAAGACGAAATAATAAAATGATTTTTTTTTTCATTTTTGAGGTGCTTTAAATTTTAATACAATTTCAATTTTTAAATTAAGATTAATATTACCTGGATTCTATGTAATTTGTGATAAAGTTAGAATAAGTTTTTATAAAAGCATATCAATAAATTGATAATTGATTATGGTCATCACATTTGTAATTGCCATTAAATTTGTGATTTTCCAATACATTTCAATGAAACTTTTTAAAGATAAAAAGTAGTCATTTGGTAAACTAATGCTTAAAAAGTAATTAAAAATGCACCGTTTTTATATGAAATGAGATTTGGATTTAAAATTTCTTACATTCTCAGTGTCTATCATTACAAATCTCTAATTTTCTTCAATTATAGTAAATTAATGTTGCTCAGTAAAATGCTTATGACGATGCAACCGTCAGCAGTTATGCACCCATAACCAGTAAATAGCTGAATGCCGATTTTCCAAAGCAACTAAAGCTGATCATCAAAGTTTATGCGAACAGTGATTACACCGAAGTGTAACTAATAGTAAATTAAAAATGATGCGTAACGTAATTTTTTCAATTTAATAATATCTTTCGTTAGGACAGAAGTTATGGGAACAAAAAAAATTATTTAAACAATTTTTTGACAAATTTTTTTTTAATTTTATGATTTAATAGGTTATAAATTGTTTACAACTTTTCAAACTCTAGAAATATAATTTTCTTTGCTAAGTGTTAGTTGGCAAAGAAAGAGATTTTTTTTTTTATTACTAAACACTTAGCAAAGTTGAATCCAAAGCTAAGGCTAAATTGTTCATAAATAGAGGTACCTTAAAGAACACTGATACAAAATAACAAGGTATGCTTTCTAGCAATCTGACTACAAATAAGTTGCAAAAATTTCGTTACTCCCATTTTTTTGTTTCTAAATTTTAACCATAGGTTATAACCCCGAAAGAAATTAGCATTAAAGAAATTTAAAGTTATTAAAAGTGAAGAAAACAGATAAATATAAATGCATACATTCACATGCGAATATCTACAATGTGAATTCATAAACTTAATCCTTTTCTGCACTCAGAAATTTCTATATTTATAAATTGAAGATATGGTAAGCCATCTGAACCTACAGGTAAAAGTGTGTCCGAACCGCTGAAAGTATCCATTTAAAATTTAAAGACATTGCTCAATAATCGCTGAATATATATATATATATATATATATATATATATATATATAATGTGTATCAATTATCTATTTTTCCTCTCTTAAAATTGTAACCATTTAATAACCGCTGGCTACTTTTGTAAACAGAAGAAAATAAATATCAATTAGCATTAGAAAGTAAAATTTTTCAAAATAGTTCTTCCTTTAAGGTATGAAATTATCACTCAAAAAGGGATACTATAATTATATGTTAATATAATGCTATTATTATCAAAGAAGTAATATTTTCACATAACATAAAATTAAAGAGAGTTAGTTTTACACTGAAAAGGAAAAAAACACGATAGAACAGTTGAATCGCAAATATAAGGTTGGCCTTTTAAAAAATCATTATAAAATATAAAGATAAATATTAAATAATATAAAATTCATAAAGATTATATGAATAACCCTAATGCCAGTTGAAAATTAAATATAAAATTATCGAGTTTCTGACTACGTTTTATTTAAATGGTAACAGTCGGTTTGAAATATTATTTCCTTTTATTTGAACTGCTGTTGAAACATGGAATAAACATTTAGATTTCTTTCATTCGTTTCAGTAAAATGAAAACTTAATCATTTTTAAACTAAAAAGTTGTAATCGTCAACATATGTTTATGTATTACATAAATGGAAGTATTTTGGAGTGGACAACATATATTTTAAAAGAATCATTTATGAGAAATCCTATGCTTATTAAAATAACTGTTTCTGGAAAGTATTTATATCTCAATTGATTCAAAAAGAAAAAAAACTAAGCATTGGTAGTGGGTGCAAATCTGTAACATTCATCACTTTAATATTGAAATTGTAATATTAATGCACACAACGCATGACCTTTTTTCTTTTTATTTGATTATGTCAGAGCGTTGTAGGATTATGCATGAAAGGAAAATTATAAACTGTGTCATGCACTTCTAAACAATAACAGTCAGGCTGTTAAAGATTTTTTTCTTGGAGAAATACAATATGTTTTGTTGCATTTGTTAGATGCATTAAAAACGTTGAACTATTTCCAGACCAATTGACTTCTTTTTCAGAAAATTCCTAAACTTGCTGTAATTTTTATAAGTTACAAACAACATAATTCTGATAAAATATTTTACTACTATGTACTTCACAAAATTAGCATTGATGTTTCAAGAAGCAATAGAGTGACCAATGTTTCGATTTAAAAATTAAAGAACACTATATCTAAGTAAAATATTTTGAATCATAAATCTATTGAAACATTAAAAAAAAAAAAAAAGAAAAAGAAAAAGAAAAAGAAAAAAAAACAGGGGAAACTATATTTCTTGATAAAGAGAAATTTATAATTAATAATTCGAATTTTTGTTGTACAACTTAAAAAAAACGCTTTTCATAATTCAATTAAGAACTATTACTATTACAAATATCATTAATAATCAATTATCCAATGCTTCTAATTTTTGTTCACATATACAGCATACATACGAGAAATATGTTCACATTGATTTAAAATCTAAAAATAAACAAAAAATATTATATTGCGCAGAATATATGGAAAAATTCAGTGAAGTACAATATAAACGTGATTATTACCATACAAAAAGAAAAAAATCTATTTTTCATTTATCTTCCCGCAATATCATGAATTTTCGTAGGAAAAGATAAACTTACGTAAACAGAAACTAATGAATATATATTAGAATAATATCCAATCCTCTTATGTGATCATATATATCTTTGACTTATTAACTGCTTATTATTATTATCTAGACACCTCCATAGTAGGTAGCATAGCTACTAAAAGCTGTTGTTAAGTATATATTATATATGTATAACATAAATGTGGGTTGGGTATAAGTACGATATACTTATACCCAAACACAAATAACCAAGAGATTTCTCGCCAAATCTGCCGTCCTTTGTTTCAATTATAAGTGTTTCCGGTTTTCTTTTTCTTTTCTTTTTTTGGGGGGGATATTTTTCTTGTTGTTGCCAGATTGGATTTTCTCTCATGTTTTACGCCATTTTTGTGTAATATATACGGTTTTTTTTTTAAGTAGCAACAGCGTTAGAATTGATTGGCTTATGAAAGAAAGTCCCAAAGTTCATCAATCAATATTCTTCTAGGGTTTCGTCAATATCCATCTAGTTCCAGTGGCTATTTCTTTCGTTTCAGATGAGATCATGACTACGCCACTATATTAAAATTCTTATTGAGTTTATGACGTCAGATAAAGTTTTGTCTGCGTCACATCGTATTGAGAAGGTGCTATAAATCTGACGTCGTCGACACAGCAAACAAGGTGAAGTTCACTATCGAATGTCTGAGAATATTGTCCAGTTCAATTTGTTAACAAAATGATTTCTCATACAAAGACCAAAGCAACGGCTTAAGAAGCCGTCTCCCATTTATTAAAGCCTTTAACATTTTTTTCAATAAAATAGAAGAAATAGCAAAATGAAAAAGACTAGACAAACATCCACTTTATGGTTAGCTTAAATCGCAAGGACGATCTAAATTTTTAAAAATTTTTATTAATAATTGCAATATTTGTAAATAAAACGGCAACATTAAATCTTTTTTACTCATCCACTGCATATTTGCTTTCATGGTAGACTTTTCATACATAGCGGGCAATAATTTAACTTACTATTTCAAGATATCGTAAAAACATTAAAATTGTTTAAAATTTAATCTTATTATTTTTACTTATATATATAATTGCGATTTCTAGTATATCTTAAATATATATCTCACTTTAACATATGTATAAGTACATATAGATTCATATTTAACTTTATTTTATTTTAGTTAGGGAGCAAATAAGTTAAATTTAGTTGTTATATTAGTTCAGTTAACTAACTGTTTAACAACTAAACTTATTCTTTTTTCTTGTGTGCGAGTGAAAAAATTATTATTTTTGCCAAATGTGTTAAGAAATGAAAAATTTCGTTAGCATTCACATGTTCATAGATATTTAACTATTTTTCTCTGGTAAGCAAGAATAAGAATTTTTAAATATCGGTAACATTTCCCATACTACTTTGAAAATTCATACCCAAACACCTATTATTTACACTATATTAAAGCAGACAGTGGATTTTATAATTCGAGATAAAATGTGAAATTTAGTAACTAGATAAAGCCAAAATCAAATCAGTATTTATTTATAGAAATAATTCTCTAAATCTTTTTTAAAACAATTTTATGACATCTTTAATAGAAAAATCCATTCGTTTCATTGTCCAACAATAGATCTATAACTATTTTTTTATGTATGTATATTTCAAATAACATGACTTGGTTCCAAAGGATATCTTTTGTATTCTGAGAAAAGCTTGTTACGGGCAGTTTTAAAATGGTTTCTTCGGGTATGACTATTGAGGTGAATGTGGTATGCATTTTAAAATATTTATTAGTTGGATATAATAACTTATAAAGCCAAAAATGTAAGCTATAAACAATATACTATTTTTAAATGCAATTAATTTTCCGCTTATTCTTATTGAAAAGGATAAATAATTCTGTGGCTTATCCTCATAAAGAAGGGATCAAAACAATTATTACTGCTTCATGTGTTATTAATTCTATATTTTTATAGCAAAATACAGTTGGAAGAAGAAACCTATCAAATGTATGTATGAAAATGATGCACGTTTATTAATCATAAATTAGCTAATACAAATGAAGCGACGGACAGCTTATAACTAATGAATTATATTACTGATATTATTAAATTGTATATGTTATAAAATACAGGGAATAAAAATGAGTCTCATATTTAATATTATAATAATAATATAACAAAAATATAAACATAGAAAAACAACTTATTTTAAATAAGGATATTTTGCTTTAAATGCAAGATTAATTTTTAAATTTAATTTTTATAGTAAAACACAAAATACTCTTACATTATCAATTCTAACTAAAACAAAAATTCAGTATTAATATTTATTATTCATAGATAACAAATATTAATATTATTGAGTCTGTATCGACATTTTTTTATTCATTTGGGAATAAAACAAAAATTTCATTTGCAAATTCAAAAATAGTACAGCAAGCTGTTGGTAGTATTTTTTACAATCTATATATTGCACATAAATTAGTAATATTAAAAGCAAATCACAAAAGAGATCATAAAAATTAAGTATAAGAAAAAGAAGTATATTTTATTTGTACAGTTTATTATTTTTCAAATTATTATGTATGAAAACAATTCCAAACGCTAAAAATAAGGGTGAAACCGTGATTTTTGTCTCGTATAATCTTGAACATCAGAAAATATTATAATTCTTGTTGTAATGAATAGTTCAATGAAAACTCGTTAAGTTACAATAACACAGAATTATTTGTCATTTTAAAGCGCACACTCTCTGCTTTAAATCTCAAAATACTCTACAGAATGGCGTAAACAACATTTAATAAAAAGTAAAAAGTAAATTAGAAAAAAACATTTCTTACTACATAAAAAAATTAATATTAGAAAAAAACTGTTGCCATTCACAACTTGAAATATAATTTAAAAAAAAAGATAATAATTAGGTAGAGTGTCAATCCGACAATTTCTGTGGTAAGTCTGGAGGATACAATACCATTTCATGATTCTTAGAAGAAAGTATTTGTACCGTGTTATAAATTAATATAGGAACTGGTAAAGTTAATTTCATGAATTTACAAAGAAATGCGTATTTCTCATGCATAAGAATGCGTAATTTCATGTATTTACAAAGATAATAACAAAAATACAAATAACAGAAAAATAACAAAAAATTTTTAATTTGAAGGAGTTCATGAAATTTTTAATTTTTTTTTTTTATTAGTGAATACTTTAAAAAATGTTCCCGAGAAATAAAAAATATACTTGAAAATATTTTAATAACCCAAAATAACATATCAAAAATATGCATTCCACTTTTCAAATGTAAATTTTGAGTTTTGTAAATGAAACATAAAACATAATTTACATAAAATATGCATAAATCTGAGAATTAATCAACGTGATATTTTGAAATAGCAATTCACTAAAAATGACTTCATTACAATTCACATAATAATTTTTGATTTAATGAATGATAATTTGATTCATTGAATAGTAAATCTCAAAATAATCACATAATAATTGTTGATTTAATTATACATAAGTATAATATAAAAGTAATATTGATTACAATCCAATATTTACATATATTAAATGCTCTTTAATAATTAATTTAAATTATTGCATAAAAACATCATAAATACATATTTAGAAAAAAGACATTTTCTATTAATTGATTTGGTTTCTGCAGTAACGCCTTATATATATATATATTTTTTTTTTTTTAATATAATTATATATAAATTTATATATATATATATATATATATATATATATATATATATATATATATATATATATATATATATATATATATATATATATATATATATATATATATATTTGAAAGTTAGGCATTGTCTCTGATTTCAGAATTTATAAGGTGTCTTTTGAACTGAGGATTTTTATCTATACGATCACAACAATCAATAACAAATGAATTCTTTGATTTATAGGAACAGTTCACATTTATTAAATTAAAAATACTAAAAATAATTAGTTTCTTTATTTGGCAAAAATCGATAATAATTAATTCATTCTACTGCTTTTTTTTAAATTTTACTAAACTGTATCATGAAATACAAACATGAAGCATATTTCGATGACTGTTAAAGCCACCAGTGTTACTGCTGAAGAAATAGAGATTTGATTTCTGGTTAAATATAATTCTTAATTACAATTCAAACTCGGGTGCTGTTATAATTTATTGAAACTGGAAAGACATTTTAAATCGAAACTTCAAATTCAATTGCAATCCAAAAATTAAAAAATGGCTTCTAAAATGTTAATGAACTAAACCAACCAATTAAAAATGTGGTGGAAATTTAAGATTTCCTTCTGGAAATTAATGAAATATGAAATAATTGAATTTTGTGCAGATTGAGTACATCTTTGAGAATATGACAGTACTGTGTATGTTCTCTTTCTAATTTCATAAACTATCGAAATATCTGTAATTTTAAATAGAAAATTTGAATGATTACATTGAATAATATAGCATAAGCATTTTAGCATAATAATAGACATAAGCATTTCGTTACTTGAAAACTTCTTACATTTCTTGTAAAATTAAGTCAAATCTTATATGAAATGAAAAAAAAATGTATAAAAAATTAGAACTATCAGAATTATTCATAATATATTTAATATTGTTTTGATAAAACTATGGAGAAACAATTTTGAATACATATAACGGATCAATTTCCTGGCCGAATATAAAACGTATATGAATATTTATTTCATCAATTTATGGAATACACAAATAATTAAGATAAATTCACCATTGAATAAAGAATGAGAATGTAATAAGAATCTTAATATTAAAAAAATGTATAAAAGTATGGCATAAAAATTTATTTAAAGAAAAATCATCTTTATTTTAGAATGCAACTTATCTGATACACTGTGGAGGATACTTAATACAAAGCGGGTATCTCACCGATAAAGAAATTAATAGAAGCCATCGTAATACAAAACATTTATTAGACAACACATACAGAAAGATATCCAAAAACAGAAGTGCGTAAAATATAAAAGCAAAAAAGAAAACACTTAAAGCTCTAAGTGACAGCAGCGGCGGCGCCGATGCACTGCGCATGCGTAGGAGGAGAAGGAGGTAAACTCTCTGCTATTGCCGTTCTCCGCAACATACTCCCACCTTTTGAATGTGTCCTGTGCTTAACACTCAAAACATAAAATGCTTATTAATACTATAATATAAATTTAATACAAAATACAAATATACATAAAAATATTACTTTCACATAAATCATAATGAATTTAACTAAATAAAAGTAATAATGATACAAATAAGGAAGTGAAATTGAGCTAACTGAACCTGAAAATAGGTCTTTAAAATTTATTTATTAGCTGGTTTTACAGTTCGACCACTACTAGTTACTATTGGTAGCAGTGCGTCATTTCTATCAGACACTGGATTTTCTATTTCCAACCTATAAAGTCATTGGATAGGTCTTAAAAGTTCCGAATTTTTGGTTTTAAAGACGGCGAGTCTTATCTGACCATCACGACCAAGAATTATTTTTGCTAAATCCCTAAACGAGCGCTTTTTATTAACAAATTCTACAAGAACAATCTCTCCAATACTAAGTGGTCTATCCTTATAACTCTTTAACGACTGCTGTCGTAACTGTCCTAAATATTCTGAACGAAAACGACACTTTAAAACATCTCTAAGACGTTGTAAATATTTAATTCGTTTGCTCAATTTCACTTTGTCAACAATATCAAGGTCTGGCGTTCCAGACGATTCAGCTTCGTGCAAGAATGCTTCGGGAGTTACAGGTGGTTCATCATCGATGTCTTCCGACGCATAGGTAAGAGGCCTAGAGTTTATTAATCGTTCACAGTCACATAATACAGTAAAGAGCTCTTCTTATTCAAGAGAAGCGTGACCCAACATTTTTCTTAATATTTGTTTGACAGTTTGAATCAGACGCTTCCACCATCCACCTCACCAGGCTGCGGAAGGAGGATTAAAATACCAATGTATCTTTCATTCAGCAGCTTTGAAACGGAGTTTATTCCAGTCAATAGTTTGTAGAACCTTGTCTGCCCCTAAAAAATTCTTTCCGTTATCTGAATAGATGGTTGAATTACGTCCGCGACGCGTAATAAAACGTCTTAAAGACTGAATAAAACATTCAGTGCTTAAAGATGTAACGAGTTCTAGGTGGTAAGCTCTATATACTGCACAGGTGTATAATACAATATAAGCTTTTCTACCAATTTTCAAATACAATGGCACTGCAAGATCACATCCCACAATTTCAAAAATGCATGCATCGCGGACCCTATCATTTGGTAAAATACCTGGGATTGTCTCACATTTCTTAGCCTTGAATCTCTGACATTTTACACATTTATTTATACAATTTTTTATTGTCTTACAGGATTTTAAAGTCCAGTATTTCTCTCTTAAATGAGACATTAATACAATAGTGACTGTATGTAACAAATCATTATGTGTACACATTATCAATAATTTTACCACACAATGATCAGAAGGTATATATATATATATATATATATATATATATATATATATATATATATATATATATATATATATATATATATATATATATATATATATATATATATATATATATATATATATATATATATATATATATAAAAGGATACTTAAAATCATATTTATCATCTCTAAAGGCAACATTTGATTTAGCTCTTATGAGACCATAAGAATCTACTATTAGTCTAAGTTGTCTTAATTTATCATCCCTTTCACTTTTAAAAGATTTTTTTTCAACAATCAGCATTAAACTAATATCTCCCTTTTCAATTTCTTGTAGTATTAAGTCCTTTGAGAGATTTTTATCAACTTTTCTGACGTTATTATAAAATTTAAAAATCCATGCTATCATTCTTACAATTTTCTTAAAAGAAGAAAAATAACTATAGAATCTTTTAATGTCATTATCATTTCTCGTTAAAATAGTTATTACTGTTTTCCGAATTTCTGAATTCACTAATTCTTCATTTGGTTTACTGTTTGATTCAGGCCAATTCTCTTTACTTTCCAGTAACTAATTTGGTCCCTCCCACCATTTTTTTCCGATCAACTTTCAGCGGAACAACCTCTGGATAACAAATCGGCAGGATTGAGAGTACCTGAAATGTGATGCCAGTTATTAGGAGAAGTCAAAGAACGAATTTCTATGACACGATTGTGTATGAAAATTCCCCAATTTTCATTACGTTGAATCCAACATAAAGTGGTTGTTAAATCAGTCCAACAATATACATCAACATTAGCTAGATTAAGATCTTTAAATATGAACGATAACAGATGAGCACCTATACAGCATGCTAAAAGTTCAAGGCGAGGAATCGTCAAGGGCTTCGAGGGAGCTACCCAAATCTAGCATTAACTAAACTAGTTCTGACCCCGTTGTAATTTTCGACTCGTATAAAAACGCATGCACCATACACCTTTTGACTTCCGTAACAAAACAAATGTAAACTTATTGATTCATCAACCATTTTTTATATATTTTAATCAAATCATCCGGAAGGTTATCATCCCACTTGAGCTTTAACTTCCATGTTTCTTATAGAATTAATTTTGGAATCAACATTACTGGTGCGGTATAACCTATTATGTCAAAAACTTGGTTAGCTACAGCTAAAACCATTCTTTTCGTAACCGATTCTTGCGGTTGTTTTTCTTTCTCTATTTTGCACGTCAATGTATCTTTACCAGTATGCCATAGAAGGGCTAAAACATAAATATCATCTTCCATAGAGGAACTAATTTCGAACACTTCACTGCTTATATTAGAATTCCAACATCTTAGATTAAATGAACCAGGAGCCATAATTAGATTCCATGAAAAACTTTTTTTAATTCTATCTCAGAATTTAGACTCGTTAAACAGTTATCTGCGTAAAATGCTGTTTTTAAAATTTCCGCGGTGTTCTTTAAGTTTTCCGGAATCTTGTTTAAATGATGCTTTAAAGTAGCAGGCAATAAATAAGGGATACAAGTTAAACCAAATACCGCTCTTCGATGGCGATATTCCACTACATGTTCTCCATTTTCATTATCGTACCACAAAAACCGTAAAAAATCCCTATCTTTTTCTCTTATAGCGATTTGTAAGAAAGCTTTCTCAATATCTGATGTAATGCCAACGTAATTCTTACGAAACCGATTTAAAATTGAAGGAATTAGTTCTATTAAATTTGGCCCTGAAGACAAACAATCGTTCAACGACGGAGAACCGGGTGGGTGATTACTAGCGTTAAATACCGGTCTAACACTCATTGTGCTGCTCTCTTTTATTACAGCAAGATGGGGTAAATAATTAACTCTTTTTACTTTTTCACTGGAAACCTTTTCAATAATGCCAAGATTCAACCAATCCTTAAAAACCCTACAATATTCTTCAAATTTTCCTGAAGTCATTAATTTTTTTTTGTGCTTAAAATACATCTATCTGCGCTCATCTTATTATCAGATAAAAGAGAATTTTCAAGTACCCAAGGCAACGCGACCTCATATCTACCCTCATGAGTCATAGTAAGAGTCTCTTCAAAATATTTCTGAGTGTCCTCTTGTAATAGAGATTTACTTTTTTCTGAAGAGGGCTCAATTATTCCCAAAACATCCCACTTCCACAGTTCACCAATAAATCTATCATTTAGAAGTAGAGATGAAATAATAAAAAAAGCTAAACTTTCAGAGGATCGTTCAAAATCAGAATCAAATTTTTCAATAATGGTCTAGCCAAGTTTAGCATTAACTGCTGTAACTCCTGACTTCAGATTAATAATTTCACTATTTAACAGTTTACCAGAAATATCTGCCCCAATTAGCAATTTAATTTCGTTATCAACATTAAATGATTTTTTTTGATGATTTTACTTTCTTGAGACTAGCTCTTTTAACCATGGACCAAATGGAATTTGTTTTATTTCAGAACTAATTTGTTTCTGGCTAAGAACTTCTATTTTACATGTGTATTTACATTCAATATCACTTAATTCAATTAAATAATTTTTAAACACTTTTTCAGGAGTCTCAATACTTCCAAATAAAGACTTTAATTTTAGTTTCACCAATGCAATTAATATTCATACTTTTAACAATATCTTCAGATATATAAGATTTCATAGAACCTCTATCAAACATACCTCTAATAAATTTTTTGAACCATTATGAATTTGGACAATTAATGTTTGAAGCAAAACATCTATAGATGTTTTTACGAATGCTTGTTTTGTTTTAACATTTTTCTACATTTGATTTATCATCTGCTACATGAGATGGTAAATCTGCGTATAAAATAATAAAATGGCGATTTTTACATAAAGGACACCTATGGACAGAGCTACATTGTTTACTAATATGATTTTTCTTTAAACAAACAAAACAAGCATTCTTCTTTTTCTTCTTACATTTCTTACAATATCATTCTTACATTTAAGATTCATAGAAAATGCATCATTACAATTTTCTGATAAATGAGATGAATTATCACAAAAAATGCATGCATTGTTTTTAAACTTAGTACTAATTATTATTGTAATTATTATTATTCATACTTAATAATTGACATGCAGTAGGAACAAATTTAGATTCATTAGACTTATTCTTTTTAACATTTAATTTTTCAGAACAAAAATCATCATGTGTCATTTTAATTCTAAATTCTGCATCAACTTCAGTGTTAATAAAATCGATTAATAAATCCAAATCACTCTAACCTGAATCACTAGGGGTCACGCTTCTCTGTCTCTCCCAAATTTTTATTAAATCGGTTGGAAGAGCAGATTTTACTAATGGATATAATATGTGAGCAAATTTATCTTTTGTGAGCCCTAAGGACTCAAGCGCGCGTAGTTGCATTAGCAACTTATCGTACAGTGTTATTAAATTAACACTTGATTTGTCAGTTATAACTAACTTTAATAACGCACGAACGTAAACTTGTATCAGAATGTTTTCTTTTCCAAACTGCATCGTTCTTGTAAATAGTCCACAGCTTTCTCGTAATTAGCTTCGGTGGTTGGAAAACTTTGCTCTGTTTGTCTCGGAATTGATGCAGGCTTTGTTGATTGAAGCAAGTAATGGAATTTTTCCCTGGAATCAATTCTGCAACCTTCATGAATCTTACTAAGTCTATTCCAGAAGTTCAGCCTGTTCTTCGGATCTCCATCAAATTGTATGAGTTCTATTTCAGGCAATTTCTGTTTCGTAGATAACATCACAGGAGCAGCGACAGTTGATGTGGCACTGTTCAACTCTGGGGAAGCAGTGATTTCTCTTTGGTCATTTAGTTTCTTTGTAAACTTGCTTACCTTAACTTTAAATTCAGAAAATTTATCATAATATTCTTGTGCGGTTTCATATTCCTTTTCGAACTCTGCTTCTCTACAACCCTTCTTTTGAAAAAGTTCAAAATAATTCTTATCAATCGAGCGTAATGTTTCGTATTTTTCTGTGAGTTGCTCGAAACTGATTTCTACTTCATCAGTATCTTTCTGTATTGATTTAAATAAACCTTCAAGTTTATTAACAACTGTCGTAAACGCAAAGCGTAAAGTTTTTTTTTCTTGCTTGATGTTGTCGAAATCCATTCTTAATAATGGAAATCAAAACAAAAGCACTTAATTATCGGTGAGTTGAGTTAAATTATGCTTAAAAAATAACATACATGCCAGAAATGTGGAGAATACTTAATCCAAAGCGGGCATCTCACCGATAAAGAAATTAATAGAAGCCATCGTAGTACAAAACATTTATTAGACAACACATACAGAGTGATATCCAAAAACAGAAGTGCGTAAAATATAAAAGTAAAAAAGTTAACACTTAAACTCTAAGTGACAGCAGCGGTGGCGGCGACGCACTGCGCATGCGTGGGAGGATAGGAGGCGAAAACTCCTGCTATTGCCGTTCTCCGCAACAACATTTTTCTGAATTATTTTCGCAATATCATCAAGTTTTAATTTTTTTCAATAAATTGTGTAAGCATTTATGTAAAATTTTTAAAATAATAAAAAGTTTATGATTAATATCCTGTTATTATTAATGTGAACTGATACTGATACAACATTTAAGTACTTGATTACAGTTCTTTAATATTTCACTTAATGTTTTTTTGTCTGAATGAATACTCTCAATTTCCTTTAATTTTTAAGAAAGCTGTTTTGAAGAATAAAATATTCTGATAGTTACTTTTTGGCTTTAAATATAACACTCACTTGTACTGCATTCATTTTATACTAAAAAGATTGTTTTCTTTTTTTCACTCTCATAAACTTTGAGATGAGGTTGTTTTGACATAAAAATCAGTTTGGCACCATTTGTTTTCAAGACAATAATGTAGACATAACCACTTTCAATTCTAAGAGACACACTTAAATAATTAAACAATGGGTAAAACTAGCTGACTGATTGATTGATTGATTAAAGAATATAATAATTAGTTTCAGTAGGTTTAAAGATTTTCTGCATAAAATAAATGGTTTGAGTTTATCTGCTCAAAACATACTCAAAACAATACTCAAAGCATGCTCAAAACAATACTCAAAGCATACTCAAAACAATACTCAAAGCACTCAAAACAATACTTAACGCATACTCAAAACAAGTTTACAAGGAAAATGTGTGTGTGAAAGACTTAATTAATTTCAAAGTGGATAGTATTTTACTTTGAATCATGAATCAAATTTAAAATAACTTGCTGCATGACAATTGAAAATTGATTATTAACTTTATTATTATAATTTTCTGTGAAAATAAATAAAGGATGTCTTCATTTTTCTCACATGTTTATAATGATAAATTTTACATTACATAAAAACAAATTTTCCATTTAAAGAATTTAATATAAAATCAGGATATAAGTTAAATTTTTTTTGCAACAGAAGAGAATTATTGGCAAATACAGGATGCAGATGCACTCAAAAATTAAATTAAGAATTTAAAATAAAAAAAAATGATAGGAAACTTTTAAGAACAATAAGTTTAAAATAAATGCCAAGTTTAAAACATGTCAAATTTAAAATAAATGAAAATTTCGCACATTTAAAAACATTAATAATTTCTATAGATAACATAATTTAAATGAAATACGAAACTGTCTGGTTTAAAAAAATGTTTTTACACGATTTATCAATGGTTGTGAAACTCAAAATCTAATTTATTTCGGAATTACATATTCAGCAATAAAATAGGTTAAGTAGCACAGAGTATTCCCCAGAATATGAGAGAATATGAAAAGATTCGGGATGTCCCGGGTATACTAAATTTTCTTGAGAGACTGTCACCCGAACACACAGTGCGTTTTCAAAGGATCCATTCACACGTGGGAGTAGAGGGGAATGAAATAGCGGATTTCTTGGCCGGCGTCGAAGGAGGGAGTACACCCAGGAGAAGAGCTCACATCTGGTGAAAATGGCAAAAACTGAATTCAATAATCTTATGAAAATTCTTCCCAACCATCTATGGTACTTCGCCACAAGACCGGGTGAGACCTTCAATCTTAGACCAAGATCTTATCAAAAGGCCTTTTCTCGCTATTTGAGTGGGCATATGAGAGGAAACACCTTACAGCAGGGGCAAAGGACATATCCAGACTGTCCTTGGTGTTCCGTCAATAAAGCCTCCCCTGGACGTATCTTAACCTTGCTAAATTTTATAAAAAACGATGTCCTGTAGGACCCCTCACATTTTTTAGACATTCGATATTTTTGGTTTTATGGGGGTTGTCTAGCCTAGCTAGACAACCTGAGACAAGTAACAACATATTCGGGATGCATATATTTATAAGTAAGGAAATTCAAATATTTAACTATATACACAAATGCAAAGCAATAAATATAAACGAAAACTAATACCAACACAATCAAAGGGTGATGACTAAAGAATTTTGTATTTATTATAAAATAAAATAAATGCATTTTGTATTCAAGAAATCAAAGCACGTTCTGCATATGATCAGAAAATTTTTTCATAATGCATTCAGGAAAACTACTAAAATTTTGCAGATTTAATTTATTCATAAACCTACTTAAAACAAAGTTCTAATTCATTGCTGCATCTTTTCTGAATGCTTTCAGAGTATATCTTTGAAATTCGCACTACATAGAGCTGCAAAATTATTCTTCACGAATGAAATAAGCTGTAGGTGCACATCAAATTTAAAAATGATTCATCAGACTTTACATATTCCTAATACTTATAACTAATTATAACTTTATTTTTGTCAGTATAAATGGATCTATTAAAAACTAAATTTACCCATAGTTAAAATCTAAAAAATAACAGAACTTTTACAAAAGTTTGTAAAATGTATTTACATTCATTTCTAAGAGATTGCAATATAAATTGTAAAAATCTTGCATTATTGCATACAAGCAAAATGCAGGATTTCAAAGTATCTTTTAATTTGAATGTTTGTGTGGAACATATGAGATAGATTTAAATATTAAAATTGCATCAATACCGCAAAACCATTTTCAATTGGAAGTATTTTTAAGAAACTTCAGGAAAAAGTTTGTAATACTCATTTCGCACAGAAGACTACTCACAACATTGTTCTTGAATGAAATAGCACCTTCACTCAAAAAGCATGTGGAAAAGTCAATGAATAAACAAGAAAGCTTGGAAATGCTACTGCGATTCCAAATTGCACATCTGATGGCTAGGACACCCCCTTAATAGAAAAAAATAGATATCACGGTAAATTCTTACTATAAATTCAATCTGAAGACAAGATTATAATTTAACAAATTAAGTAAACTGTTGTGAAGCAACTGAAAATCAATGCACAAAATTTACTAAATGTTACGCAAATATATGATCATATTTAAGTCTTTCATAAACTCATTTTTCCTTGAAATAATACAAACAGTATGTTCAGCTGTGTAAAGGATGCTAGTTTTAAATTTCCTTCTTTAATACACATTATTAAAAGCAAAGATCATAATTTTATCTTCTAAACACTTTGTGATATGCAAAATACTTACACTTCAAACTATTAAAATAAAGTTATAACCTAGTAAAGTATCACTTTTACTTATATTAAACTAATTAAATCTTAAAATAAGTTTTCCAGCAAATAATAAAATTTGTTGTAGTTGTTATTTCTTCCAATTCTCGTGATCAGCAAAGCTAGATGAGGTCCATGATTCCCTAAAACAATGAAGCATCAGAAGGGGATCCCGAATCAGGTCTTGCTTGGAAAGCACCAAACAAGATAAATGTGGTCAGGAGAGGCCGAAGAACACTTAGTGCAGGTTTGGAAATGTTTGTTACCATCTACGAAAGTCATGGAAAGCAAATGACCGCTAAGAAAACGTGCAAATGCAGTTTGATCGCGTCCTCTGCAGCTCCGAGTCAAGGAGCCACCAGGACACCTCACCTGGTACCAAGGATTCACAGGTAATAAAATTTAAGAACTGTTATTAAATTAAAATTTTTATGCAAGACTGTTTCGGATAGAAGATTGGGGAGGGAAATTGCATTACAGTGTATAAAGAGATTAAACAGTGTACAAACAATTGCTCAAAACAATTCAATGAAGTATATTTACAAAAAAATTAAAGGATTGAAATGACTCAATTCTTAGAGATCAAGGCACTCACACTTTTTGGCAACAACTTCCCTGTCGGTAATCTAGAAATACTTGGAAGATATTGCTCATCATTGATAAATTTACTTCATAAAGTTAACGCTACTTAAAATATAAACACACACATACACACACGTATGTGTGTGTGTGAAAATGTTTAGTGTTTTTTCATTTCTACAAAGAAGATTTAAATATAGAAAAAAAATCATGGTTTAAAACTTACCCCATTTGCTATTTTAAAACAACTTACACTAACGAAAATGTACAATTTTCTCAATTAGAAAATAAAAATATGTGAAGAAATCTGAATAGTTATGTTTTACATAGAACTGTTTCAATTTCGAAGAATTCAAAACATTTAAAATACTTCTTAATTCGTAAGTGTCAAAAGAGGAAACAAGAAAATACTTTTTTCAAGAAACTTTGGAACGTGTGAGAGATGGTATCTCTTCAAAACATCCAGTAATATGACATCTAAAATAATAAAAACAATTGCCAACACTAAACTCATTCAGCCATTGTTAAGTCAGCTTTTTCTTCTTATAAATAATATAACAATTATAAAAATGGTTTTACAATTAACACTTTTCTCTCTCTTTTAAAATAGTGATGTAGAAAAAAAGAACTTTGTTACTTTCAACCAAAGATAACAAGTTCTAAAATTTTTTTAATACATCTGAGAATAAGCACTGTCAATTGGCAAGCAGCAAACAAACGGAACTTATATGACTGATAGATAGAAATTTAATTCTAATTCAAATTGAAATTTTGTAACATTATTCGAGCATTTTTGGATTAGAGTTCGTATTAATGAAGTGCTTCAAGCAATACATTTGTTTCATCGATATGCATGTCTGCAAATTATCATATGCTACTAAGAATTCTATAATAATAAGTAGTTTTTTCACTTGCTAATCGAGCATCACAGAATATGTAACTAATACCAATTCATATATTTTTTTAAATTTATGTTTTAGAAATGAAATATTTTCAGTTTAAAACCTTGTAAAAATTCAAGTCTTCATCTTTAACATTAAATAATGCATTTATATTTATTCATTTATCATGATATTTTTTAAATGCAGGTAAGTAAAAGAAAAATAGATTTTCTCTTCTCCTTAAAAATACCTAAGTGTTGATTAACATTCCCACTTAATGAAAACCATGAAGAAGGTGCTTGAAAATGATTGAAATACGATAACACATCTGTAAAAATAACCTCAAAATTTTTATTTAAAACTTACTTTCCCTGATTTTAAACAATGCTACCAAAAGATACATTTATCAGAATATATATTTAGCAATTTAATAATGCACTTTAATTAAAGAAATAAAATATTTTGGTACTATTCCATTATACTATCGAAACTGATAAAATGGGAGCCAAAGAATTTCCACCAGAAATAAATTTCTGCATTTAAATAAGTTAGGTCACTAAATGATAATTACTTAGATTATAAATTTGAAATAAAATATTTGTACCCATTTTTTTGGAGTTTCTAAAAATGTAAGCATTTATACAAAACATAGCGTGGGTTGTTCGGAAAGTAATTTCGTTTTTCATAAAAATAAAAAACGTGCAGCAAATAAATATTGCATTGGATTGCACACATTGTTCATTCTAGTCCAATAGCGTTTGCTATCTTTCTGGTAGTAGCACGATTCCACAGTCATAAAGTGGTTGGTTTTTACTAGCAAAAATCTGATCCATGAAGGAAAAACAAAATTACTTTCCGAACAACGCAATATTTACAACAGTAATTGCGATTCTTTTCCCGTTAGGATGTTTATTGTATAACGGAACTGTACCAGTATTTATTATTGTTACCATGAAATGAAACTCAAGGAGTCATTTAAAATTGTTTAAATGAATAAATTTCAGCAAAAGTAAATTTTAAGAACCAACTGATTTTAATTACAGTTTTTCGCATTTTTAAACATGAATAAAAATATCCTAATATTTTATGTTAACAGAAAAACATGTGAAGCTGATTTAAGAAACAAGAAAAAAGAATGGATTGATTAAGATAGTAGGAAGCAAAATTCGCAATATCTTATGGGTTGAGAACAAATAATACCAGATCTTTGGTTAAGTCTTCAATCTGTAGCAAATCATTTTCCAGAAATCCCAAAAATTGAAAGTTTGCGGTTAGGTCCCTTTACTCCGAGATTTGTCCGCTGTAGAACAAACATATCTGAATAACTGAAAATATAGTCTATAAATAACACTGCTGAAATAATTTAAATATTAACAATCGGAATAACAAATATATACTATGAAAATAAAATTCTATACATTCAAGGAAAAATTTCAACAATAACAAAAATCTTGTTCAAAATTTTTAAATTAATTTTTACACAAATATATCGGTAAAACTGAGTATTACGGTCTCATATTGGTGAATTATGTGCAAGCTTTTTCAGGGTATGAGGATGACAAATGACGGATGACACCTGGCGAGACAAATTGGAACTGTGACACATTTGGCGACTAATCACTTTTGGAGATTTTTTTGGCAAATAAATTTGGCGAGGTAAAAATTAACAAATTTTGTCACATTTGGCGATTTTTTGCCCTTGTCGAACAGAGACTGTAATACTCAGTTTAGCCCAAATGGGTAAAATCAAGGGAATAGTAATTTTTATAAAAATGAAATAATTAGGAATTCAGTTTTAATAGTGTATTTTAATACTCAAATATATTTAAATTTTTCTTCGCAAAAAGGTTGATTTATATTCTACTAAGAGCTTCCATATCCTCATTTCATAACAGTAATTTGGATCTGAAAGTCCACATTCCAAGTTAGGTAACCTTTCAGATAACCCCCAAAGTGTTACTGCAAGATGATTGCACAATTGCTGATAAGTTGACAGAAGGAACATGATGTTGATTACTTTGAAAACCAACTTTGTTTCAGGAACATAATTTTCAGTAAAATTAAAATACTGAATCTAACAATAAATCTCATATAATTGACAAACTACTTTGTTTCTTTAGAGAATTTATTACGAAACAAATGAACAGGGATACTTATAGTAATATTAATTCTTAAATATGAATTTTATTATTTAGAGATATTCAACTATAGATAATTTAATTTACAGGTGTTGGTGGGCACACAGACTTTACAGTCAGCCATTGTGCTGTTGTTCCTGTGGCGATGCCTCCCTCTCCTTCATGGTCTCCCGTTTCTTTTGCAGCTCCAAGAGGACCAAGAAGGTACCTGATCAGCAGACTCTTCTGGTCACTTTCTAGCTGGTGAATTTCGCTTTTTTTTTTCATTCTTTTTTTGTAATATCAATATTCTATGTTCATGAGAATGCATGCTTTTTATTTTTGCGTAGTTATTTAGATCTTTTAAAAAACATTTTTAGATCCTACCAGGGTTAGAAATGTGGCTTGAAAAAGAAAAAGACAAACAGATTTGAAGCTATTAGCCTGTCCATATTAGATGGCCGGATATAAGATATTTTTTAAAATTTATTTTGCTCATAAAATTGTTGTGAAATGAATCCGTCAGATGTGCATGTGGCAACAAGCTATAAAATTTTGTTTGCTATTTTATAAAAGTCTTTAGCTGAAAATATGAATTAAAATTATTATATATATGTGTGTATTGTTAAAAAACTTGCTTGCTATTTTATTAGAAAACATTAATTCTTATATTTTTTGCACCCCATTCGTCAGTGACATTTGCTTATGCTTCATAACTGCATAATGTTGACTGTCGTTAGCCCAATAGAGAATAAAAATGTTTTATGTGCATAAACAGTACCTCGATTTGCAACAAATATACAAAAAATATTTATTGTCATGGTATAATTTTATTGCTAAAGCCAGACATGACATTACTGGACATGAATAAGCAAAACACTCATGTAAGGTTTTGTCTTTAGAGTCAAAACTATTTCGCTATACACTGCTATTAATATAGGTTGAACAATATGGAAATTAGATTAAAAAAATAAGTAAGTATCAAATTTGAAAATTTTTATTATAGATGAAAATAGAGTTAACTCAAGTATGTTTCAATAAAATAAATTTTTTTATTGTTTAAATTAAAATTTTGAGTTGATTCATAAAATATTTGTCATTTTACACTGATATTTTTCTATTTTTGACTTAACTAAAAGTAAAGCCAAAAACTAGAATAAATCAATATTTTTTAAAATTGATTTATAATTCTTTCATATTTGATCTTAATAGTAATTATTCACATCTAGCCAAAGGCCATTGGTAATATTTAGCTTCTGTGATAGCATTACGAACATTTATTACACTTATAATAAAAAGCATAGTCTAAGCTTTTCATTCCAACTAACTTTAATTTTTACAAAATTTAGATTTTTAAAATATAATTTAATTGTAATTCTTCAAATTTTTGTTATCTGTTTTTACTCAATTATATATTTTTTTTCATTAATTTTTTTTTGCTGATTTTTATATTTTATTTACAGTAATTATTTATTAAACATCACACTCTTACATTATTTGTTTAATTTTTTAAATCATTAAATATTTTTTTAGATTTAAATAGTAACAAGCGGCAACAGGCCTACCCAAAATCATCAAATTTGGATATTGAAAATTGACAAAATTGCAAAAAGGAAAGAATTTTTTCAACTATTTTGAAATCTTTATCTTATAGTTGTAAGTTCGCTATTCTAAATTTTAACACAAATTCATAGAACAAAAAGTTATTTTAATATTTTTTGTATGCAAGTTCTGACTGACAGTTGATAACTATCTAACAAATGATTATTTCCTTAATAATAACCTTAAATAATCATTTACAAGCCTTTTTTTGTCCCTGATATTTAGTGAAAAAATGTTTAATATTAAGAACTCCCATTATCATTTAAAAATAATTTAAAATTGTGTACATTGTAATGCACAAACAGGGTACGCTGTGCTCAAATTGAAATGTTAGGATATTAAGCTTCAAAAATACATTAATATCGTAGCCTGGTTAATAATTCAATGAAATAATTAGTTACACCAAATATTCATTTGTTTTCAATTACTTTATGTATTCTTATAAAACACAAAATCAAATTTATCAGAGCGACATAAATTTCTGCGAAGAATATGAGGTGCATAAAATTTGGCGAGAAAGTATTTTTTTTCTTTTTGTAATATTTGACTTTGTTAGTTGAAGTAATATAGAAAATTAATAGAAAAAATATATGATTTTTAAATTCATTTTATTCTCTTTATTACTTCAGCGAACCAAGTCAAATATTACAAAAATAAAAAATACTTTCTCACTATATTTTATGCACTTCATTTATTTCATTAAATTATTATTCATGGTATGATATTAAGATATTTTTGAATAAATGACTGCTCTTTCTTTAAAATTAGTATGCATAATTGTTTATTCCTAAAATTTCATTTTTGAGTACTGCACACACTGATTCTGATATACAATGAAAAATGACCCTTGAGAGACAAACCAAATTTGAAATACAATAATTTTTAAAAGTAAATGGCTTTCTTAAAAAAATTTTTTGAATATTTTTTAATTAAGTATTTGAGACAGAAAAGAAACTTCTAAATCAATATATGAGCTACTAATATAAAATGTTTGAAATATTAAAACTATATGCATTTTTTATGTTTTAGTTACCTTAATTTAATATTTATTTTGACATTTAAATACAGATGCAAATGTAAGAATTGTTTAATGATCATAACCTTTTAAACATCACACATTGATCAAATGTTTACATACAAAATAAACTTTCGATTCAAAAAGTATGGAAAAAAGAGCAGTTTTTTAAATTTTGTTAAGATTTATCACACCTATTAAAATGCAGTAATTAGAATCATTAACAAGATCTCTTTAATTTAAAACTTTTTCTCAGACAATATGTTTATGATAAATTCCTGTATTCAAGTATGTAAATGTTGTTCGAAAACCCAAATGATCAGAAATTCGGTGGTTAATGCCCATGGAATGAAATTATTTAATAGATCTACATGTCATTGATCATCTTGTAATTAATTTTTCCTACTTTCAATTTTAGAAGTTAGGCCTATATGACACAACTTGACGCAACAATCAGAAGTTAGGCATACATGACACAACTTTATTAATTACTCAAGCTTTTGAGAAGAAGCTTAGTTTTTGTCTTAGTTAGCTATTGTGGGATCAACATCGATTTGAACTTCTCTTCATTGCAGCTAGTTATAATTTAATTATGAATAAAATCTTGGTTAAAAACAGAGGTTTTCAGATTGCCATAAATTAATTCTCATGTTCATAGATTTCAATTTGATACACATTTTTCTGAGACACTTATCAATGTGTTTTCTGAATCTGAAATTCATTTAAAATGTTATAATTGAATTTACTGCTATTGGACTATAAATGAATGTGATTATTCAGAAATATTTTTGATTAAATTGAATTATATACCATTCATAGTTTTAAAATTAAGTATAAAAATATCAATGACTGTTTTATTTTCTTCTCGCTTCATTTTAGAGGGTTAATTCCTATTAAAAAATAATTTGGTGTACATTTGTATTATCTTGCCTAATATTATAAATTTAAAAATTGAACTTCAAATAAAATTTTATTTACCCTTTTGTTTTGGGGTGAACTTACTGTTATGAAACAAACTAATGACTCCAAATTTTGAAAACAAACACATTTGATTAACAAAGAAGCAAAATTACGAGAGTCATATCTTGGTTGGCTAACAACTCTCTCATGCTGTAACGCACAAAGTGTTAAGTATCAATACTACCAGAAAAAACGCAGCTTCTTGAGTCTGCTTCTGGCACCAACCGTCTCCCTACTCACCCTCCCTATTACAGTCTCTTGAAATCTCAAGTGCTGACTATGAGACATTACATTATCCTCAGAATGAATCATTGTGAGGATAATGTAATGTCACCTATCCAATCCGGGTACTTTGAGAAAAAAACCTCGTTGGAGGCACCAGCTCATTATCCTCAGAATACAGCAGACTCTTCTTTCACGTTTTTTGAGAGGCCACATGAGGTCCCTTTCTTTACAACAGGGCCATAACGTCTTTCTGGAGTGTCATTGGTGCAAGTCTGATCAGGTTTCTCCGAGACATATTCTTGATTGTCTGAATTTTACTGTGAACGAGGTTTTGGAGAATCCTATTTTACTTTTAGACTTTTTAATGATTTTTGGTTTCATGGAGATGGTTTAGCTTAGCTACACCATCTGGGATATGAAACAATAACAACAACATATAGAGTATAATATACAATAAGATAGGGGGAAATAATTTCAGACTTCATTTGAAACCAAATTTCGTATCATGTATTGAAAATTAAGATTTTTCATCGCAGTTTCGGTAATTTTATAAAGCTCATCTAGCTCAATTAATCTTTTCATAATACTTATGCCGTATTAAGTTCATATTCTTATCATAGACTGTAATTAAAAAAGTATTTTTAATAATTTAAAAATTCCTTAAAAAAGTTATTGAGAATGAAAATGGTGGCAAAACGTCAGGAATATTGCTATGCTTACCTTCTATTTTATACTAAAATTCAAAAGGTTCCCTCTTTTATATCTCTTCTATTTTTATTTCAAAGTTATTTTCCTGCTTAAGGCAGGAAAAAAAATTCTTTGTAAATTTTTACGAAAAGCTTACATTCGTAAAATTTAACTAAGCACCCTTAAATTTTTATTTGTCAAACAAATAAAAAATTTTCAAATTGATTTAATTAGAAGCACTACTTTTCAGAAACTAATGACCATTCAATGTAAACATTTTTTGGAAATTTATGATGCTGCATTAAAATTTCTTTTCATTTAATTTCGTTTAGAATTGTTTGAATAGTATATAATCTATAACGTTACAAAATATTGAATTAATCTGATTTCTGTTAAAGATTGCTTAAAATATGTTAAATTACATTTAATTTTATTGACAAACCCTTAATGTCAAGGAAATTAATCAAAGCTGTTGTTTTCATATCAAATTTTTGCTGCCTTCACTCTAATGCTCAAATACTAAGTTAAAAAAATTTATAAAGTTTGAAAATATTTCTAATAAACGTGTGAATAAAAGTATTTTTAATAAACGTTTAAAAATCTATAGGCATATTGGAAGTTATGAATATTTTATTTATATGCATAAATATTTCTTTTTTGAAGAGTTAATAAATCTTGTAATATAATTTTATTATGGAAAGCAACTATGTATTATGTACGTTATATTTAAATTTTCTAAATTATTACAGTTATGATTTATATAGTTATATTAATAAATATGTATATAATTGCTTGTTTCATTATTTTATAAACCCACCTATGCTTCAGTTCCATTTGGTTTCTTGATTTAATAATGTGTAACATAATAATTTTGGGAATTAGAATCAATTTAATGATTTAATTAATTGGATATTTTTACAGATATATATTTTTTGTAGTTTTTATTTATAAGACACTTTAGATTGGCTTCATTTTGAGAAATAATAAGAAGAATTATTTAAAATGATTGATATAATTTGGCAGTTGTGTACAACTTACATAAAAGGATAACTGCTTTTATTTTTATTTCTAATATATATCAATTAATTGTATAGTAACTATTTGAAAGAATATTTTTTAGAATATTTATGTAATGAATTTACAAAAGCACATAAATACATTTTACGTTTTGCTTGCTTTGATTGAAAATATTAAACTTTTGTCATAATTTAAATTTGCTTATACAACTTTGCTACTAAGCAGCCAATAAGAACATTAATCATAACGCTCCTATTTGTATAAATTTAATGTTTCAATAGACATCAAAAGTCTTCAGACAAATCTTAGAGAAATAATGGCTAAGAACTCCTTAGTTGTTTTATTGAATGGATTTCGGAATTAAAGATTGAGAACTTTCAGCAACTTGAAGATCTGATGGTTACAGAGCAGTTGAAGTTTCGTGTGCCCTCTGAGGTGAGAGATCATTTCCTAGAAGATTGGCTGAAATTTACCACTCCCTATGAAGTGGCTGAAATATTGGATAATTAAGAAAGCAAAATGGAAAGTCTTAAGAAGAAAGAAGTACCCAGAAAAAATTTTCCCACCTTTCGAAACCAAAATTGGAATCACAAGCTTAAAAAATATTCTAGAGATTTCAAACATAAATTCCAAATAAAACTTGAAACACCTCAAGATAAACAAAAAGGAAATTATTTCGATAAAATAAAAACTTTGCGTTGCTATAAAGGGGGCTCAAACAATCATTTTTGATCACAGTGCGATAGACTAAAGACAATTACAGAGTCTATTTGTCATGTCGCGGTTGATAAAAATATATTCATGAATTGATGGCACGATACACCAGTATAGATAAAGTAAACGGTGTAGAAATAAAGATTAAGAGATACTTGTGTGTGTGTGTGTGTGTGTGTGTGTGTGTGTGTGTGTGTGTGTGTGTGTGTGTGTGTGTGTGTGTGTGTGTGTGTGTGTGTGTTACTTTGGATCTGATTTGTAACAAATACGTAAAAGCACACATGTACACGAATGAAGAGGTCGAGAACGCCATTGGAAGAGACCTTGACTTGTTTACCTCTTGTAAATATCTTTACAATAAACAACTTAAATGCTCAAAACCGTTACCAAATTTTTCATTGAACTAACTTGCACGTACATGTATTATATAACATTCATAATACATGAATGTGCGAGTTTTCAACGTTATTAATTTATATGTGTGTCATTTTTCAGAACACGTGTAAATTTTAATGTTTTATTAGTATCTTTTTAACACATTAAATAGAAACATTTATGCATTCATATATTATGTAATTTAGGGAAATGAATTTTATATGAGTGTTTAAACATATATAAGTAAACAAATTTGTTTTATTTTTGGAAAAAAAGCTATACACGCGTATTAAAACTCATAATACAGTGTGAAATTTTGCAAGTATGACAAATTTAAAGTTCGATTATTAGTTTTTACGTTAAACTTGCATAAATTTATAATTCCGGTGACATGTTTTTATTTCTAATGTATATTAATTATATAACAACTATTTTCAAGAATATTTTTGGGCTTAATTTTGAGATTTTATTGTTTGTAATTTTAATTATTGCTTAACTTCAACCGACGAATACTTACATTTTAATACGTTACCAATAATTAATTAATAATTCTTTTTTTTAAATGATGATTTTTCGAAATTCGGAAAGAAGGGTCTAAAACTACCATGTGAAATTTATTATAAGATCAATAAACATGATCAATACAAATAAAAATCTCACTGTATTTCGATAGAAATTTAGAATGTTTAAAAATATGTTAGTTAATTTATGTGTGCAATGCAATTTATCTCTTACTTTAAATATTATTAGATGTTATGTTTCTAAAATGCGTTTTTAATCAATGTTTATAGTTGGAACAAAACATTTTCACCAAAAAGTTTCTAAAGTTAAAATAAAAACATGAAAGCAG
The DNA here is from genome assembly GCA_030067965.1 of Latrodectus elegans. Classification (NCBI taxonomy): domain Eukaryota; kingdom Metazoa; phylum Arthropoda; class Arachnida; order Araneae; family Theridiidae; genus Latrodectus; species Latrodectus elegans. The sequence goes on along the minus strand of CM057822.1, from coordinate 62,160,330 downwards.
TAAGTAATCGGTCTTAACTGCGGTTCAAAAAATTCTCTGCTAACGTTTTGATAATCTTTTCAAATCCAAAAAACTAGCCGCATTGTGGATATCCTATGCTGTACAGAAGATAGCGTTAACAAGATGCATCTGCAGTGGAGAGGGGGAATAAAAAGTTCGAAGAAGCAATATCAGAGTTATATATGGGTGTGGCAAAAGGTCCATAAAGAATGTACACCTAAGTGCTCATGCGTTATCATGATGCAACAGTGTCTCAGCTGCAACTCAGGGTTCGACGTTTTGATCTGATAATTCCGTCAATAAGTATTAGCGCTATGGTAAAGGGGTACAAAAAATTCAATAGAAAATATTAAAAAAAAAATAATATTTTTCTGGCAGAAATCACACATACAAAACAATTTTTTCGACCTAAAAGTTTTATTTGAAGTTCTAATTTAGCTCAGTTTTCGTAAATTGTATTAACACTTTAATTTTTGTAAATCTAATATGTACGGTGATAAATACCAATAAATATTTTCTTTACTGAACATTGGAGAAAAGAACATTTATCTAAATTTAGACTTCAGTTAATGTTATATAATTATTTTTTATACTTTATATAGAGATTTTTAAATTATTTCTTCAAAAAAATGGCTAATTTGCATTTCCGGAAAAATGAAAAATTTTTTATCGATTTATTTATCAAAGCGGTCACATTTTTTTTTAAATTTACATACTTGATGCTATAATACTTAAGTAACTGGTTTCTTATAAATATTTGACTTATTTGATGCCCTTGATTATTTTTAGTAAAAATATGACAACCCTTTTCGTCTAATAAATATCTAATATGTAAACTTTATCTAGTTTTTCACACTTAATGTATCTTATGGTTGGAGAAATTTAATATGAACTCACTCTTTAACTTACTAATAACTTTATTTCGAATAGTAATCGTTTTAGTCTTTAAAAATAAGCCATATTGTTAATAATATCATACAGATAAATAGGTGAGTCCGTGTGCTGAGATCAGGTATTTACATGCACATTGAGTGTTCGTAAACTATTTAAGGAAGGAAAGATGGAAGAGTAAGGCAAATACTATAATGGGGTTTTACGAAGGGGAGTTTCAGACTTATTGTACTAAAAGCAGATAGTTAGTGTTATATATCATTAAAACTTAAAAAATACTAATATTTTTGCGGCTCATGAGTACCTTAAGTATGCACAACTGATAAGTGTAATTTTTTCAATTATTTTAATTAAATGTTAAAAATTAATATATATATATATATGTATATATAGTTAATAAAATATTCCATAAATTAATACTAGATGGAGAATAATACATTGAAAATACTAAATGGAAAACAATACATTGAAAATACTTGGAAAAATTTTAAAAAAAGATATAAAATGGAACGAAGTACCAACATGGCCAGCTTCGTCGGGGGTATTGGCCATTTTGGCACAAAGTATGGCTTTTCTGCAATGGCCCAAGACATAGTCTTAAAGAAGCCAATACACCCCAAAGCCACACCATAAGTTCAAACCAAAATATGAAACTAGAATACAAGAAGTAAAATTTAATCTGAAATATATAAGCCAAAATCCAATGTTGTCAAAATATATTTAATTTATAATAATCAAATCCATATCCAAATACATGTTCAAATCTGCAAGAACCTCACCAAATACTATATTTAAGCCAAATAAATACTTAATTTAACGACTAATTGTAAACACAATTGGCATTTCAACCTTCTTATAAGACCTTCAAGGCTTGGATGATCCTTCTGTAGTATTAAACTACGCCTTACTTCACTCTTATAAGCAATGTTCTACTAGCCAAACAGTGTTTAATAAATTTAGTTGGAATGCCATTATGAGTTAGAATATTTTCTAGTTTATTTATTTCTGTATTGATGTTGTTTATATTATTACAGACATTGAATATTCTATTAAGTTGATTAAAAATAATATTTTATAAATTCTAATTGAAATGTGAATTCTAGAAAATTAGTTTATTAACTTTAAAATTAAAATTATTAGTTTTATCATATATGTCAGTAAAGGTGTGGTTATCTTTTATAGTAATTTTATTGTAATGTTAAAAGCTATACATAAAAAATTTAATACATGTACATCAGAAATAAGCTACTAAAGTATAAATGTTCTTTTAAATAACGGAAAATAGTTTTTTTTTTCTTAATAGTTTCAACAAACTGTTTTTTGGATTTTAGATAATGTTTTTAAAGTCTATATATAGGTATATATAAAATTAGTTGTAAATATTAATGTTAAAATAATTAAAATATATTTATTTTGAATTTTATGAAAAATACTCAGATAGTGCTGTAACATGTAAAATGTTGATAAATAAACAAGAAAGAGCATTCAAATTTAGAGGAATTCAAAAATAGTCATCAAAATATCTTAATTGATTGAATTGCATATCAGTTTTCACTATTTTTAAAAAAATAGATAATATTCTTGTATTTACAAAGAAATCATCCTCTGAGTTTAGATCTTTCCTTTATGAGACTTATGACTTAAAAAGAGGAAATAATCTGAAGGAAATTTTTTACTCTTGTATTGTTCTTCAGTTTCTTTATATTTTTAAAATTTGTTTTTACAAATAACATTATAGGGGATCGCCATAAGCGAATCAAAATTATTTCCCGAGAAAACTGATTTTTTTCACCCTGTTCACTTTTTGGAAAGTAGTTCAATACATATAAATCGTTAAATGCAAATCATCATATCTATTAAATCAAAGACAAAACACACATAGAAAAGTGCAACATATTTTAAAATGACCCTGGTTAAAGAGTCAATTTATTTTCTCAGAAAAAGTAATGAAAAATAACTTTTTCACTATGGGGAAAGAAAAAAAAAAAAAAACTTTTATATATAATCATACTTTTTCCGGCCACCTGGTGATTCAAAATGAAATTATCGATAACAACTGCCGTCTAAATTAAAACTAATTATTCTTAAAATAACAAATGACATGAAAAAAATTTATATTTGTGGAAATATATTATAATACAGAGGAAGGTGGAAAATAGTTACTAATGCAAACATGCTTAAAGTCTGTGCTCAGACGTGAGATATATATTATTATAGTAAGAATTAATCTGATAAAATCTATGTAATTTTTTAGCAAGTAAAATTTAGGATATTTATGTAGATTGGGTTAATTAAGAATATTTAGACTATTTTTGTATAAGATAAATTAGTCATTCTTTGTTACATTATTAATATATTAGATAAAAATATAAACCATTTTTAACATTAGATAAAAAAATTAAGTAATTTTAAAATTAGATAAAAAATATTAAGTAATTTAATTCTATTTTCTTGATTATTAATTTTAAAAAAACTCCATTTAGTTGCAGATTTCTCCTTGCATGGGATTATGTACAGGAAAAAAAACCAATATTATAGAAAATCATTTACTATTGATTTGCTTGTCAAGTTATATTAAAATAGACATATACACTGAAAAAATAAAAGCTTTAGTTTTCTACTTAATTATCAGATAGGCTATCCTGAATCTTATCGTAATTTTTTACTTAATGTTATTTTAATCACTTATAGTTTTGCAAAACAAATATATTTCTAGTAAATGTGGATATGCTTTTAATTATGTAATATTACAGATTTTTTATTTATATACAAAAATATATGAAAATGAGTTTGTAGACATTGTATTCTTACGATATTGCTTCTGACATTAATTTTCACCTTAACTTTCCTCTTTGCATCAAGATTTAGCAATATTTTTTACTTATAATAAATATACTATCCAAGATAAATTTTTCTCTTAAATTATCAAAAACTTTATTCTCAGATCCATCCACAAGCAAAGGCAATATTTGTAGAGGTAAAAATAAGGAAATAAAATAAAAAAATAATAATAAAAATTAAAAAGAGCACTGTTTGATGATGATCAAAAACACCATTTGGATCGAAATGGAAATAATTTCTTAACATTCACTTAATTAAATACCTGGAAGAAAGACGTTTATTTATTTTAACATTTATCTTAATATTTGATGCAAAATTTTTTTAACTGTTTACTATGATATTTCTAATATTTATTAATCATTCTTGAAATGAGCGCTTTTTTTTTAAAATTGAAACAGACTTAATCAGATACACATCCTCAAGTTAAATATTATTTTCTCACATTATTACAAGTGTTTGCATTATAATGTTTGATAATCCTGTTTGATATTGATTTAATTAATTAAGACAAATTTCATCAAATGGGCATTAAATGAATCACAAACAAAATTATAAAATTAAACTAAATATTTTTAGATACAGCTGTATTTTCTTATGAATAAAACTTCGCTTTGACATATTTCTCATTTAATGAAACAACTGAATTGTACATCACTTGTCATTTGCTCTGTAGATCCTTTGATTTATTTTCAAAAACAATATGATTACAAATGATCCAGTTAAGAAAGCACTTGATTGAAAGTGATGTCATTAATTTGAATGTGACTATAATTTATTTTGTAATACGATTGTTGTTACAAATAATTGTTACTATAATTTAAAATAGCATTTAAGGATACACGTGGTATTCCTGAAATAATTACAGTTTTTTTTTTCTTTGTTTATGGTTATTAACTTTGATTCAGTTATAATATTTTATGATTTTCATTATCATTGTTTCCTTTCAAATTCATAGGATAAAAATGATGATTCTGTTTTCCAGCCCAACATTTATAAATGCCTTTTTAGCATTGAATTAAAAAATTTTAGAGAAATCTACATTTCATCTACAATATTTATTAATTTACATATATTCTTACCTCTACCTGTTTCTTTCTCCCTATCCATTTCTTTGCTACTAGTCTCATTTTTGATTCAATAGTCAAGAATTTTTTTCTATTTTGTTAAGTGTTATTATTGCTTAAACTGTTAAAACTCCCTTTAAATGCTATTTCTTTAAATTCTGAAATTTACATTGTTCCTTGATCAACTCTAATCGCATTTAAGAATAAACAATGCGTTTGGTCAACTTCGATATAAAAGATACCCTTCTTTGGTTGTATGCATTTGGAATTAAAGAGGTATGGCTTTAACTATAAAGTAGATAAAAAAAATTATTGAAATTAAATTCAAATACTGCAGTAGAACATTTTCCCATTAGATGGCTAAATTTAAAATTTTGCATTCTAATACGAATTCTAAATTCCTTTTCAAATTTTGTAGTTTTCACGATTACAATTAGTATGTAGTATAATTGCAGTTATGAAATTATTATGTGGATGTGATAAATTAGAGACATATACTCTAGATTTAACTATCTCGAGGAAAATTTTACGATTGAAGTTTTAGGATTTAATTACAACTACAGTTTCTTTAGGGTAATACTGGAATTTTCTTTTGTATAAATTTTGGTAATGATGTAAAACACTGTCAACAAAGAAAATTGTTGAATATTTTCTAAATTCATATCAGATTGTTTCATGTTATTGCTCAAAGTATATTTAACGAGAACTGGAACAAAAAGTTAATTCTTAAGAAATGTTGAAATAAACATTTCAGATCGTATGATAAAAAATGTTTGTATCAAAGTTCGTTAGCTAAAATAAGAAAAAAACTAAACATAAATATTAAATTCATTATTTTAATAACAAAAAGGCTATTAAAATGGAAAACCAGAAAATTACAACTTTGAAATTACAGTCAAAACAATCCCATTCACTTTTGGCATAGGTTGGAGCCAAAAGTATATCAGCTTTTTTGCATAAAAATGAAAGAAAAAATAATACTCTCTCTTTTTCGCTTGTCAGCTGAACTTTTATTTAAAGAATAAAAAATTTTGAAAGAAAGAACCTTGTATCTGGTATATAGTTTCCTATTTCTAGTTGAAAATTGTGCTTATTTCGCAATATGTACTCTTACAATGTGTGGTTTTTCAACAAATTTTTAACTAAATTACAAAGTTTTCAGAACCATATAATTGATGTGGAACTCGATTTTTATATTTTCCCTGCTAAGTTTAATTTAACTGAGACTTGCTATTGAAGTATCTATGATCAAAGTAGGATTGTAACAACAAAAACTTCAAAACAATTAGCTGAATAAAATAGAGTGGTTATTATTCGGTTAATCACTTAACATAATAATATAGAGGCTGTAAAAAATAGGAAAATAAAATCAGTGTCACTCAGTTTCAAGAAATATTTTTAAGGAACAATTTCAATGGAACTCTATATAAAAAGAATAGAATCAAAAATATTTTGCACAAAAAAATTTTTATTTAAAAGTGCATATAGCAAATTGTAAAAGAAATAAATAATTTATTACATCATTAAAAAAAGATAAAATACTGTAAAATTTGTAAAACTGTTTCATTCAAGCCATGCTTTTTATGTAATAAAAAACTGAAAATCCTCAGCTTACGAATATCAAATTATATTATGTAACTTAGATTTATTTTAATTATGAGTGTAGTCATAATAATCGCAATTCTTTTTTATGTGATTTTGAAAGAATAAAAGTCAACAGAACTTTCTCAAATGATTGGTTGAGATCGTCGTATACATGGAATGCATGAGTAATTTTCATTATGAAGTTGCTCATTTGGCTACTTGATAAAAAAAATTTCTGTTTTGATCCTGTTGCGAACAGTGCGCCTTGAATTATATTAAAATTTTGATTGGTAATTCACACATTTTAACATACTTTTTTCATATGAATTTGCTTCTGTAACTTCTAACATTTAATTAAAATTTAAATTTCTGAATAAAAGTTTAAGCATTAATTTTAATATATTTGAAATTGTGAGAAAATTTAAATAATTTTTGTAGTATGTATCATGTTTAAAAAAGTAATGATAAATTAATAATATATCAATAAAATAACTAGACAGCAATTTAGTTCAACTAATATAAAATTTCAGGAATAGAAAGTGACAAATTAAAGTATTTATAAATTCTTTTTAAATTTTGTATACATTGATTTTAAAAAATTCTTATTATGACTAATTAAACACTTTAAATTTATTCATATAAAAATAGTTTTCATATATGTTTTTAATACAAGATTTGGTTTATTACAAACAATACTCGTTAAATATTTTTTCATTAATTACATTCTTTTGAATAAAATTGATGGTTCTTCTAAACTTTTTCTGTTAATAATTGAAAAAAATGATTTATTATTGTTTATTTTATGTGTAGAACACTAAATGCAAGAGTAAATAATTTTTGAGACTTAAATAGTTTTTAAATAACATGGAAATATTTTATTTTAAACTTTAATTCTGATATTTTTAATTTTAATCTTATAAACATCAATTATTTACAGTAGCTAATTTAAGATAAGTTTGCTGCTAATGGCAGATTCATTCATTCAAAAAATATTTCTAAACAAATGGTTTGTATTTAAATACTTCGATAAAAGCGTAAACTTTATTTGGAAATAACATCAGTTGAAACAGATGAATAGTTATTGTCTTGGGGTGCAATGCTGCACTTTTCCAACTGAACCATGTTTTAGAGCGGAGTCCGACTTCCTCAGGACACACATGCCATAAGTACCCGTTCATAAAGTAGGCAACCATTCACAATCCATTCATACAAGAAAATTAAAAATAAAAGTTAGATAGAGAGAGAGAGAAAGTACATCCATGCCCGAACCTGGTTTCGAAACCAGGACCTCACTATCCGCACCTTGGCCACTAGACATGCGTAAGAGATGAATTTTCTAAGTAAAATATGCTCAATAACATATTTTGAACAAAAGCCAAATATAAATAGCAAGTTTACTTTAACAATCACTTTATTTTTACAAACAGCATCACTTTCATTTTTACAAACAGCATATATAGAAAATGCCTAATACGTGTGGAATATGTATTGCATTCCACTGCCTGTTCTGTCTTTTCAAGTCCCTTTTAAAGTCACTCCATTCATTTAAAAGAATATGATTTTGCGCTTCACATGAAATATGTAGTTATTATTTTTCTTACGTTCTTTTACTAAATCTACTCTTTTTTGTTCCTAAATCTTATTCAATGAAGTAATCAATTCAATTTATTTGCTCATTCCTAAATGCAACACGAATTTAATAAGCAGGAAAGTATCATTTAATTTAAAGCACTGGTGATAAAATATAAATTCTTAAAGCTTATAATAAAATATTGTACGAAAAATAAAATATTATCACTTTATTTTGATGCCTTTTTTTAATTTTTCTCATTGTACTTTTAAAGGAAGCGTCAAACATTTAATGTATGTTAACGGGCCGTATTTGCAAGTGTTTATTAGTTTTAGGGAAAGAGTTATTTATAGCATTTGTACAGAAAAAATAAACGTTGAGTGACAGACTAACTATTTGCTTTTAACGCTAATTCTTATTTATTTAACTTTATATTTAATATTGATTTTATTCAGATAATTAAGTTTCCACATTGATAAATTAAAAACAAATCGAATGAGGTATGGAAGTTTGAAAATTTTACTTGAATAACGACTTTATAAAGATTTTAAAGTTGAGAATTTTTTGTATTCACATTTCGATGGATTTAAGTTTGGTGACCGAATTGTGAAAGGCTGAAAGACGTTCGCTGCAAACGTTGAAAACAATCTATTTTCAAAAATAGTGAATAATACTATTTTAAAAAAATTATACTGAGAGAATGTTTAGAGGGCTGGGAATTCAGGGCCATACATATTTTTCTTTTCTCTGATAACTCATACAGGAGAATTGTAAAAGGCAAAAAAGTGTTTTTTTTTTTTTTTTTGAATTGGAAAGACTTGAGAGGAGAATGTGAGATATTTCTTACATTAATTACACCAAGGAATAAATAATTTTATAGGGTGTTAAAATCAGCGTCATTCATGCTTTAAATCAAATACAAATGCTAAAGGAAAACTTTTATGATGAAACATAGTTTTTTTTTAGTTTTTTTTAAGCTAGCTGGGAATGGACATCCTGTGATATAAACTTCATTCCAATCCTTATAGTCTTTCTCAATTCAACTCCGGATGACAATTCGGTGTATAAATTAAATAAAGATTATAAATACAGTGGGGTGTGAATGGAAAAAAATTGTCCTTCATTTAATTTAAGAAATTTTAGCTAAGAATAAAAATGATAGCACTCCTATTAGATAAAAAGTGCTCTTTCATGGAGAAGGTCCCGCGTTCGATCACAGCCGTTATTAAAAAATAGGAAATGTATGATGGACATCTGTATACTCGTTTATTAAGAAGTGTGCCTGTGGCCGTTTTCTTCTCTTGTGACACGTGATATGCTGTTTATGCAAAGTACTTCTTGAAAACAATTTACGTGGTGGTCACTGAAATGCAGGTCACAACAGACTTAAACCATCGCCTTAGTAAGGTGGTGTCAAAGAATAAAAATGAAAACAATAATATACATTCTTAAAAAAAAAAAATCAATTTATTTAATTTACAATTTTATTTCATTTTTCCAGAGGTAAGTAAATCATACATTCCATTAACATCATGCTTGAGACGTGAATTAAAGAAAATTGTATGTAGTAAAATCTGATGAAGCATCCGCTCCCACTTTCCTTGCTGAGTAATAAAGAATTAGGAATATTTTTACATTATTCTTTAAGGTGGACACTTTCACACTACATGGTAAGATTTTCTCACCTTTTTGAAATTAACATTTAATAAATAAGTTTTATAAGCGCTTAAATATTTTCATAAAATGCATGTTGGGTGGTGACGCTGAAAAAATAAGATTTACAGTAAAATATCTGCGGCTTGGTTTGTTGTTTTTTAGTTTTTGTACAAAAATGATAATATATTGGATTCAGATGCTGAACCATTGTAAATATCATAATCCAAAGTTTGAAGGAGTCACGAAGTGTTCAAATTGATCACTTTGATGATGACAAATCGGCTTTTCTTCGTGATAATGACGTTTTAAATGAAAATTTTCTTACTTACAAGAGATAGAATTTTCCTGCAGATTTGAAAGTTGACCAAAATCATTCTCACCTTGGTTTAGTGGTAAGACAGCGCTCTTCAGTTCGAAATGCCCGATTTTCAGTCCTCGCAGCTGCTGAAGAGCGATAAGTAAATGTGCAGTTATGTCTTCAGTACGCATTTTTGTCGAATTATTGTTTGGGAGTTTTTTCCCCATTTCCTTGATTGCAACAAAATTATATACTATGAAAATTCTTCTCGAAAGGCAATATACGCTATCGGTATTAAAAATAGCTTTTAAGAAATGTTTTCTGCTTAAACAGTTTTAGACTGGAAACAAGAAATTCTTCTGAAAATGCGCTAAGATTAAAATTATTCTCTTGTTTCGAATGAAGATTATTTAAATCTCGGGTACTTTCAAGTTCCTACAATTTTGGGCTCACGATGGCCGATAGGTGTAATCTCTTTGGGGATTAAAGTTCCCAGTTCGATCCCAACCATTGTTAAACAACGGATGCTAAATGCCTTATGGTTTAGTATGCGTGTTCAGATTGTTTCGACTTAAATCTTCATTATGAAAGAATAGTATTCATTTTATGATAAGAGATATAAAGCGTTATATTTTTATATTTAAGTTGGAAGCACAATAATTCACATCTTAGTATACAGCAAAATCATTATGTATTCAAAACCAGTAATATTTACAAAAAAAAAAAAAAAAAAAAAAACATGCGTGCATTGTTTGTTTACCTTTTTATTTCGGGGCAAATTGCTGTTGCCACTGGACAACCCATCTGTGAACTAGTATGAGTTTAAAAAGTTTGGAGAGACTTTGCAAATGTAATTGGTACTTGAACTTTTCTTCCACTTCTTTTAAAAATGTGCTTAACCAGTTAAAATTAAACTTTTATAGTTTCAGAGGTGTTGTTAGTTTTATGATCAGTGGATGTGGTGGTAGTAGATGAAATGTTGGTATTTTGGCTTAAAATTGGATCTTCAGCTAATAGGTAGCAATATTTAAAACGATCGATGGAAATTTTTATTTCTTTTTCCTTAATGAGAAGGTTGAAATAATATATATATATATATATATATATATATCTATATATATATATATATATATATATATATATATATATATGCACTGCGATTTATCACCTTATATGATCCTTCGCATAGTGGCTAAAGACTTTTTTCGTGCAGCATTCTTACGTACGAATACATGTGAACATGTGTGTGTGGAAAATCTTTAAAAATAAAAATATCATTTTTACTATCGTTACACGCTGGTATTGGGTGAATAAAGGAAAACGATTTTTTAAGCTGAGTAGAGAATTCTGACTGATTTATTGATATTGGCATAGGTTGAATAAAGTCGCCAGGTAGACGAAGTTCTTCGCCATACAGCATCTCTCCAGGTGTTGTACCAAAAGTACCGCTGATGGTGGTCTCAAACCTAAAAGAGCAATAGATAGCGAACGGGTCCATGACACATTGTTGTGGCACATCAAAGCAGCTTTCAATGACCTATGCCATCGCTCGATGAAGCCATGTGTTACTGCTCTGAGTTTAAGATAATTACCGGATGGTCTCTAATTTTCATTCTTCTTTACAAGATATAAAGGGCTGAACCAACATCTACTCGAAGGTCGGCAAATGCCTTGCTCAAGCATATGTTCAAATTCGGCATTTGCTATCTAAAATTTGTCAGGGGCCACCAACCTGCAGACTTTTGAAGAGATCATAGGTCATTTTGTAATTATATGATGAGTGACATTATGTTTGACTTGTTCTGTTCTACTTCTTATCTTTCTTGATGTAACAAGTTTAAATTCCTCTAGAGACTGGAATTTAAACTCAAGTTGAGACTGCAGTCTATAAAAAGACGCTAAAAACGATGAAGGATCTCCTATTACTCGGGTTGGGACGGCCAATGATGTTAACGGGTCAATCAAACGCTTACGCTTAATGTGAACAACTAAACTAAAATTTTTAAGAAAGTCAACTCCAATAATTAATTTTAACGCCTGTGTTGATAAAATTCCTTACAAATTTTCTTATCAATCCTAGATCCAATTTAAGGAGTTTAGTTCCATAAGTTTTTATGGGAGTTGAATTTGCAGCATAAAATGTTAAAAATGATAATGTAAATAAATTCTGTTGATAAAAGTGTATTTGTTTTTGGAGGAGAAATGACAGAAGTGTCTGCATCAGTATCAATCAAATAATGACAATAACTGGTTTGATTAAAAAGAAAAAAGTAACAGTTTAATTGGCCTTTATCGTTAGCCTCTGCAACCGACTGGCTTAGTTCCTTCAATTGAGCTCACCAAGACCTAATGGTATGGAACAGATCTTTCGAGTGAAAGTTTCCATGTTTAATCTCAGTCACTATTAATTAACAGGAAATAGGTGTGGCAATTCTCCTTTTTGCATCAAGGCGTGAGCTTGGGAGTTTTCTATTTTATATCCACTGCGAGACTTAAAAATCCTCTTTAGAAGGTAATTACGTTAAGTTGTTATAAAAGTGCCCGCGACCTTTAATGCATTTCACTATGACTGTCGAAGTTCTTTCGTTCCGTGGAAGTTAGTTTAGATGTTTCACAATGTCCTTCGTCAGCCAGGTTGTAATCAGTACGGTGTCAGAAGCACTTTCTTTCAGGCTCACCGTGGTGGAATACCTCTCTTCAGAGCAAAAAGTCCTTGGTTCGATCCCATCCATTACTTTAACGGTAGATGCTGTATAAAGGCAGAACTTTTTCTTACCATTATGTTTATCCATCCAGGTGAGTGATTGGGAATCTTCCAGTTTTTCTACTTTGCGATTCGTTTATACAGTTGTAAAACGTCTTCTCGTGAGGAAATTGCGCAGTGGAGGGTCAAACCATAGCTTAGTTCATTTTACACTGCTGCATGAATGGCATACAATGATACATGAAGAAAACATAGAATTCTTGCACACACACACAATTTATATATATACTTTTTTTAAACCTCTTATAGAGTTTCCTTTTCACAAATCAGTGGCAGTTTTTGTCGTATATTTTTTTTCTCCCATTTTTGTCTACTTCTACAAAAATGGGATTTTTTTCAATTGTTTTAACTGATTGCTGTTTTAGAATCTTTTAATTTGGAATTATATTTAAATAAATAAAAGTAAAAATTTAAATTTTTGTATTGTTATGAATGTTAATATAAATTTTTCAAGGAAAGTAAGTAGATTTAATTATTTGAAAAATAAATTTTTTTAAGTCTGATTTTTCTCAGTTTTTCATAAGTGTTTTTTAATATTTATTTACTATTTACTTTTTCGTTTGTTAATTTAAAACTAAAACTACCCAAAAGATCTTGAAAAATTATCTCAAAATATACCAAAGAGAAAGCACTATTTTTAAATAATTTTCCAAAAATCGCTGTTTGAAAGATACACAAGTTAATGACTTTTACACACATTTTCCGTTGGTGGACTCTGGCGCAATTTGTTTTTAGCTTGCATTGGTTACGCAACTGAACCAACGCAAGTAGCTGAAAGTTTTCAACTTGAACAACATTTGTTATAATTAAGAGGCAACGATTCCTATTTTCCTACAAAAGGAAATTTTTATTTCAATTTAATAAGTAGAAAAGCAATAATTATTTTAATACTTATACACATTATATAAGGAAATATATTTTTTGTTGTTATGTTGTAGTTTGGAGTGAAATGCATTGTTTTTGGTATAAAGCTACCTGTTGACTGTGACTTCAAATAATAATCTTGAATTATGTGTAAAGAGGTTTGTTAAACTGTCAGAAACAGCATATATTGCAGACCCAGAAACAAATAGAAATTGAAATAAATAACTGTTAGAAAAATTTCTCTTCTAGTTTATACCGTATAATGGAATAACAAAAAAAAAAAAAAAAAAAAATTAGTTCTTTTAACCAGGCAACTCTAGTAGATTATTTGGAAGAAAAAAAAAAAAAAAAAAAAAAAAATTGTTCCCGAAACGTAGTCAGTTTAGATCCTGGCACTTTTTCCCCTGTAGAAGTTCAGAGAAAAGCCTTACTTGCAGATACATAAGCAAGGCTCTTTGGTATGATATTCCATTGAAAAAAAGAGACATTCAAGGGTGGAATGGAACTACGGTTGAAAATGAGCTCTTCCAACAGCTTCATTACGTATTTACCTTTACATCTGCGCGGTTAACACTTAAAGTAGTTCCACCAATCAAGTTTCTCAGTGCCTCTACGTAGTGGACTGCCAAGTTTATATAAACTAAAAGAAAAATCTCCCAAGTATAGATATAAGTGTTGTCGTTTAAGAGTGTATTTGATTGCTATCTCTCTGTATTATCTGAATCCTATTTCATTTTTGATTATAATTTTTACTGTCACAAGTAGTGATTAAATTTAAAAATATAATTCATAGTCACAAATAGTGAACTAATTTTTTAGTTTCATCTAAATTTATAATTTAATTTTCTCAAGTGTGAAATTTTTATGAAAATTTCTGCGAATTAAATTGGATTGATATATATATATATATATATATTTGAAGTAAGTTATTTTTCACTTGCCTTTATTAACCTAAATACGAGAATTGTAATATTGTATCTATTCTAAAATTTAGTTTGTAAATATTAAAAGTGTTTTTTAAAAGCTACGTTGTTTCAAATGATTTTTAGAAGTTGATAATAATATCTCGGTTTTAATATAAGAAATGAAATTGTCTTTATAAATTATATTGTTTAAATGTTTTTAAACCTCAAATTCCTGATTCAGTTTTTAAACCATCGGATTATTAAACTAATCGGAATCATTGATTTCTAATTGGTTTCCCAAATTTTCAGAAACTAAATGAAAAAAATTTTTAAATTGTGAAGCTATGCAAATCTCTTAAAAAAATAAATCTCAAGTCTTTTAAATTTTCTGACATGAAATTGTCCTTTATTCAATTCATAGAATTTTGTGTTAAGCATAATTTTTCTAGTCGTCAGTAAAATCTTGCCATTAAATATCAGCTTTGTATAAGAAAACAGAAACTGTAAATATTATAGGTTTTCTATAATAAGTATTACATAAGCATCAATATGTGCTTGCATTAAGTAAAAGAATTAATAAAAAACTATTAAATATTTAAATTGCCTTAATTTTGAATTTTGCATTTAAAAGTTAAATTTATCGTTTAAAAAGAAGGAAAAGTGGGAAATTAACTCAATATTTAGTTATTAAGAACTTATACTATTTAAAGTTTGGTACATTTGCCTAGCGTTTCATAACTAAAATTGTTTTTATAAAATATATTCCATAAAATAAAAGCATTCTGAGAGTGGTTTTGCATACATGAGGAATAAAATTACCATATATAGCAAAATTTAAATACCTCAATCTATTATATGATTCTTATGGAAAAAAATTAATCTGCATCGTATATTGATTAGTAAACATTTTTTGAAAAATTACGATGAAAGTATACCACAGCTTAGCTGTGATTATTTATGCAGTGGAATCAAAAGTTAAAAATTTAAATTCATATTACCGAAATTTAAAATTGAAATTTAAAGAAAAACACAAATTATTAGCTTATTAAATATAATTACAAGTAAATGGATATTTATTACTAAATTTAAATAAATAACAAACTTTATATGAAATCCAACTTTTTTTATTGTAATCAGTATAAAGCAGTATTTGCTTAGATTTCATTTAAACATGGTAGATTTCTACTATACAACTAATTTTTTTGAATGGTTGAATTCAGAAATTTTAAAAAAATTGAAGTTCTTTTAATCTGTAGTTGTAAGCTTTTTATGAAGGCAGTTTTATGATAAAAATCAGCTATAATATATTCATAAAATTTTGAACGTTATTTGTATTTGATTTTACGCTGGTTTTCTAAAAGTATACTTAAATGTTCAAGATATGTTTCAATTTTATCTAGTTTTCAAAATAATTAGTTTTATTTCTAACAATAGTTATTTAATTTTATTTTCTTAACATAATTAAGTTTACATGAAAAATATGCATTTGTTATAATTTTAAATATGGCTTTTTAGTGAATAAGTAAAATGCGTACGATTTAACTGAAAGATATAGGCTATCACCGTTAATTTAAGAATTTACTGAATTTTGCTAAAAAACTAATTTTTTCTTAGAAAAAGCTATCAAAATTTCTTACAGCAAACAAGATTAACAGATAATTTGTTTTATAGTATTCTGAAATGAATTACAATTTGATTTAAAAACAATAGAAGTTAAAACTATTTTAAATGACTAGAAAAAAGCTAACTTTCTTAAAAATAAAAACCAAATTTAAATTTTAAAAATTAAAAGTTGCTCTAAAATTACTCCAGCCGAGCTTGGTAGCCGAATGGTTAGCGCTCTTGCCTTCGCTTCAACAGTTCGTGGGTTCGAATCCCACATTGGGTATCAATGTTTGTAGTGGTTCGGAATCCATTTTAAGCAGCATGTCCCGGTCTAATTAGCCCTCGTGTGCAAAAAATGACCGTTGAGCGACAATAAACTAAAATTACTCCAATTGTTAAACATTAATATATTACAGATTAATTGGTATACATTTAATTTACATCAAATAACCTTTTACCTGTTAAAAACCAAATTCTTTTTAATTCAATGCGTTTTCTCATAAATTAAAACCATGTTGAGTATATGTATGATCTCCCTTAATTCCGTATTTAAAAATGTATTAATTTTTCAATTGGTTACACAGATGCGATAGATACAGCAATTTTTTATATTTCCTTGTGCTTCGGAATAAAACCAAATAAATCCTTACCCATTATGAAAGGTTTCATTATGAAAAACTAAAACTGAAAATTATTTTTCCCTATATAAACTCTAAATTAGTAAATTTTAGTTTAAAGAGTCTTATTTGTAAATTTATTAAATTCTATTTTAGTGTAACTAAATATTTTAAAGCCCAAAATTACATTGAAAACTAGATACAAAAATGTAAGTAGCGAAATCAGATTTGTAAACAGAAAATTTACAAGAAATCCCAATTTCAGTTCTTTAGATTTATGCAGATCAGCAAAACGATATTTTGGGAAGTGTAAAAAAGTAAAATCTGGAGTTTAAGTAGTAAAATAATTAGTCAAAATCATACTTGAATATTTCATTTGCTGATTAAATTCAATCCGACACCAATGAGATAATTGGAAAAACTATTTTAATCCAAGCAAGTTACTTCGAAGAATAGAGTTTGGAGGCTTGTAAAATTTTCATGGGTCATATATTTATGTCAGGATCAGATAACTTTATTTTTGAAATAAATTATATTGTTTTAAAAAATACTGGAAAAAAGTTTCAAAGTTTGGTTTCATAATTTTTTCAAAATCAAGATTATTTTTTTGTTTTCAAATTATGGGCTCAGATACGAACAGAGGACGAAAAAATCAAAATGCACATCTCACTGCGAAGTAACACATCTCTGAAAAACAAGGGCACATTTTTCACTCCTCAGTAAATTAAAATCATTAAAACTTAAAATTTGGAAAAATTGAAAGAATTACTATACCACGCGATTCTCCTTGAAAAATTATAAAGTATTGTTTGCCCTTAATTTACATGCTTTTAACTGATCTTTTCAAGTATAATATGGTTGTTAATCTTATGTTGTAATAAAATCAAGTAGTAAGATATTCATCCGTTTATAATGTAAGAATAATGTAATTAAGGACAATTTCAAACTTCCTTCGTAAAATTTTCCTTTAAGTTGTATCCCTTTCAAGAAAAAGTTTTATTCCTTTATGAATTTCTGCAATTTAAGATTTAAAAATATTAACATTTGGTAGATAATTATTTCTTAAAATAGAGTGCACGTATCAGAAAAGATACTATTAATTTTTAAATCTGTTAATTTAAGAATAACTATTAACGCTTTTCAAGGAAAATGTGCAGCATGTGAAAATTTAATTGCAGATGATAATTCTGATGTGTCCTTTAAAACATACAGAAGTAGTTGGTTATTTTGTCTCCATTAAGTATCGGTAAAACCAATTAATATCAATTTTATTCCATAAACAACAATTAAAAATTATTAAATTTACTTGCAGGCAGCTGGTGAGAAAAGAATCAACCGATTTGAAAACGTTGCGCCGCTCGCTAGTAAGGAGCAGCTGAATTGCTTTTTTTAATTGGGAAAAATGTTTAGACTATTTTGTCTAATTTTAGGGATTGGCAGGTGGAATATGGAAATTTTATTTATCTTTTAATTTCTTTGCGGCGTGAAATGTCTCATTGTGTTTTGAATTAATGTCGTTTTCCAATATTTTGAATATGGTAATATATGGACGCCTACTTCTTTCATACAATGATTTTTATTTCAATATCTTGAACGATTGGAAGTGAGGGAATTTTTTTAAAAGTGTTTTCAGAATATTACCACACCCAACTTTTTCTAGTCTTGTCGCATTTGTATTTCAGTTACGTTACCAGATAACTTATATTTCATCTGAAACAAAAAAAAAATGCATTTTTTGAATTGTTTCTTTTTTCACATGTTTTAGATGGCCAACAGCTAGTTTTTGTAGGCAGTATAGCTTTTGGTGGGAAAAGCTTATAACCTTTGTTTTAAAAACTGCGATCTGAAAATATTTCCATTTTTACCAATCTAATTACAAACTCTGTTTTACACATCAAAATGAAATCTGTAGTATTGATTAGCTGTTGAAAACCAAATGAGTAAAAATCTTGAAAGTTTCCAATAGTTAAAAATTTGTTAAATATTGAAAGCAGGCTTCTTTCAATCTCCATTTTAATGTGCACATCTTCAAATAAAATACTCTATGATAATGTAAAAATAGAGAGGTATTTGATGTAATAATTTTTTTTTTCCTGTAGTTACACATAAATGAGAATTTTAAAAGGCGAATGTGCTTCTTTCTGGAAGCAAAAGGAATTAAGTGGAATGTTACATTATTAAAATGGCATTAGTAAATTTACAATGAGTTTGAATTACATTTAAATTTATTAGAAACTTTCCATGTTACTATTTTAATTTGAACTTGGACGCAATTGGTGGACGAATAGAATAACGATTTCACATTTACATTGTCTGAAATGTTAGAGCCAGATTATAGCTTTTTAAAATGGGACTTCGCTATTTAATCAGTATCTGTTTCCCACTTTGAAATAAAATCTAAATTACAAGAAAAAAAAATAAATTTAATTTCTTCCGATGTTGTCGTGTGCCAGCTAGGCTGACATTATGGGGTGTGCTGCTCCACTTTCCCACTGAACCATATTTAGTTGTGGAGTCCGACTTCTTCAGAACACACATGCTATTTAAGCACCCGTTTATAGGGTAGACAACCATTAACAACCCAATCATACAAGGAAAGGACAGACAGGATAGAGAAAGTACAACTATGCCCGAATCGGGATTCGAACCCAGGACCGCAGTCAGGCACGCTGACCACTATACTAGTTGGGTGGCAATTTCTTCAAATAAGTAATTAGAATAGTTTGTAGTTGATTTTTCATGCTGTTCAGTACAATGACGAGATATACTTGGCACATGGCTAACGCTATAGTTGAATACGGTAATAACAACTAAAGCTGTAGTTCAATGGGATTATAAACTAGATTCAAAAACTTCTCAGTTGAAACTTTTTCATTTTTATGCAAAGTGTTGCTTTGGGTCTTATTTTGATTTTCTTTCTCCATATTCTACTAGGAATGGTAATTGTATCCTAGTCAATGATTTTTAATTACAATATGTAAAAAAAATTATAAAAGAAAGGAGGCTTTTTAAGTGAAAATATTAAATGGTTAATTCATGTACAATTTCTTACAATTAAATCTTAGAGGATAAGGTCACAGTTACTATACTGAACAGGCAGCAACACTTCTTGTCACGTACGAGGCAAATTTAGGAAGCTTAACTGTTAAAACAATTTTACAAGGTTTTTCAATATCATTCTTCATTTAAAATTTTTATGAAGTAACTTACAAATTTATAAAAGTTAAAATAAAATTTCTTTGACATATTCACATAAAATCAAATGTTAAATAATTTATTTTTGGAATATAATATTCAGCTATAAAACTCTTCAAAAAATTTCTTTATAATAGCAAATTTTCTAATGCCATTTACTAAAAATTTAAGAATCACGATCAATATATTCAACTTGTATTGTGTTCACTGCTTCTGTAATTTCTAATTTTTTTCATATTGTTTACTTTAAAGCGAGTTCTAAAGTAGACCTTGTGAGTATTCATTGTTTCCCCTCTTTGCATACAATGTGTATTAACGCATATGTTAAACTCTTAAGGGGTAACGTATCTTTGAAAAAATGCATTAATCAAGAATCGTAAAAAAAATTTCTTATTTTTCTTTTTTGTAAACTGAGTTTACTCAATTTTATTACGAAAATAATCCGAGAAAATTATTCCTTCATATAATTTACGTGCTCAGACGGCCATCGACTGCTTAGCACTCTAGCTCAGATCTATTGATCCTGAGTTCGATTCCCGCTTAAGTTTTTGACATTTGAAATAATTCTGAATTGATCTAAAACTGGACTTGAAGTATAATTTCACTGCTGACATCTCTTAATTATATGTAAAGTTATTTAAGCAAAGTACAATTTATTCAACTTTCAACATCAAAACTATCTTTTTCAATATCAAAACAATCATTTTTTACCGATCATGTAGTTACGGTCAACTTATTACTTGCTGCCAAGGTTTAACCGGAACTTAAAGTAGAATCCGATGTTCTAAAATGATCGATATATAAACAAGCAAAACCAACATTTTCAAGTAATCAGATGAACATTTTGTGTGCAATATGAACATTTCGTGTCTCATCTTGCATAGAACGCTCACATTGAAAGACTAATTGGTTCCCATTTCTTCCAGCTTTACTTGAAAGAAATTAGAAATGCCCTTCAACAGTGAATAACCTTTTAATTTAAAAAAAATATTGCCTTACAGCTACTGTAAATTTTGAATTACCACTTTTTTGATAAAATTTTATTTCAGTTTTGATTGACACCATGGTTATATGGAAAGAATTGTTCGTATTTTTAAACAGTTCTAATGATAGCTTAGTTTTTCATTATAACCATTATCAATGTTCGTGGCGTAGTGATAAGGCATCTCTCTTCAGAACGGAATGCCCTGAGTTCGATTCCAGTCACTATTAGCCGAGTTGGCAGCCGAATAGTTAGCGCTCTTGCCTTCAGTTCAACAGTTCGTGGGTTCGAATCCCACCTTGGACATGGATGCTTGTAGTGGTTCGGAATCCACTTTAAACCGTAGGTCCCGGTCTGATTAGCTCTCGTATGCCAAAAAATGACCTTTGAGTTAGGAGAAAAACCAGTCACTATTAAACAACGGGAAATGGAGGGTTTATTCCTACCTCTTGTATGTGTAGGCTTTTGGGATGGGTGCTTGACAATTTTCCGGGCATATTTTCTTGTGACACGCGAACGGCCCTCTATGTGTAAAAAAACATTCCAAAATGTTAAATATCAGTGCTTTTTAAGAACCCTTACAACTGCTTAAAGAGGTCGGGTGTTGAATAAAACGACATTGATAGAACTTTATCGTAATTCTGTAATCAGCTTTTACATACTAAGTGTACCGGAGACTAAATTATTTCTACTTCCACGATCGCTTTTAATTATGAATCATAGTAAAAGAATAATTTTGATAGCCTCTTTTTCTTTACCATAATCCTCCCGTACGTAAGTCTTATTAATACGACCTGTGTTTCAACTCATATATGTACAAGAAATATTTTTATCAAATCTGAATTAATTTGAAAAGTGATCTTTCGTTTTGCTCTTAGCTTTGACGGCACTTAAAAATTCTATGTTAAAGTTCCTACATTCTTCTTCATTAAAAATCTTATCTTTTTTTTTTTTTACCATAGTATTTTTTACATAAATGACTTTAGAAAATGTTGGATTGGATGAAAAGAATATATTTTTAATTTGTTTTAAATATATGAAAATTAAAATGTTTATCAATTATAATTTAAAAACTTTTATCTGGGAATATGTTAGCCTTCAAAATTTCCTGACGATGTCACCAGAAGTCTCTTAAAACTTCGTGGCGAATCAGAGGTGACCTAATTTCGCCTTATTACTAATTGGCTCCGAAAGTTTGAATTGAAAAATTCGAAGCCAGATGTCTATTTCTCATTACTTAGTTTGCAATTTAAGTTGCTAGGTTTTCCTAACGTTATTGTTCTGTTATTTAAAAAATTGATTATTTAAAAATTTTGTCTCTAAGTGTTCAAGACTTTACACTGAATAGGTAAGTAACTACTTTAGTTAACATACTTGATTTAGATTGCTAATAAAAATGTTTTAGTAGAAAACTGAAAGTTAAGGGAAAAATGATAGTGACATTTTTCTAAAATGGAGATTTCAGTGATTGTTTTTAGTTTATTGATTTCCGTAACAGTTAAAATAAAAATAAATTCAAATAATTTTTAATCAGCCTTTAGGAATGAAAAGCATAATCATACTTCTTGAACAATTAAATTTCAGTAGATATTTGTTACTTAAGTAGAGCTAGAGACGTCATCACTAAACAAATCTATTATGTAGGTAATATATCCCTGAAATGTATCTAAATTTGATTTAAAAAAAAATTAAAGAAATTTTCACTTCAAAGAAACAATGTCACTGTAAATATCCTAATATTTTATTCTTTATTTTTTAACTCTGACGACTTTAAAATAACTTCTAACAATACAATCGTGGAACATTTTAATGGATCATTGAATGTTAATGTGATATAACAGTGGACAGAGGCAGATTGACTGAAGGTAATCTATACAGATAGAAATCAATGCAGATTATGTTGAAAAATCTTCTGCACTACGGTAAATATTTGATGTAAAAAAGGCGAACGTGCGAACTCTTCAAATGATAATACTATTTTTTAATAACTTTATATCTTAAAATTTATCAAATTTAAGGAATTGCTTATTTTAAGGTATTTGTATTTTACTAGTTGTGGATTTATCGGGTACCTTAATTTTTAGTTTTGAATTCTTTGTTTTGATATCTTCAATTTTAAGATCTTTAAACTGGAAAACTGTTAATTCGGTATTTAATTCCTTATGGGTTTTTTTAAAAGAATACTTTAATATAATGGTTAAATTTAAATTCTTATTCTCTAAATTATTTTTAATTAATCAGAAACATTTTCTTTTAAATGTGTCATTACATCAGAAACATTTTTTAAATGATGTATTTATACGTAAATGATAGCAATGAGTAATATTAAGGAATGTAGTATTTATAAGTTCAAAGTTTTACTTATAAATATTTTGTGCTATATAAAATTATCATTTGAGTTCTAAACATTAAAATAATAGAAATAGTACCAGATAAAAAAATGAGTGGTGAAATATTAGATTAATTTTTTTACTTGAAATTTTAACTTAAGCTATGTCAATTGAATTCACTATTTTATGATGTCTGAAAAACAAGCTTTAAAATTTAGTTTTCATCTAGTTAGAAGTTTTCAGCTTATAATGTGATGGCACATTGACAAATGAAAAAGCATTTGACTTTTCCAGAACAAATTTTGAATTATATTGATTACAAGAATATTTGAAATGTATTTTATATTTAATAGTTATTTTAGAATAAAATGTATTACCTTTAAAATAGTGTTTTAAAGTTTCAACATTTCCTTTTTCTTTGGAGCTTCATTTTAAAATATTCATACCATGAGAATATTTTTCTGTACATATTTTAACAAATAAAGCCTTATTAAAATCTGACATTCATATTTAACAAACTATGAGAATTTTTAGATTTAGTGATTTAAATATAAAGATTCTACAAATAGAACTAAGAATATTGTTTGCGTTTATACTTAATGCTGTTAAAGTTTTCCTAATGTAAATTAATTTACACTAAAAGTTTAAACGAATGAAATTTTTATTAAAGAGTGAAATTACATTTTACACAATCAACGGCTAGAAACCACAGTTGTAAGAATGCATATACATATATATATTCTCATCTTTAATGCTTTAAAAAATTGCTATTGAAAATATAAATTTCAAAATTATAGATTACATTAAAAATCTCATTAAGCAATTCGTATTTTCCTTTCAATGAGCACGGGCACTCGCTTTAAATTTGAATACATTAGGCATGCTTTCAGTCACTTTTCAAGCTAAGCGAGTAGTTATTAAGGTTTCATTTGTAGCATGCATATCTGATAGCTTGTGCTTTGGAGTTTTCTCCATTGCAACATCCAATTATGCTTCATTATCAGTGTAAAATTCCCCGTAATGGTATAAAAGTTGGATGTTATGACTCCAAAATGTTTGATTGTAAATAGTCCAACATAACAGTCAATTTCTGTATCAAGCATATGTATGGGTATCTATTCTTCGATAATTTAAAATTCAGTAATGGGAAACTTATAAGCAATTTAAAACTGTAAACCAAGGAATTTAAGTCCGATATTTTAATGAGTAACACATTTTTTTTTATATGCTATATAACAGTGATATGAGAAACGAAATTTTTAGAGTTATAATAAATTCTCTAATGCCCAGCTGCCCATAGGATTTTAAAATATATACCACTTTCCTTTACCAAGAGGAATTCCAATGCTTATTTTTTAGTAGTTTGTAAGCGAATCGGAATGTTTATTTTATGCTCTGGACCTTCCTTGAATTGCTTTTGAGATCATTTCGAGTCACGGAAATCAAACACTTGTAATGGTTTAGTAGTCGCTTTTCAACTGCGCGCCTCGATCAAATCTGTTATGATGGACCAGAAGCAATAATGTAAATGGAAACAAGCGTTTTGTTCAACTAAGTGCAGAAAAATGTTTTATTAAAAACTGTATAATTGTTAAGTTGATATTAAAGTCTTGCTTAAAGTTATTCCACTCCTTTATTAATGCGACAATTTTTTCTATTTGGTTTTTAATGCAAAATTTTTTGGGAGTTCGATTCCTACATTGAATATGAATGTTTGCATTGTTTTCTGTCCGCTTTAAAGCATATATTTGAGTTAAATAAAACTTGCCTTTTAAAAAAGAGAACTTAGAGAGAAACTCAGCCATCAAAAGTGACTTAAATTTGTACTTATTGCTGCCGTCTTTTATTAAAGGTAATTCGCATGCAAGCATCAGAAAATTGTTTGCTTAATAATCTTCCTTGCGTCATAAAATGAATACTTTTGTAAGTAAAATTGAAGCTTGCGTTAAGAAAGTTTTCTGCCTAATATGTGCTGTTAAATGTTTGACAGCTCTTATATTTATAAAATTATAAATCACAAGTTTCTTTTAAATTATATTTATTATTAAATAGAATTCTTTTAAGCAGCTTGTAATGAACTGTGAACACAGTTACCGAAATCCTTCAATTTGGTTCAAAATATTTTTCTTTAAATATTTCTAAAATAGTGGTTCATATCAAAACAAAGATCATGTCTAGTATAAATGTGTTAGCAAATTCTTATGCTTGATATAATTGAAGACACTGTGCCAAAAAATAAAACATTTCAGTGTGAAAAGGAAATTATTTTGGACTTGATCCACTGCTAGAAATGTGTCCCGAGTTCGAATACAGATTTTAGCGTTCAAATGTTCTAAATACATACCATTGACAGAATAGCAAATAAGGAGGTGCTAGTGGCTTGATTGATGCTCTAGGGTACCATTGGGTAATTTTAGGGTTTAATTCTCACTTCAGATTGCGGCAGCCGAATGGTTAGCGCTCTTACCTTCGGTTCAACAGTTCGTGGGCTCGAGTCCCACCTTGGGCACGTAGGTCCAGTCTAATTAGAACTTGTGTGCAAAAAATGACTGTTGAGCGATAAACAAACCAATCTCACTTCAGACACGAATGTTTTTAAAAATACTTTAAAACACTTACAGGTCAAACTAATGGTGTGGAAAAAGTTTACAAAAACAAACTAATATTTCATAGAAATATAAATTCTGTGACTCATTCCTTCAGAATAAAAATGTACAAATACATGTAATTGTCAATAAATAGCATATATAGATGAGAAAGAAAATTTTTTTTAAAATTATGTCTTTATGTTGGCTCTTTCGATCATAATAAGTCTTGCAGTCCAATAAAAAAAAAAGTATCTCAAGAAGTGGAGAGCGTCTTGAAATGTGAAGAAGAATGGGCTTCCTGGAGAGCAGAACAAGAAAAATAGAAACACCATATTAAAAAGATATATAAAAAATAATTTTAAAAAATTGTCATTTTAAATATAATTAACTAGTTGATATTAAAATAATATTCGTAAATTTAACTTGTATGGCAAGTATTTCTTTTTCATTATTTTCATTTGCCTCTTCCGCAAGTCGAGAAACGATTTATTACTTGTAATCTATTTTTCCTTTCGATATAAATAGTTAAGGAAACTTGTTGCAAAAAGTAACTGGGAAAGATTTTGCAATAATCGCCTATTTTCTTAACTTTTACTAGTAATATTTTTTACAATTTTTAAAGTGTAATTTGAACAATGTCTATGTTTGGCATATAATTTTGATAAATGAAAATTCTTAACTTTTCCACTTAGAAGTTTTATTTCTTAAATTTGGTTACTCCGATCTCATATAACGGAACTAGAAGATATTCTACCGTTTAATATGTCAAGATTTAGGTGTGCTTAGTTTAGAATGTTTCAAAATAAGTTACTAGTTGATATTAAAATAATATTTTCTAAATGTCTTTCTGTATTCTTTCAGACATGTCCTCTTCCTCTAGTATTTCTTCCTTAACTTCTGTAACTTCCGGCTCTGATGACCAATTACATTGGCAACAAATCTGGCACCAAAAATTGGCCGCGAAGTTACGAAGACTTGATGGTAAGTTTTTCACACGCTGATTCCAATTTAAAAATCTTTTTGAATGCACAAGCGAAAAATCCATTGACTGAGAGTGATTTCCATAAAATATATATGTATATAAGGCAATGAAAAATTATACAATTAAAAATATTTCATATTAGCATTGACTAATTAAGTAACACACATTTTGATATTTTTACTAGCAGAAATTTGTTATTTAGCAAACTTAAGGAATACATTTACAATTTTAAAAAAAAAAAAGTTATGTTGGCTCTTTCTATCATAATAAGTCTTGCAGTCAAATAAATAAATGAAGTATCTCCAGGAAAGGAGAGTGTCTTGAAATGTGAAGAAGTGCAGGCTTCCTGGAGGGCAGAACATTTCCAAAGATGCTCACCATCCATGTCAACATGTTCCCTATATAAAATGCAGTTGGGTGAATCCACAAGCCCAATGTGATATAGATGTTTCTGGAGAAAATCATGGCTAGTAAGTAACCTGAAGCAGGAGACCCCTATAGATCTAGGTAGCTCTCCGGGAATATAGGAGCTCGGCAGAGTTTTCCAAGAGGCATCAACTCCATTCTCCTTGAAATAAATCTTTCGCTGTTGATGGATAAGCCGTTTTAGAAGGAGTTTGACATTTCTTGTGCCAGTAGGAGTATCTGGAGGGTTGAAAAAAGAAGCTTCTTTCTCAAGATTGTCTGTTTTTTCATTACCAGGCAAGCCCCAATGGCTAGGGATCCATTGTAAAGTAATTTCCTTTCCCGCAGATAGTAAAGTGTTAATGGTCGTCTTACTGTTAAATTCTATAGATGTAGGTAGGAGAATATAATTTGCCACTGTATGAATGGCAGCTTGACAGTTAACAAGGACAAATTTCATTTCCGAGAAACCTCAAATTTTTTGGACAGCCATGTAAATTGCATACAATTAACGAAATAAAACTTGATCTGTTTAGCATCAAGTTCAAGAGTCAAAATTTAATTTCTTGGAAGCATCTATCCTTTTAACAAAATAATATTGCTAAAGACCAAAAATTTGAGTTAAGTCATGGATAACTTAAAAATGATATACTAAAATATAAAGGCTAAATTTCCAATATTCTAAGAATTCGAGAATCTTTTCTGTTTCTGTAACACATTTTCGGAAATCAAATATTTAGTGTTCTTGGCTTCCATTCAATAGTTCGAGGGTTCGAATCCAACTTTGGTTTTGGATGATTGTTGTGGTTCAGAATCCATTGAAATCATAGACCCCCGTCTATATGGCGTGTATAAATACTGTTAAGCAAAAATAAACCAAACTAACAAATTTTATATACAGGAGGACAATTCAGGACACTAAATATAATACCATTTTGAAAAAAAATAAAAAAAATCTCCCTTTCATTGATCGGCTTAGAGGTGTGTGTCAAGGAAAGACACTTAGCGGAAGTGTTCTTATGTGTATAAAACAGAATTGAGCTGAAACCACATCGGAGTTTCTAAGACAAATGCATCATTTTTCTGCAAAGAGTTTTCTTAAAACTCAATAGTTTTCTTTGTGCAATGGTTCTAGATATCAAAATGTATTTAATATAATCAACACAGCATATAAAGAATTTTTAGAAAGTGACTAAATTGTTTAAAAATATCAATTTTCTTAATTTTGACCTTTTTCTTTACTGTAAAGTTTTCTCTTGGTCAGCATTAGACATGTATTTGAATTTACCCTTCACAGACCTCACAGCTGACACTGAACGGTCAGCTATGAGGGAGACTTGAAGTAGTAATCTCGCTGTCCATAACGGATTCTTGAAAGAAATCCTAATTAAGACCAATAAAAAATATACTGTGGTTTGACGACTAGATACATCTCGTATTTCTCAATTTGTCTGTCATTACAAAGACCACAAAATAAAATAGTACGCAGTGTTTCTCTCCTCTCAGTAAAATTTCCTCTTTTATTTATTCAAAAGCCTAAATACTGAATAAAAATGTGATATAATGAAATCTCTTTCAGTAAGGACTAAAGACATGAAAGCTTTAAAGCTAAAAAATGCTAAGGAAAGCTCAAGAAAAAATATTCAGTCAAGATCCACAAAGCCTTTTGGGCATTGCAGGCAAATAGTTTCCCTTCACCACTTGGGTCATAAATTATTTGAGGAGATAACTAATGCTCTAGTGTACAGTTATGCAAATGGAGCTTTTTTTATTTAATTCTTGAAATTGTGGTTTTCTTTCTAACCTAGATGACAGTTCTTTTCAACTTATTATCTTGGGTGCCTGCCCATTCAGGAATATTGAGTTGAATAAAAATCGGAGTAAGTACTCAGCAAGTATCATTCGCAGACCCAATGACATCTTTGAAGAGCAATGCTGCTGTTTTTGTTCAATGGATATGATACAAAATAATACGTTAGATTTTATTTAGTTTTGGAATTATACTTTTGAATTAAGTGCAATTAAGAATTAAATAACTATTCAGAGGCGTAATATCTCTAAGGGTAAGTGGGTGCGACTTCTAGAGGTTCGCCAAAGAGTGGTTACGAAAGTATTTTTCAGAAAAATTTTATTTCTTTTTAATTGAAATATCAATTTTATTCAGCGAAATGTATTTTAAGTTGAATAACTATTTTCTCTTGTTGAAGACTTGTTATTTTCTCTTGTTTAAAATTCATTTCAAATAAAATGAATGCATGTGTGTAAAGTACTTCATTTCTCAATTCTAAATAATTGACTTTTATAATTATAGATATAAGTTGCACCATATTCTAATCACTGAAATTTCTAATAGACAAGTATATGATAATGAAATTATAGTACAAAGAGAATTTTGTCAGGTAAATAAACTATCTAAGAGTTAATTCTTTTGCAAAGTTCCTCAATTATAAGTTCTTTTAATTAGCATGGCTGTGTTCAATAAAATCTGAGAATAACATAATATTTACGTTTAAATATATTATTATAAATACATCCGCGGTATTGTTTAGTGCTTCATTGAAACTAAATCTGGATGATATAGTGAATCTGTAGAAAAATTTAATTTAAAGAATAATACTCATTCTAAATTATTTTTGCATAAAAAAATTCTAATGATTTTAATTTAAAATTTTTTTACTTGCTGATTAAATTAATTTCACTTGAGCACCGACCTTATCAAACAAAAAAAACTCGACAAGGATGAAAAACAACTAAAAATGTTAAAATAATCAAATTACTTAGATGTTTATTTTTATATTAATTTCATTTACTAAGAATAAGTGTATCAGAAAAATAAAGAATATAAAAACTGAAAGAACTTGTTATAGAGACTTAAAACTTCAGGGAGAAATTCTTGTACAGTGTCATAAAGAAAAACTGTTTCTACCTCAAGCTTTGTGGTAACCTCTTATCCACTGCTATGTTACACTTGTGAAAAAATTGAAAGGCATTCCTCATTGGCGTTCCTCTTTGTCCGAAAATGTTTGTTTTCAGCAACAAACTTACCCCCAACAGAAGAGAATTCTTTTTTTTTTTTTTCAAAATAGTACTGCCATATTTAATAAAGAGAATAGTTCTCTTGGAATCGAAATACGATACAACCTTGCAAATAGAAATTACCTCCAAATGCTAGGAAAATTCATAACTTCCTTTTATTTTAACTATTTACCCAGTTAAAATATCCTTTCACACTCATAAATTTTTAACCTTTAATGTTATTTCATTAAAACTTTGTTAGAATGTTGACTTTTGAGTAAATTTTATTTCCTGTCTGCAACTTATTCTTTACATTTTACTTATTTAGCGGGTTTTTAATAATAATAATTTTAATAAGTACACATAAAAATGCATCTTGATAATTCATCTTTAACTATAACTATATATTTCAGTTAATATAATGAAAGCATGTTTAGCTTAGAAACCATTTTAAAGGAATATAATGAAATAAGGCAATGCTTAGTAAAAAGCTATAGATTATTAATATTTTTAAATGTTATAAAATGATTCGTAAAATGATTTAAAATAAAAATAAGTTATTTTTTAATATGAGTTAGTTGATTTTAATATACATTTCTGAATTAAAATAAGTCTTATTAAACATATTGAAAATAAATTAAAAATTTTCAGAGAAAAATGTTCTTGGTGTAAAATCATGAGATAAGGTTATGGCATTATGTATATTAACCAATGATTATACACAATACCCATTAAAGCTGCTAAATGTGATATGAATTATCGAAATACATAAATAATCCTTAATTCTTTATGGGAAATGTCATAATTTCTGATTTCTTTGTAGAAAAATGATATATATATATTTCAAAGAAAAAGTATTTTTAAGCAATATTAAATATTTCGTCCAGAAGAGTTTGAAGAATATCATGATGACTTAGAATAAAAAATACAATAATCTCTGTAGGGCAGGATGATAATGGTAAAATAATTTTTTATATTTGAAAAAGCAGGTAAATTAGCAGATTCTGTGAGAAAACAAAATCTAAGAAGTGTTGCTGCTACAAATTTCTGTTTAAGAATTTAATTGTGATGTATTTTGTACTTTCATTTCAGTAGATATTATAAGATCTACAT
Source organism: Latrodectus elegans (assembly GCA_030067965.1). Classification (NCBI taxonomy): domain Eukaryota; kingdom Metazoa; phylum Arthropoda; class Arachnida; order Araneae; family Theridiidae; genus Latrodectus; species Latrodectus elegans. The sequence continues at coordinate 62,129,061 of CM057822.1, read as the reverse complement.
ATTAGATAATAGTAAAAGTTATATATCTGGCATGCGCATAAAAGGTAGTAAAAATTTCAAAATGATCAAAATTACTATAAGTAAAATCTAGATTGTGTTATTTCAGTAATAATTGATTTTTAAAAATAGAACTTTAAATTGAATATTAACTACTTCTTATAGGTTCCTTTTTTATATTTTCTTAATTAAAAGATCTGGAAAAAGAGAACAATGTAGATTATTAGAACTTATAAAAACACTTCCATGCCAAAACAAATTAAAACCATATTCTAAAAAAGAATTTATGTATATTTGCTTTAAGTTTACTTTTTTACTTACATTAAGCTGCTATAACTTATAGAATTACTTTTCCAGATTTTTTACATTTAGACTTGTCAAATTTGGACTCTGTCTTGAAACACATGACTAATATCATTGAATTTCAGAAAAATGATTTTATAACACTATCTTTAGTTCTAACTTTCGTATGTTTGATTTCTACTGATATATCTCTGAGAGAATCCTATTATAACTAGGATTTTTGTTACAAGATATTTTTTAACTCAAATTTAAAAGTAAAACCTGAGCCTTTAAAATTATCTATATTTAAGATTATTTTAAACTAGACACTTTGCTATTATTTGCATTATACTCTTATTACATGTTTATTCTATATATTGTTATTTTTTGAGATAGGACGCTAAATTTGGTATTGTAAGCGGGTGCCAATTGTGCTTGCTACACCACAGTAACTATTTACAAAAATCTACTGATAATTTGCTATATAAAATTAAAAATGTTATTCAATGTATATAAAATTTATTAAGGACAATTACTGATATAAGCAATACTAAAAATTTGTTAGCAATTCTTTTTTTTTTCTGTGAAAAATCTCTTCGGATTATATTTTTATCACTCACATTTGGATAAGTTTTCTATTTTGAACATGTGTTGGATTTTTTTTACAAAAAGAAAACTGATAAGATTAGCTTCTTTCATTTGAAGTGTGTTTTCTGTGGAAATAAGATACAGAAACAATTCTTTCATAAATTTTTTCATAATGCAAGGAATATTTCAGCTATATTAAGATTTTGTCTTGCGTTATTTGTCAATAAGTGTACAATTGTCAAATTGTTTGATACATTTTCATTTAAAAAGAACCTAAAATATATACCTGCTTATAAATTGTTCAGTATAAATTCTTTAGAAATTCATTAATTTTTAAAACATAAAACTTCTGATGTTTATAAAATTTCAAATTTTAGATTTAAATTTAATATAAATGGTTATAAATAAAACTTAATTCCTATAAGTTTTATGTTTTATTGGAGAAATGGATTTCAATATAATGTGTGTGTATATATATATATATATTTTCTAAATTATTGTGTAATAAGATAATGTAAAATATTAAACATTTGAATATATTTAGAATGCAGTTTTAATGATATTCAACAATTCAAACATAACAGAAATAAGTAATTAATAAACACATCGATCCCTAAAAAGAAAATGTTTTCTCGTTGAATGGTTAGTGGTCTTCAGTGCGGCGGTTCTTCAGTTCGAATCCCATTTCAGGAGTGGATGCTTGCAGTGGTTTAGAATCCCACATTAAGTCCTGGTCTTATTAGCCCTCATGTGCGAAAACAAAACAAAGGCACATCACCTGTTCACAGATTATAATATCTGTAAATAATTACTTTTAGACCAGCAACTAATGCAGCTGTCCCTCAGTTATGTTAAAATTGTCTAGTCCTTATTCTTTACATTCCATAGAGTTAAATCCCATTCATAAAAGAATATATGATGCTTCCGATTAAATCACGTAAATGTTTTCCAAAAGGTTACATTTCTATTTTATTTATTAAATAATACTTGAGAAGGAAGAATTATGAGAGATGGAAAAGAAATAATTTTTCTTAAAGTTTGAATTATAAAATCATATTTCTTGATCTTTAAAAATAATACATAGTAATGTTTTTGAAGGAAAGAAAAGCTATATATACACATAATATCTTGTCTACAACCACTTCCAATCATATTTTATATTGACAAGATATTGTGCATAAACAATAATATTAAATTAAAATCAGAATGTAAATTTGATTTGATGGAATTGATTACACAAAAAACATCTCTGAAAAGGTACCGAATACAGTTAGAAAATTACACATTTGTTAAAGCATTTTTGAATTTTATGTATTTAAAATAATAAAGAAAACATATCAGTGCATAATAAGTACATTTCATAATTAATCATATTTATAATTTGTATATTGCAAATTTTATTACTAATAAACATATATTGATATATTTTATTAAAAAGATATGTATATTCGATAAAATACTTAAGACAGTAAAATGATTTCTCAGTTTGACATTTGCAAAAAATATGTTGAAATATTCTCTTTCACTCCAGATAAAATCAAGGCAAGGGAAGAAAAACGAGCTGAAATGCAAGCTCGTAGAAGACAGGCCCGCATTTATCACTACTCCTTCCACCGTAAGTTTTTTCATTCATATAAGTACAGTTGACTTATAAAATTTTCTTTGTGGTACTTAATTTCGTTGTTTAATTTTCTAAAATTGTAATCTTATTTTTAACCGTAAAGATAGTAAACATTTATAATTTTGTTATCAAATTTACAAGAAATGTTGTTAAAAACTTGTACTAATTTTGTGTGTGGGACGCATGGATTTTTAGAATACTTCAAAGATTCTAAACAGTGCTATCCTTTTGGCAGATCTTTATAGTCAACTCCTGAATTATAATTTTTGTGTATTCATAAATTTAAATCAGAAATTTACGATTCCAGACAATTTTAGAGATTAGTGGCCAGAGTTCAGTGTGAAGTACAGAATTAAGACTTTGGTTTAAAAGAAATATGTTAATTATACTATTCACACACATCACAGAGCTAAGTGGCTGGTGCATTTGAACTATTCTGGTCTGCTAGTATATCATGTTCTTAAGTGCGTGCCTTCTAGAGGAAAAGGGAATTGGAAGTGCATTTCTTGCCAGAGCTATGCATCCGTGCCTTGAAGTGTGAGACTCATTCTTTTCAGATCCTTTGAGAGGGGGAAAATACTTATTTTCATTGCTAATTAGTACATCAGAAAGGGATCTCTTTACATTATGCCTGCAGTGACTTAATTCGCATTACAAACTAAATTACAGAGACATGGATATAAAACATATTGCTATTTACACTAATATGAAATCATTTAAAAAATCTTAACATTCACTGGCTATTTTAAATTACAGAATGAACTAGGAAGTTATGTGCTAAAGTTTTTACAAATGTTTCAGTTTATCAATTTACAGTATATTTTATGAGTTATGATAAATATAACAAGACATTATTTATATTACATATCCAGAAATTTAATGTTTTGGAAAATGAACTTTCCTGCCATATCATATTCCCTGCTGTGGTGGTGAAAGAATCTGAGTGTCAGAACGGTGCGTCTGTACCTTGGAGTGTAGTAATTTATTTCACCCTTTTCATATGAGCTAAGAGGGGGAAATGCTTCCCTAGTAGCAATTCAATACTAGGGTGGGGATTGGGTTAATGACTTGAACCAATAGAAACTCAGCTGCCCCTGTGCAGCAATAGTGCATGGAACAGTGGACCTTTTGTCACCTTGGCCAGAGAGCGGTTGCGGTGTCTCTGCCCATTCAGTTGAAATGCACAGTGTGATGAGTTTATGGTGTATGGCCTGGTGAGTTCTTTAATATTCGATGAAAAGAAAGTGAGTGTATCAATGATACTATGACAATGAATTTTGTGTTCTACTTGTGTACCTATGCTGTTTTTCGGCTTAAATATCAAAAATCGTGAAAAAAATTTAATGATAGTGTATTTTTGATAATAAGCCAGACAGTATTAAAGAAAACTTATATTAAATATTCATATATTTCTAAGTGTTTTAATGGATAACAATACTTGTGTTGAAGGAATTTTTAATACTTATAAATTATTACATTTTAAATTTATTTATATTGTACAATTATATAAGTGAAATTAATATGAAATGTATTTATCCTATATCTAATATTTTTTCTCTATTAGACATTTCAGTATTTTCAAGTTTTCATTGCAGGACTCAAAATTAACATTCAATAATTTCGGTTTTATAGATTTGCTTTTATTTTTTCACTAATATGAAAAATCCAATAAATGACAATATTAAGATTTTTTTTTAAAATTTCCAGTTTTAGAAAAAAAACTAGCAGGTTGTTAAATGTTATGATTTTCCTAATGTTTTCTTAACAAATTTTACACTGGAAATTTAGTTGCAAAAATCTAAATTTCATTGCTTTTATAACATATATATTTTAACATGTATGCATAGATTAAGCTTTAGAAATTAAAATTATACATAATTCAATTAGTTCCAACATATTTGTAACAATAGATATGAATTATTATAGAACCTTTCTAAACTAGATACACTTGATAGATTTAAAACATTGATTCTATATTAATATAGAACACATACAACTGTGATTCTATGGTCTTAGTTCAATTAATGTTTCTTATATATATATATATATATATATATATATATATATATATATATATATATATATATATATATATATATATATATATATATATATATATATATATATATATATATGAATGAATGATCATAAAATATGAGTGATCAGTCTCTCAGATTTTAAGTCAGGCTCTCAGATTTTAAGTCAGGCTCTCAGATTTTAAGTCAGGCTCTCAGATTTTAAGTCAGGCTCTCAGATTTTAAGTCAGGCTCTCAGATTTTAAGTCAGGCTCTCAGATTTTAAGTCAGGCTCTCAGATTTTAAGTCAGGCTCTCAGATTTTAAGTCAGTCTCTCAGATTTTAAGTCAGTCTCTCAGATTTTAAGTCAGTCTCTCAGATTTTAAGTCAGTCTCTCAGATTTTAAGTCAGTCTCTCAGATTTTAAGTCAGTCTCTCAGATTTTAAGTCAGTCTCTCAGATTTTAAGTCAGTCTCTCAGATTTTAAGTCAGTCTCTCAGATTTTAAGTCAGTCTCTCAGATTTTAAGTCAGTCTCTCAGATTTTAAGTCAGTCTCTCAGATTTTAAGTCAGTCTCTCAGATTTTAAGTCAGTCTCTCAGATTTTAAGTCAGTCTCTCAGATTTTAAGTCAGTCTCTCAGATTTTAAGTCAGTCTCTCAGATTTTAAGTCAGTCTCTCAGATTTTAAGTCAGTCTCTCAGATTTTAAGTCAGTCTCTCAGATTTTAAGTCAGTCTCTCAGATTTTAAGTCAGTCTCTCAGATTTTAAGTCAGTCTCTCAGATTTTAAGTCAGTCTCTCAGATTTTAAGTCAGTCTCTCAGATTTTAAGTCAGTCTCTCAGATTTTAAGTCAGTCTCTCAGATTTTAAGTCAGGCTCTCAGATTTTAAGTCAGGCTCTCAGATTTTAAGTCAGGCTCTCAGATTTTAAGTCAGGCTCTCAGATTAAATATGAGTGAGTGACTTAAAACATGAGTGATGGACTTAAAACATGAGTGAACGAAAAATTTTCAAAAGCAATTGTGGAGCTAAAGGTGATAAAAGAAATGAGTTAAAAAATTTTGATAACAAGTGTATTAAATATTATTTTAAGATTAAAAATTCAATTACAATTTTTAGATAAAGTGCTCCTATTTTACAGCATTTTTTATTTTAATAATTGTTAAACTATCAACGTCAATATTTGTGAATTTATTCACAAAAATAAAATGTTCACAAAAGATGAATCTTTATTATTTTTATAACATATTAACTTAAAGCTGGGCTTTTTCAAAGTTCATTTTAAATGCCCCCCCCCATCTCTGTCAGGAACATGAATCAACCATTTCTTTATGTATTGCTGTACATCCATATCTGTGATACGGCTGTCATGGTGGCAAGTAGAAGCTACAAATAAACAAATTTTGCTCATATAAAGTTAAAGTAACATCAGATACAAAGTAAGGTCAACATTTCAACATTTTTATAGTTAATATTCTTAACATTACATGGAAGTGTCACAAAAATTATATTTTAGGTTGTTAAAATATTTAAGATTTAAATTTAGAGAAAAAAATTTTTATTAAATTTAATTCATGTGTGTGTGTGTGTGTACTATAATCAACATTTTGATCCAATGGTAAACTTGGCTTTTAAAAATACAGAAGTAATCCATAAATGAAAAATAGAAAATAAACAATTTTTCCTAATTTTAAGTTACAAACACAATATAAATTGAAATTATATACATTGAACATAGGATGATAAAAATATGCAATTAAAATTGTGTCAGAAACGTGAAATATTATTCTCTTATGATTTGTTACAGTGATTATGATTCAGAAATATTTTGATTAAATTCAATTCGTAAACTTTTACATTTGAATTCAATGTTTTCGTATCGCACTATATTACTTTTGAAACTTAGTGTTACAAGCAGTTATCTTTAAAAAGAGTTTAAAAACAAAATACTAACCTGTTATCAAACTAATAACATTCTGAAGGGTGGAAAAGGGATGCTTTACACATCTAATAGCCTTTCAGTTGTACTGTTTTAACAAATCATTTGTCATTAGTTTCATCAGAATTCTTCTGACAATAGCACTAGAACTTGTGCCACCTTTATTAGTCAAAATAGTCAGCTGAAAATAACAAAATATTAGAAATATAAAATTTAATTGAAGCTTTAGTTCCCCAACCGTATTAACCATGTTAATGGTTATTTACATATCAACTAAATATTTTTAAACATAAATTTAATGTTTTTAAACTTTATTTTATAATTTAACTGGCTTTAGTTAATTCAAAATTTAAATTCATTAGGGAAAAATTCCAAAAATGATTAAAACGAAATCAGGTTGCTTGAAGTATTCCTGTAGAAAACATATATTACAATAAAAAATTATTTTAAACATAGTTTTCTCTGCAAAAAATAGATCAAAAGATGCTTCATTAATATCTTCATATTTAACATCTATATACTCCAATTAAGATTTTGATCCAATGGCAAACTTCACATTTAATAAGCGTATAAATATGTAAATGAAAAATAAAAACTATCCATTAATTTTTTGTAAGTTACAAACACTATATAAAAAAAATCACATACAATAAACAAAGGATAACAAAAACATAAATATTGTGTTATGATTTTTTACAATGGTTATCATTCTGAAATATTTAGAGTAAACTGAATTAGTAAAAATAAAATTTTACATTTGAATTTAATGACGTTTTCATATAAAAATATACCTTTTTAAAATTTACTTTTACCATTTATTTGTCATGAGCATGCATCAACTGTTTCTTTATGTATTGCTGTACATCAATATCTGTGGTACATCTGTCATGATGGCAAAGAGAAGCTACAAATAAATTTTTCTCCTATAAATGTTAAATTAAATAACATCAGAAACAAAGATCAACATTAGAAACATTTTTTTTGATTGATACTATTAACATTAAATCGTTTCTATTATAAAATAATTTTAAACATTTCATGGAAATGTCATAAAAATTAAAGTTAAAATATTATAATTTTTAAATTTATAGAAAAAAGTTATAAATTTATTCCATATTCTCTAATCAACATTTTGATCCAATGGTAAACTTTGTATTAAAAAATATATATAAGCACTCAAACACACACACACACACACACAAAGCATAAATGAAAATTAGACAATGACAATTCTTAATTTTAAGTTACTGGAACAATAAAAACTAAAGTTACATACATTAAACAAAGGATGATAAAACATGTAATTAAAAACTATAACAGAAATATATGAAATATTGTTTTCTAATGATTTGTTACAATGGTTATTATTCTAAAATATTTTGATTAAATGGAATTAGTTACACTTCTACATTTAAATTTAATGTCTTCATACTGCATTATATTACTTTTAAAGTTTATTTGTACAAGTAGTTCACCTTAGAAAGTTTAAAAATGCAAACCTGTAATCAAATTTATAACATTCCGAAGAGTGGAAACCAGACCAATTTTCTGGAATTTTCTTTTAAAAATATATATTACGGTAAAAATTTAAATATAATTTTCGCAGCAATATATAAATATGCACTTTAATATCTGCCAGTTTGAAATACATAATTTGCACATTGTATGCATTAACACTAATGTATGGTTTAACTATTTTTCATGTAATATTTGTAATGTTATTTTGCTATTATATTATACAATATATTGCTCTATAAAAACTGTTTATTATACAAAAAATAAGATGAAATAATTATTAAAATTGAACTATAAAAACATATTTTACAAAAAAGTAATAAATATAATAAAAACTAAAAATTTGGTTTTATATATATATAAAGAACAGTATTTTTCGATTCTACCCTATCAATAATACCAATAATAGAAAAATAAAAAATAAATTAGTCCTAAATAATAATTTTTATGGTGTAGTGTTAAAAAAGATTTACATCTTTAGAAAATACTAAAAATAATACATTTTATTTACATATTTTGCCCTTGAAACAAATTAAAGATCTACAGTTTAAAGGAGATTTTGAACTACTATCCAAGCTCAAGCTGGGATTCAAACCCATTAATTGTTGAACCGAAGCTATTTCTTCAGGTTTATAAACAGGGGTATAATAGAAAAGCACTTTTTTACTTTCTGTTCAGCAGAAGAATTTATTTGTAAATATAACCATATTATAATACATACTTAAAACTCTTGTTTATTCATTTAAGTTTAAAAAAATTCATACACAAACTGTACATTGACCTCTGCTGAAAATTGACTTTAACAACATGGACTAATTTCAACAGTTCGCTACAAATAAGCAAAAGATAAAATTATTTTTACTATGAAATTATGGAAATTATTGTATAAAAATTATGAGAATATGAATATATTTCAGATGTAAAAGAATAATTAAACTTTAAGTTTTATTAAAATTTAGAAACTACTCATAGACATTTCTTATTTACCAATTTGTATATTATACTTGCAATATAATACAGAATTAATCCTGATGTTTATCACTAAGATAGATTTCTACATTAGATTAGATTTTAAAAAATTTCTTTTGGAATAAGGCTTTAGATCACTAGATATATTTGAAAATACTAACCTTTGGCCAAATTTCACATATTAATGCTAATAACAAAAAAGAAATCTAATTAACAAAATAGCGTGCATCAAAAATATACAAGAGAAACTATCAACATTGCTCTTTGGGATGACTACTGGTTTTTAACTGCTGGCTTGCTGCATAATGTGAAAATAACCTTGTTAGGTCTCCTAGTAAGAGTAGCTCTTCACTTTTGCTTTTAAGGGAATTGACTCTTGGAGACGTTAGTTTATTATTCCCACATGAGTGTCAGATTTTTAGATATTTCAATTTTTATTGACACTAAATATTAACTATATAATTACAATTGAAATGACTAGAAAATCTATTCGCATTAAATATTCTATGTACTTGTGAAAATGCAAGTAAAATTTAATTTTCAATTTATAAATTTTAGTAAATGCTATAGTATTCTTGGTCATTTCATACAGACTAGTTTGTTTATATTGATTATAAAATTTGTATTTGAAATTACTTTCTTCACTTAGGAATAGTTAAAGATGACGGCAAAGTTAAGCCGGTCAACAAAAGGAAGAGAGTCGTTGGCCAGTCTTCTGAAAGTAAGATTTTTATACAATTTTTTTTCACAAAACATTGAAATATTCCCAATTTAACGATTTATTTTTGTTGGGAAAGAAACTTGTGAATTTCTGACTTTTTGCACTCACATTTATTAAGTTATAAGTAACCAAATGATAAAATTAAAAAGTAATTAAAAAAATTAAGTTTCCGAAGTAAATATTTTTAAAGGAAAAGATACAAGTATTAATTTGTTATACTTCTGGCCATGTATGTACATACATGATACATGTATGTGTATGTATCTGTATATGTGTGTATATATATGTATGTGTGTATCTGTATGTGTGTGTACATATATACTGGCATAAATCTTGGACCAATGTTAGTGTTAATTCAATTATATTAAGCGACTAGTTTAATTTCAATCTCCTTTAAATAAAGACTGCTAACTACCAAAGAAACGGCTTTTTGTACAGATTTGACTAAATGTATTTCAGTATTATAGATCTATGTATTTTGTACTGTTTATTGACAAATTCACATTGAGTAAGGTGAAATATGTTAAATATTACCTTGTACTTAGTATATGCATTTCCTGTAGAGGTTTCCTTATTAGTTAATATATTACTTCATAAAATTATGACATTATTTTCAACGTTTCTTTCCGAAATCAAGTTTTAGATTGTTGAAATTTACTTTTACCAAGAGTAGAAAGCATTAAATTAGAAAATTTTAGCCTTTAAAAGAAACTGAATTGTTAAAATTATTATTACAAACATTAATACATCTAAAAAAGTAAGCTAAAATGATATTAAAACATCAAATAATTCTAATAAAGCATTTAATGTATTTACATAAAATGCATTTAAATAACGAGCAATCAAGAAAAATTTTTTGCATTGTAATGATTTATGTAAAATACTCAATATATTTCAAAATCTAACAAAAAATTTAAATCTTTTATCATAGTAAGTTGCATAATGTTGCCATCCTTTGGCAAGATTTTATGTCAATACTGGTAGCTTTCAATATAAATGTGTAGTAGTTTTTTAGAATATCAAAAGTACATAAATATATTATGCTTTTTGATAATGATAATTTTTAAATTATTTTAACTTGTTAACAATTAAAAAACCAAACTTATCAGCCTTCATAAAATAAACTCTTGATACTACAGTATTTTAAATAACCCCTCCATAAATCATTTTTTTCCCAAAAAGAAAATTCAAAATTTGTTTCTAAGAGCAGTGAAGTAACTTCGGATATTGGTTTCCTTCAAATTAACCTGTATTTTTAAGTTTTCTATTATGCTCATTTAAAAAAAGGGAAGCAGGATTTCCTAATTCATCACTGTTTAAATGATGTTAAAATATATGTAAGTATTTTTTTATTCAATATTTCAGCTATCTACAAACTCCACACGTTTTCATAATGGCACTCGTCTACACTTTCTAATGGCATTTAGAATGTAGTTATCAATTATAAAATTAGGCCAATAGTCTAAGTATGCAGCTGTAATAATTGTTTCACTTGAATACCTTACCATGCACATCTGAAGCTATTTTAAAATGAGTACAATATAATCGCAAGGAATTCTAAGCACTTCAGTTTATGTATTGTCAGAATGGTTATCTGACAGATTACTAGGAGTACAAATATTAACTTTGAATTCCAGCACAAATCCCTTTTTTTTCAACATCATTAAATGTTGCCAACGACAAATTGGGTAATCAGTTAACACAATACTATTCATGGATGTGAGGAGATAATCCCTTTATCAGCAAGTTTCTGTGTTTTTGCGTTTGGCAGTAAAATTTATCTAAACTGTCTTTAAAAATCTAAGCATGCTTAAATCTTTTTCTTTTAATCAGAAATAATGTATATCACTTATCGACACATTAAATAAGTTTATGTTTAAAGAATTCAGATTTCATTAATAAACATTTTAAGTTTGATGTAACTTCCTTTACTTTAATTGTTGTAAGAGTTCACTAACCCCTTTAATGAAATGAAATAATTGTGTAGCTCTAATTTAGAAAATGAATGAAACTGGAATTATTACATGTGTATATGCGATTTTTGATATTTTGTTATTGTAATAAAAAATTCATGGACCCACAAGCACATTTTTAATAACATTTTAATGTGTTTGAATTTGTAGTTCTCAAAACAGGGAACTCTGATAGACAAAAATACAAAGAATGGATTCAAATATTCAAAGTCATTTAATCACTTAAAAGTAATTACATAATCTCTTGCCAAAGATAATGTAGGCTCTTCTCTGGTGTCTAATGCCATCTTACATTGAGAAGACTCTTTTTCACCATATTAATTGCTATTCTTCTCCTTGATATTAGTGTGGTCTGCATATAGTTGTGGCACAGAAATGCTTCTTTTGGCCGAAGAAGCTCTAAAGTGGAGTTCTGCAGTTGTTGCAGCTCATGGTTTTGTATGTATAGAAGCTTCAGTTTGATATTGTTTCCTGAAGCATTGGACCACACTGAAAGACATTAAGGTACCTAGCAGCATCAGCCTGTGACATTATCATTTCAATGTGCCCATCTGCCACCTTAACGAATCAAGCAAACGGTTTTTCTGATATTGTTAGACACATCTGACTATTGTTGGACACTTCTGATTATTGTCAACAAATCTGCCAACAAAATTTGAATATCAATGTATGTTTCATCCTTAAATAGCAAAGCACTTCTATCACTTGTATTCTTTATCACAATAATTGTAGTCATTACTTCCTACGTTTACAAACATAAATTTTTATCTATATATAAACTATAAAATTCATTGTTATTGTCATTTTTTAATGGTGAGCTTTGAAAAACATCTTTAATTTTTGGAGGCTGGTTTATCTTAGAGTTTCATTAAAGATACACATCATATATTTAAATTTCCTTCATTAAACAATTAATATTTTAAAATTTGGTGTTTACCTCAATAAAATACATAGCTGAATACACTAACTAATGAAATGAGAATTTTCTACTCTATTAAGTTTTTCTTACATCGCAGAAAAATTCTTCCATAACATGTGCATTATGTTTAGTAATCACTAAGCAAAGAAATTTATAAATGAGATTATGTAAAAAGAGTATAAGTTAGAATTTTATATCTTTTACATAAAGAGAATTTTTAACTATGAAATTGTTTTTTGATTCATCCTTTCTCATTTTAAGGCGATGATATGCCAGCCTCAAAGAAGCGAGTTATTGCCTCTGAAAGTAAGTATTTTGATATAAAATACATAAGTAGTGAATTATTTGAATATTTGAAAATTTTATTCTTACTTGTAGCACACTTAGAATAATGTAATAGAACTTCGATACCTTTAACTTATAGTTTATTTTATGACTAATATTCATGACCATCCAAACTTCCATCTTTTCATAATTAAACTTGAGAAAAATATAGTAGACTCAACTAGTCCTTTGATTATGAAACAATTTCTCTCAGATAATCCTTTCATGTATGGTAAATAAGCATTTATGTTATGTGATATGAGCATTGCTTAAAGGATGAAAAGGTTTTACTTAAAAGAAACAAAACAAAGTATAATATCAAAGACAAAAGTTAGGGATACTTTTTACTTTATAGGGAGGGACTTTACTGAATGAAGACAATTATTTAATTTTAGCAAATCCAAATGAATTAAATTTTTGCATGAATTTTTTTTTAAACTACCAAAATTCTGTGACAAGTTAAATAGTTGTATGAACATTGCATACTTTTAAAATGCATGAAAAGTTTGGTTGAAATGATTGATCTGAGATTTAAATTTTTATGTTTAGGTGAAACCACTTAAAAAAAAGTTTTTAAAAAAATATGTTAATTATTATTAGCTCTAAGGTAATACACAGAAAAATAAACTATTTATGAGAGAAATAAAATTTTTTACATTCATTTTAACTAATATCATTGTTATTCATTGCTAAGATTGACTTTTATAGAAAAAATTTCCTCAAATCTTTCCATACTCAACATTGATTTGTATGATGGATATCAAATAAATTTCATGACATATGAAACTGATGAATTAATTTTGACATTTAAATCTAATTTTGTATTCTAATATAGTTTTCAAATGTAAACTAAGTTATGTATTCTGTATAAATTTTTTAATTTGAATATGAATTGAATAGTTAAAATTTTATTCTTGAAGCAAAAATAATCAAATATAAATACTAGACCACAAATACGATCATTTTTATTTAAATGCAAAATAAATCTACAGTCTTTATCAGATTGAGATATCTATATTATTGCATTAACTAATTGTTGAACTAAAATAAAGTTTTTATGCATTAATCAAGCAAATGTTTCCAGAATTTATATGAAAAATGAATTTAGATGCCATTACTTTCTTTCATATCTTGAATCTTTCAGAGTTACTGCATTCGTAAAAATATTCTAGATTTTCATTCTATCCAAATGTAGTATAACCACAAAAAATATTGAATATATTTTTGTTTCAAATATAAAAAAGTTGTACTTATTTGTAACTCTCAAACATTAGGATTGAAAAATTAAAATGTTTTTATCAATATACTTATGTTCCAAAATAAATCTTTAAAAAAAAAATGAACTCGAATATGATTGTGTTTATATCTCTTTGAAAATGATAGATTTTTACAATATACTTAAATCTCTCAGCTCAATCAATTTTATGGAAATATTAATGAGCATTACTATCATTCATAGATACAGAGGATTGAAACCGCAAAAGGCGGTAATATTGTAGATATATAGAAATTAACAAGCTATAATCTATAATAATGAAAATGAGTTTGTTGTCAATCCCTTTTTAAAAATTTGAACATTTCCTAATCGCATTTAACATCTGAAATTTTCAATGAACAGGACAATTTAAAATTTTTCTGCTATTCAGTGTTATACCATGAAACCAAATTAATTTCATATAAAACGTTTTATTAAAAATGTACAGATATTTTTAATAACATGAAAGACAAATAAATTACAAATTATAAAAATATTACAGTTCTTAACATACTGTAGAATTTGAAGCAATGTTTCATATGATATTCAAACAGTGACATACAAGCATATGTTAAATATTCCAGAAGCATATGCGTTTTTGTGCTGAAAAATTTACATAACTATGAATTTTTTTTAAATTACGTCCTTATGTTGGCTCTTTTGAGCACAAATGAGTCTTGCAGTCCAATAAAGAAAAGTAGTATCTCTAGGAGTGGAGAGCATTTTGAAATGTGAAGAAGAGTAGGCTTCCTGGAGGGCAGAACATTTCTAAAGATGCTTGCCATCCATGTCAACATGTTCCCTGCATAAAATTCAGTCGGGTGAATCCACAAGCCCTATGTTATATAAATGTTTCTGGAGAAAATCATGGCCAGTAAGTAACCTTAAGTAGGAGACCCTTATAGATCTAGGTAGATCTCTGGGGATACATGAGGTCAGCAAGGTCCTCCAAGAGGCATCAACTGCATTCTCTTTGTAATAAATTTTTTGCTGGTGATGCATAGCCTGTTTTAGAAGGAGTTTGACATTTCTCAAGCCAGTAGGAGTATCTGGTGGGTTTAAAAAAGAAGCCTCTTTTGCGAGATTGTCTGCTATTTCATTACCAGGCGAGCCACAATGGCTAGGGATTCGTTGTAATTTCCTTTCCCGCAGACAGTAAATTGTTAATGATGGTTTTACAGTTAAATTCTATAGATGTAGGTAGGAGAGTATAATTTGCCACTGTATGAATGGCAGCCTGATAGTCAACAAGGACAAATTTCATTTCTGAGAAATCTAAAATTTTTTGGAGAGCCATTTAAATTGCATACATTTCTCCATAAAAATTGTATTATGTATAATTGTACTATGAATTTAAACTGTAGAACTAATGATTTATGTAATTTCATGTTAACAAATTAGTTCCTTATTTCAAACGAAAATCAAAAAGTAGCAAATTATAAATGCAAAATAAAACTTCCAAAATTTTAAGAATTGTGCTGGTTGTACAAATTAGTAATGTTTTACAAAATCACAAGTGCCTTACAGAGTGTTTGGTTTTATAGTTGTAAGCAGATATTTTACACAAACTAGAAGTGTGTAGATTTTGTGCAGCTTCACTCTTCGTAATTTTTGCATACAAAAGAGCATAAAGTTTAAACAATACCGCAGCTTATTTAAAATGTTAAGTTCTGCTAATTTAACTGTATAGCTTCTAAGGGTTAAAATGCTTTAATAAAGCCAAAAATTGAAGCAATGAAAACTTAATTATCGATACCTTTTAATGTTAATGTCGGCTTCATTTTAAGCAAAGGTATTTGTGGATATTTCAAACACCAGTAGTTACAAAACTGTCAAATAATTTATATTTAAATCTTAATGTTTCTTAATCTCTTCTCTATTGAGAAATATTTCACTGGTTTATTTTGTGATTTATAGCAAATGTTATGCAATTTATTCTAATTTTAATTGTAGCAATTATCTTGATATCAAAGATGGTAACTTTGCTTTCAAACCATTCATGAGATATTTCATTAAAACATTTGAAATTTCATTATTACTTATCCTTATCTGGAATGCATGCTTATAAATTATTTTTGCATAGTATATTCTTAATTTTTTTTTTCTGGAGACCTCACAAGGAGCATGGCAAGATGATATAATAAAAGTTACCAGTGTAAATTTAACTTTGTTTTATGATAAGTATATAGGCACACAGTAAAGGATATGCTTATGTGGTCTTTCAGATGTGTTCTATCAAATTAGTACTTGGTTTGAAAAATTATAATCTATGCTAGAGTCAATAGTCAAATGTGAATTTGAACCACAAGCAAAATAAAATAAAGCATTCTTAGGATTGTGAAAACTGGTGTACTTAAAAGTACTCAAATATTTTAGAATTTGTGCTGCAGATTTGGAATCTTGTTTTGCTGAACATTCTAATAGAACTGGTCTTTCATCGACCAGATAGAGGAACCTATTTAATGTAAATTAACCATGCTAACTGAGATAAAACTGCGCTATATATTTACTCCTGTAGGGATAGAAAATTATCAGGCATTGCACTTTTTTCTATGAAGGTAAGGTTTATAAAACTTTCTCTCACACATACATCTCTTGCAAAAAAAAAAAAAAAAAAAAAAAGGTTTTAAGTAACAGTGGAAAATATAGCTTTACGAGCGCGTTTTCAGACTTTAACCTCACGAGCACCTGTTATTTAATTTTTTCGAACAAATCTAAACTTTCTCTGCCTAGTACATAATTAGAATAGAACATATGCTTTTGGAGAAAATGATGAAAAACAAATCCCCAAATATAAAAATCCCTCAAGCATTTTGCATACAAAAGAGCATAAAGTATCAATATGCAGTATCAATGAAACGATTTTACTAATCTATTATTCAAGAATTTACAAAATTTAATCCTGCAAGTTTTTGATATAGATAAGCATCTGCTGTGACTGTAATTAAAATTAAAATTAAATGATGGCCAATTATGTACAGCTTTAATACAAACTGCTTGAAATACTTTCGTTTTACTTTTAACATCTATTTCATATCCTCTTGCTGGACTAACTCTTCAGTTTATTTTTATGACAATATTGCTCATTAATGAGTCGTCAAAGACCAAAAACTTAAATGCTTATCATCTCTAGTATTTATGAACAAAATCTGCTGGCATCTGCAAAAGAACACTTTTGATCACATTATTTTTCACCTTTTTATATATTTCTGTTAAATTTAGAAAAATCTGTAAGCAATGATATAAACATTAAATTTGAAATCTGCAAACTAAACATGTGATTGGTTTTATAGAACATGGCGCTTGTAAATTTTATTGCTAAGAACTAGATTTATGCTAAAAAATGTTATAATATCTATTATTTTCAGATGTATAGCTGTATAGATTTAGATGTTAAGTCTCTTATGAAGCTAATATAGAATGTTTAAATTTTTGCTTACATATTCAAAATCTTTTGACATTCAGGCGAGGAATGCAAGAAAATGCCTGAGGCTCGGCATCAAGCACCTACACCACCAAAAAAACTGAAAAAATCTGAAGTTTTAAGAAAAGGTAAGTTGATATGAATGTAGCATTTCTATTAAGACCACAGTGGCCTTGTTGGTTAGGGTGTTCTCATTATTAGAAGGTAACGAGTTCGAATTCAGGCTTAGCTGAAAATCTGTCGTGTTTGCTAAAGGCACCAAGGAACTTTAAAACTGGACCTGGTCGTTAATATCCTCAAAGTGAAACAATACCTCTGGGAGGGGGCGAGGCCTAGCATTGGGAGTTTTATACATGGTCCATACTTCAAAATCAGTCTCCCCTTGGCTGCTTCTATATAACTGGTAGAGCCCTATTCATGGCTAGCATGTTCGTGCAACAATTTCAGTGAATTTATTTGCATTTTCGGCATGAAGTTCTGAAAAAATCAATTTTTAATTTATTTATGTATTTAATTTATTTGTGCATTGGTATATTTTTAAGTGTCATGCATTATAAATTTCTGTTGTTCCTCTCGGAACCCGTTATGTAATTTCTACAATTGATTTCCACTTCACAAATTATATGAAAGGTTAACATAATATATATGATCAATGTTGGTATAAATTTCCTATTTCTGGAATGTTTACTGTGATATTTGAATAATTAATATTAAAAATTCAAAACTGAAATACTTATGACAACTATTTTCTTAGTTTTATTTTATAACAGTTTTCTAGTTTATTTTTAAAATTGTTTTTAAATAAATCGATAAAAGTGCTTCTTTGAAAAAATTGTTTTGCAGTACAAAATAAAGCATCTTCTGTAGTTCAACTTCACACAAATTGCATGAGATAGAAGTCATTAGAAATTTATTATAGTCACAACTTTACTAGTGTTGGGTTTGAAATTTCTTCAGTCTAATTTTGCAGACTTTTTGGATAGTGTATTAAAAAATGTTAGAATATGCTCATTGCAGATGGCAAAAACATTTTCTTCCTAAAAGTTTAAGACTAATTATCATTTATTTTTAAATTAATATATGGGCATGTAAGAAATTTTTCTTTTGTCCCAACTGATTGCAATGAACTATTATCTTTGACAGGGTGAAGAGAAATGCACCTTTCTTTTCTAGAAACAACCACTAGCACAGTTGTGTATATAGCAGTATAGATATTTTTACAGTGAGTTAAACCAGTCTTAATTGAAAAAATTGCAAAAAGTGTAAACAAAATTTTAAAATGAGTAATCTAATGTTCAACTCAATGAAAATAGTAATTAAATATTTAAATTCATTTTTAAGTTTGCTTATATTAAAGTCCTAACTATGCTGAGTACCACAAGGAGTTATTAGAGTTATCTCTTAGTCCTAACTCTGCTGAGTACCACAAGGAGTTATTAGAGTTATCTCTTAATTAAATAAGGGAAATCTTACTTTAAAAACAGGTGTATCAAATTGGCTGGTAAATAGTTATTTTTAGGTTTCAGCTCAACAATTTGTGGGTTTGATTCATATCCATTGCATTGAGGATTATGATGACAAGGAATTCACTTTAAATGAAGTCCTTTTGAAAAAAAAATCCCTCGTCAACGAGCAACCAAATTAGGAACCCATGTGTGATAATTCCCTGTAGTGGAAATTTCTGTAATTACATGTTGTATATAGAGAAAAAATATATGCCATAAGATCCCCCTTCCTTTCAGCATCATGCTCATAGTGTAAATTTTTTTTTTCAATTTTAAGAAATGAAATTTTTGTCCATTGCAACAAATGTTTTCAAGCTTTACCCAATATTCAAATCATCGGAAATGCATTCAAATAGGATTGGAAGGAGTTCAGAGGAAATTTTTATAGTTCCTCATCTTGTGATTAGTTTAATTGATCTACATGTAAGAACATTTTTTGGAAGGAAATGTCAATTTGAACAAAGCAAATTTAAATACTCTTACTAAAAATTAAAATTTTTTGTTTAAAAGCTATGTATAAGTATTAATGAAGGCTATGGAGGACAAAAACTCATTTTCTTTATTTCCCAGTACAGATAAAATTACAAATTTTGATGTTATAATATCACAAATGTAAACATCAAAATGACAAATGAATTTGACTTCCAATAATCTGAAGCACTTGAATTTGTTGTCCTTTTTTAGTCAGTAAATATTTTTCATTTTTAAAATGGTAATATATTAGTTTCTATTATGAAATTTTTATTTAAAATACACTTATAGGCATTACACTTCTGAGAAGAATGTCCAAGGTTTTGTGTGCAAAACGCCATCAAAATGAAAATATATATATATATAATTATCTTATCACTGTTTTATCTTATTTAAGTTCTGATATAGTTATTGTTGAGGTTATTGATAAATAAAGACTAAAACAAAAAGCGATTAGATACAAATAAAAGACTAAGATGCATATGAGCAAGCAACGTAATGTTTATTTATTATTATATTAACATTCTAAAGTTAAAATTCTGAATAAAACAGAGTTTAGTTGTTGCTTGTCTGATTCAAGATTATGAAAGTTAAATTGTTGCAATAGTTATTTGTTTTTTAAACCATTAAATATACTTTTGTTTCTTAAATTTAAAAAATGAGTTCGTTATTGAAATTATATCAAGCATCTTTCTCAGATCAACATGTGAGATCTTTTACATTCAGTTTTAAGCTTATAAAAATTGCATTAAAATAACAAAAATATAATTTACAGAATAAAAAAAGAATAAGATATTTTAAATAAAAATTAATAGTTTCTACCACAGGGGATAGATGACAACTTCATATAATAAAAATTTAGGCAATGGAGGCACTATTTTTATTTTATTAGTTTCCCTCTTTAAGTATACATATAACTATTTCATATACACTGGTTCTATTTCATGTACTAATCATGTTTTCCCTCTTGCATAATTATGGCTTTACAATGGCGGCTGTAAAACTAGATCAAAATGCAAATGAACCCATTATTCTACTACACAATTGCATATATTAGGTTTTTAAACCACTAATATATCAGTTAAATAAAATATAATTATTTAAGAAAGCAAACTACTTTTGTAACAATTTTATATAACTGTTTGTTTTCTTCTTGGAAAAATCAAAAGAAACATTATCTAATCAGTTAATTATGTAGAAAATAAAGCTGCTACTTTAAGGTTTAAAAATATTATGGAAAAATTCTCAAATTTTTTTTCAAATAGACTGTTTTTTTTTAGTCTAAAATGTACTTGTTTCTTTTTTTAAATGTTTCATTGAATTTATAGACATGTTTCCAAATATTGATTTTGTTAATCTTAATATGAACCTTTAAAATGAAATGATTTACAGAATGAATAACACACTTTTGAGCTATGAATTTAATGTGGAAAAGAATCTCAAATATTCGATTATATACTTTGTATATAATCGAATATCTGAGATTATGAATGTGTTATGAAAATGCTCGTAACACATTCATAATCTCAGATATTTGATCTGACTTTTGTGTATCACTGTATAAATTTCGTAAATATACAGTTATACAGTTTCGTAAATATATACACCAAAGTCAGCATACACCTTTCAAAATTAACAGAAACTTATTTTTTCAAATATTTACATAAGAATTGAATTCAATTTAGCTTAAGTTAATCATAAACAAAAAAATTGAGAAAAACAGGTGTATTTTTATTATTAGACACAAAAATGTAAAATATTGGAGAGTCAGTCATTTCACAAGTCATGAAAGTGAACATACAGGAAAGTCTACGTTTGAAATTTCCATATTTAATATTTAGTTGGTCCACCTCTTGAATTTAAAACAGCTCTCATATGATTAGTCATTGAATAGACCAGTCCTTTGGATACAGTATGGGGGATTTTTTGCCATTCTTCAAGCAATGCCTTTTTAAGATAATCTTTGCTTTAAATTTGCTTTTTTTAATACTTCTGTCCAGCTCATCCCATAAATTTTAGATAGGATTAAGGTCAAGGTTTGAGGAGGAGAGTGTAGTTGTCTTGGAGTTTTGTATAACAACCATTCCTTAACACCAGCTGTGTGCTTTTGATTCTTGTTGGAATATCCAGTCATTTCCCATCCCTAATTTTCTCATCGATTGCTTCAAATTCCTTCAATATATTCAAATAGACAAAACCATCCATAGTGGTTTCTATAAAGACTAAATTGCCAACTCCTGAAGCTGGAAAACAGCTCCAAACCATCACTGAACCTTCGCCCCGTTTTACTGAAGGAATAATATTCTTCAATTCTAACTCTGTTCTGGGTTTTCACCAAACTTTTTGCTACCATCCTAGCCAAAAATGTTAAATTTAAATTTGCCTGTAAAAGTAGCTTTGCTTCAGTAATCAAAATTATTGTTTTCATGAAGATGTGCAAATGCTAATCTTTTGTCTATTGACTTTAGTAATGTGAGGTTTTTATGCCAAATTCTGCTATATCCTTTTCTCAAGGATCTTCTAACATATTCTGGATTTACATCAGTTTCTTCAACCTCTTCAAGATGTTTGGCTGTGACTGTTGCAGCAGTTTTCAGATTATTACAGTTAGTTCGAATGACTTGTCTTTTTTATATCTACTGGTTAATTTTGGTGGCCTACCAGTATGAAGCAAGTTTTCTGTAGTTCTTGTCAAATTATATTTCTTTATTATTCCTTGCACAGTGGCTCTACTTTAACCTGTAATTTGACTTATTTGGTTGAATGATTTTGCCTCATTTTTCAATTTAATAACCAATTCTCTGATTTCTAATGATGTTACAGTTCTTTTAGTTGTCATTTTAAAATTAATAAAATAAATTTCGAAAGTATCCTCTAATGCTTATATAAAACAAAGCACAATTCTTACAAACATGTTTAAAAAATAAAAGCTGGCCAAATACCTGAAAAATCTATTAAAATCCAAATGTATTCAGACTTTTGTGAGTTTGAAAAAATGCATATTTTTAACTTAATACGAAAATGATTGTTAGTCTTAAAATGTTTTTCTATTAGACACCTAATGATTCAAATGCATACTGGAAGCTATATAAATAAGAAAGACATTTATTTGCATTTTATTTCAAAAAATTGGAAAATTTGCAAGTGCATGCTGACTTTTGTGTATCACTGTATTTAACAAATATAAGTTTTCTCTCTTATATGTAGGAGTATTTAATTAAAATTTTCTTATCAGAAAAGAGAGTAAAATATTTTATATCAAAAATATAATAAATTTTTTATTGCTAGCTAATGTGCAACTGACAAATTTTTCTCAAACTTATATTACGAATACTTTCAGAGCCCACTCCAGATTCTGATGTATTTGTTTCAACTGCACCACAATCATCAGGTAAGTTGCAAACAATTTTTATTTTAGTATACTAAAAATGGGAATTAAATGGAAACTGTGTGGAAGTTTTGAAATCTAACACTTTTTAGAGCATAATGTACCTCGTTTGATCCTAACCAATGTTGAATGAGAAATAATGTGCCTCTGCCCTAAGCATTGATTACAAAAATATTGATTACAAAATATAAATACATAATATTGATTACAAAATATAATATAAATTATAAAAATATTGATTATAAAAATTGCATTATATTTCTAATTCCATGGGCATTTGAAGAAATGCATGCAGTGTATTTTTTCATTTCATTCTTTGAATTGGTTAATTCATGTAATTTTTCAAGGAGAGTATTCCTTTATTGGTGAAGAAAATAAGTGATGTATAGATTAAGAGTTTGATTTCTAGAAATAAACTTAGGAGAAATGCTTAGGGAATTTTAATCTTCAATTATTTCTGGTCGTACTATTATATAGTATTAACTGAATTAAGTTTAATTAGAGCTTGATGAAATTAGAAATTTAATAATTAAAGCTCGTCATTAAATATACTTCAAATCTTGTTGAAAAATAGTGTTGGTGTAACATCAATAAAATCAAATTTTTAGACTTGAAAATCTTGATTTGTGGATAAACCCCTTCCCAGCATCGCCCGAACTTAATTTGGGCAGTTACTGCATGCAGTATTTGTGTTGCTTGAAATCAGTTCCGGCAGAAAAAAATTAACGTTTCTATTTTGGGAAGTCCAAACTGAGTTTGTTTTACTTTAGGATACTTAATTCCCTATTTTCCTAATAAATGACACAAGTAGTCCTAGTGTTTTACCATCTCCAACTTTGATTCTGAAAATAGTCCATGACTACAACAACACTACGGCAAGTGATGTTAAAGTCTATCAACATCTTACAGACTTCCTGGTTGCTAGAAAGCCGAGCTGGCAGACGAATGGTTGGCGCTCTTGCCTTTGGTTCAACAGTTTGCGGCTTCGAATCCCACCTTGGGCATGGATATTTGTAGTGGTTCGGATTCCACTTTAAACCATAGGTCCTGGTCTAATTAGCCCTCATGGGCAAAAATGACCATTGAGTGACAAACAAAACAAACTGGTTGCTATAAAAAAGGAGGTAAAAAATATTTCTAGAAAATATTTTTTCAGTCTCCTACATCAGGTGTTATATAAAGAACTCCTTTATTTTGTATACTTCAGCAGGAGGTGCAAAAACTATGAACTTCAGAAAATCAATTGTTGAACTAAATAAACAATTTTCTACTACCAGGACCAGGGTGCCGTAGTTTAAGCTTACTGCTCTGCACAGGTCGACACTTTCCCGAACACACATCCCATCAACGGGGAAAAAATCTACTCCAACCAGGCAGTGTTTTATATGCTATCATAATGCTGATGAACAAGGGAAGGGAATAAGGCATGAGAGAAGAGTTTATTGTAAAAAGTGCAATATATAGGCTTTTGAGCAATACTTTGATTTGGGATATACTATACTGTAAAAGATTTGTAAAATTTATGTATTGAAAATCATTGTGTTTTTTTATTAGTTTATACTACTTATATATAGCTTCAAAATTTCATTTAATTTGCTCAATATGTATAACATGTATGTATAATTAATGTTTTATGTGTATGTAAAAATTATAAATATAGTAGTTATTGTATTTAAAACTTAATTTTTGTAATAAAAAAACATTTTCTAGCTTTTATAATAATACAAAGAATAAAATTAAACAGTCAAAACAATTTTCCATTTTTAGTCCTTTTTTTCTGAAATATGTCGCAGTTAAGGGGTTAATACCTGTAAAAGATTGTGTCTGAAAGCTATTTTGGTTAACAGTTATTTAATATCTTAATACTAGCGAATGCTTTAATTCCAAATAAAATATTTAAATTTTTGTATTAACATGCTCCTGATTATTTTATTAGATCCTTTAAAATATCACAAACAAAAATGTGCAACTTGCAAAAAATTTTTAGATACCATATTTAAAAGCTAAATTACTAGTCCATTTTAATATCTGTTAAATACATAATCTTGTGCAAAAAAAAAAAACTAGCTGAATAATATATTTTTAAACTTTCTTGTGCAGCTTTAGCTAACTGTTATACATAGCTTAAAACAGGGCTTGCATCCGCAATGTCTAGAACTTTGACTTTCGTTCTTACTGACTCTCAATTCATTTTCTTAACTTAGCATCACTATTTATTATGGTTGAAATATTACACATAAGTCCCTATTGGTTTTGCAGACATTTGCAAAAGCACCGCATAGAATGAGAACACCTAAAGGCATGAAATAATTAGCTTTGTATGTTAATTATTGAATAGATTATTCCTATTATAATATTAGGGATTTCTTCCCTGATTAAAATAAGTCTATCCAAATCCCTTTTAAATCATACTAGGTATTTTGCTAAATATCTGGAGGATCTTTCTAACTTAAACAGAGCGAGCCCACCTAATTACGTTTTTCATTTTTTGAGTAGCCACACAAGAGCCCTTGTTCTTAAACAGCATCAAAAATTATACTTGACATGCCATTGGGACAAGTCTGACATGGCTTTCCCTACTCATATTTTGATGTGTTTAAATTTTAGTAAGATTTTAGTCCTGCCAACTAACTCCTGGGGAACTTAGAATTTATACAATCTGTAATTGAAAATAGTTCATATTTTAAACAAAATTTATAATCTTTAACAAGTTTTATTAGTTTATTTTTTTACTGTAAATTTTACACCTGGATGAACCAGATCAATAGTCGTGTCTAGATTAGATTCACAAGTTCATAAATTCGATTTTTCTCTCTCGATTAATATTTCTAGCTTGAGTGTTTGCAATGGTTTCAAATACCCACTTCAAATTGTAGATCCCAGTCTAATTCTTAATTAACCACAAAGATCTACACAATGTCTAAGAGATATGTCCTAGATATTTTATTGGATCTGGATATTTTTGCCTCTTAGATGTCACATGATATCCAATATCTACAGCATATCCACCAGTTATACAAAAGGTCGCAGCAAATAGATGTCAAATAGATGTCAAATGGATATTTGGATATTACGACACCTAGAGGATGTCGTTCAGATTTTCGGTAACCCTTGGATATACATTAAATATTCATCTCAGATGTCTCGATATACATGGGATATCCACGTGGAATTATATATGGTATGAGATACCTAAATGAAATCTGATTGGATGTTATTTGGATATCTTTGTGTTTATTTTTTAGAACTTTTAAATTTTCCATAATGTTAGGAAAGTGAAGTAGATTTGTAATTACGAAATTTTTCTCTTTTACATAGGATCTTTTTTTTTTTTTTTTAAGCAAAATATTTGCAAGACTATTTTTATAAGACTCATTCAAAATTTAATGATTGAATATATATTTTTGCTCAGAATGAAAAAAATCTAAATTTTACAATGTTTTATTGACTATTTTTTCGTAAGTTTTATATACAATTTTTTTCTCAAACACTTGATGAAAACCAAGTTAAATTAATCTTTTATAAATGTTGCTTGTATTTCAAATGGACATTTAAGTGTTTACTTTGATTTTCGTTTTGATACCATTCAGGTTGATAGTAATCTTAAATAAAACTTAACTTTTAAAATAAGTAATACCAAAATATCGAGTCATTAAACCTAGCTGTTACTTTTAAATTTAAAAGTATAGTTTGTTTTTTGTCTAGTGCAACAAAATTATTTTTGTGATCTTTTAAGAAAACTTCAACTGAGCACTTAAATATTTTAAACTTCTGCCACTTTAATTTTTTAATCTTCATTGATGAATCTTTGGTTTTAAAAATTGTTTTACTTTCTTATTGAAGCCCTTAAATTAATAGAATATTGCACAATTAGAATTAGTTCATAGAAAAATGCTGTATAATTTATTAAATTTACTTTTTTTACACATACACATTGTTTGAGAAATGTCTTCGCTTTAAAGAAAAATATATTAATCCATCTAGGAATGCCATAACCTGTTGTCCTTCTTTCTCCTTTTATTTATATCCATTAGTTATTTCTTCCCATTAAATGATGCAATTTTTATTATATAACAGATAATGGTAGTTAGTATGTACAATTAAAGTTTAACGAGGATTAAATATTTAAGCTATATATGAATATTGGTTGGTTCGGTTTTTGGTGCAAGGTCCTAAAAAGGACAAGTTGTGCCAGCTCTATATAAAAAATAAACTCCTCAAACTATTAATACAACTATCCAATTATACAAATTTAGAATACTTCAAGCATTAATGAAGCATAATTTTTTTATCAAATACTAGGCTTACATTATAAAAAAAAAATAACCCATATTAATGTTGCATTAGGATCAATGAACAAGAAAGGAAGTGTAGAAAAAGAGCAATGTATATTTTAAAAAAATTAAACAAGGGATTGAAATTTTTTTTTTTACTGCATCTTGCTTTGTGGCATGCCTTATGTACATGTATGTATATATATTGAGTTCCCTTAGATAAAAAACTGTAAATTATAAAGAAAATGTAAAATGTGGATTCAAATACAAAGATTTTAAACTATAATCTGCATTAACATATGCATATATGTGTTAAAGCAAATTATATTAATAGCAGGGAATTTTTTGAGGTACTCTGAATTCTTAATAATCTAATTTTCATTTTAGCATAGCAAATGATAAATATGATGAATTTTCACATTATGTTTATACAGTTAACTCTGTTCCTGTTCATAAAAATTCTTAAGATTTTTTTATAAAGCTATAGTTTATATAAATATTGAATTCCTTATTTTTTCCTACTTAAACGAATCTGCGTTTTTTTTTTTTAAATCTAAAAGAAAACCTTTGATTATTTAAAAGTATTTTATTCTCTTATCTTATAAAAGAAAAAAAAAACTTATTTAGTTTTTCTAATCAAGAACTTTCTGAATCTTATTAAAAGAATAGTAAATAACACTTTAATGCTTTGAATTTAATGCAGTAAACTTTATCATCTAATCCATGAGCAACTTAACCCCTTAACTGTCTGGGGTTCTGTGAAGAAAGTACTTCATTTTTGCCTTGCAGTGGCAACAGTTTTGGCTTTCACTGCAATGCAAATGAAAGCCAAAACTGCTCAGCTGGCCCAGCTGCTGAGGTGTAAAGACGTTTTTATGCTTCGCTTTTAAACCAGTTTTCAGCTGTTCACTCTCCTCATCACTGATCATGCCAAAATTAAAAGAGTAGATCCTCTGGTGTTGCCATCAATTGGAGGATTTGAAGAGCAAAAGTCATACTTTCACCTTTATGGTGCTCTGACTAAGCAAAAGATGCCCCCAATTGGCTTAAATTAGCTTAGGCAAGGCATAGTGTGCTTGGTTTTTCCAAGTGTCATTAGTAACAACAACACAACTCTCCTAACGGAAGGTGGCTTGCCCGGTCGACTTCTGTCAAGTTCCTCTCTGTTCTGGCCAGCGTATGACTTACCTCTTTGGAACCCTCAATGTCGTCACAGGATCTTTCCGATGGTTTTGCACTATGGATACCCAGTGCCTGCTCCTTTGCTTATTCCTATGTGTGCTCTAATCCCACAAACCACTAGGGATTATTGTGATATTACCCCAATGATCTGTTTTGCTACCAGGATAAATGTGGAACAATGAATGCCTGTCAATAGTGTGTTCTCCAGAAACATTGTATATGCCCATTAAGGAATTGGCTGGGCTCAAAGGCCCTTTTCAGGGCCATCAAGTTTGTGAAAACGTAAGCTCGGTTAAATCCAGTGCTTCAACAATGGTTGAAAAAAATTCGTGTGATAGTGCTATCAGAGGACTAGTGCCAAACCTGGAAGTTAACATCGCATTAGACCCATGTGTTCTGATAACCAACCTTTGAAGATGTGGAATGTCAAGACAGTGAGTTTCTGGAAATTTTTGCCTCCGTCCAAAAACCTTTAGTGAAAAGAATGGAAAAATCCAACCAGGAAAACCAACAAAATGCCCATTGTATTTTCTAAACTCACCTCTATCTAAAGGCATTAATCGCACCACAACAAATTAGAAATAAGTGCTCCCAATTGGAATACTGCCTAATATCAAACTGTACTCTGCATGACTCTATTATTTGTGTGAAATCTGTTTTATCTGATAGTGATGTAGACTTAGAGCATAATTCAGTTAGTGCTAATGTTAAATCTGTTAGGAAATTTATTTAATAAAACCATATTTAAATAAACAAATCCCTCACTCACACATACCAACACCCAAGCTCCTATTTGCTGAAGCTACAATTGTTAAACTGCATGTTTCAAATAGTGGAGACATTACAGTTGCATCGCTGGGAATCATCGCTAATAATCCTTCAATGCAGCACCCTCGGTTGATCTATAAAACTTAGCTTCCCCAAGCTACAAAATTATTCTAGCTGGTGACCTTAATTCCAAGCTCTAAAATTGGGACTGCCCCTACAAGAATAAATCTGGATGCATGATTGCTTCCCTAATTCAAAATTCTGAATTCAACATATACATGCCAAACAAGCCAACAGATTATGGGCAAACATATGGGAACTACATTCACCTCATGCTCTCCAGAGGAGTTCAATCATCAATGAAACTTTCAACTGTTGAAGACCTTCAATCATCTAATCTATTATAATCATGTTAATCTATTATGGCCACTCCACACAACAGGGAAATGAATACCACTCTACTTACCATAACTGGAATGTTTTTAGAAATGTCATTAACAACTCCCTCTCACCTAATGCATTAAGTCCCATTACTACTGAAGAACAAATTGAAAATAAAGCGGAAGAACTAACAAAAATAATACAACAAGCTCTTGAGACCAGTAAATGCCTGAAACCCACACAGCCAATCACTTTTCTTCACGAAAACATCATTTACTTAAAACTAGAAATAGGCTTCGCAAGCCATTTAATAGATATAAAACGACTGAATTAAAAACCCAAATTAATGCCCTTAAAAGAACCATTAAAAATGAAATTGCTAAACACAATTGTAATAGCAGGAACTCTTACCTCACTAATTTAAATGTCGAAGATGGTTCCTTCTGGAGAGCAGTCAAGAAAAGAAAAACAAAAAAGGACATACTCAACCTCATGGACAGCCCCAAATTGACCATTACAGTACAAGAGAAAGTAGAAGTGCTTGCAAAGTTCCACGAGGAGTAAGTCCAAGAAATCGCAACAAACGATAACACAAGTATTTGTAATGAATCCTATGTCACTTATTGTTAGCTCCTATTTCCGTCCCAATAATTTTATCCCCGGGATGCCCAGACAATCAGTGTCTCTTAGGTAGAAGATGCGATTCAAAAACTAAAACCCTAAAAGAGTCTGTTCTTTTTACAAGAAAGATGTTACAGTGAGAAAAAGTTATATTCGCGGGAAGAGAAATTCCCTGGACTGGTAAGGTTTATTACCTTGGACTCGCTATATGGAAAAGACTAATGTGGTAAACCCATATTACTAAAATCAAAAATAAATTTTTAACAGCTAAAACTACCCTTTATCCCTTGCTAGCCCCCAAGTCAAAACTCTCACTAGCAAATAAACTCCCAATCTATAAAGCCTACCTTGGGCCAATAAGAACCTATGCTGCTCCAATCGGGGGATTAGCAGCTGATTCAAATAGCTAAGTGTTAGAAGCCCAGCAAAGCAAAATACTTAGACTAATTATTAATTCAGAGTTTTACTTTAGAAATTAGCTAATTAGAGAACTTGGGAATCCTGCCCCTAGCCCACTACCTCAAATTTCTTGTATTTAATTTCTACCATAAATTATATACACTGAACAATAGTGAGATTCAGGGTATTGAACTTCACAGTTCTTATGACCTAATGCTTTTCCACAGCCCCAGAGCAGTGATGAGAGTAAAACCTCTCACCAATATCTCCATTTATTCAAATAATTCCAATTGGAAAAGAAAGAAGAATAATTAATGGAAATCATATCTTCATTTAAATTCTGTAAGAAATCTCTTTGTAAATAAATTGCGTGCATCCTGTAAATATCTTAATTTTAATCTTAAGCAAATATGTAGTCTTCCTTTGTAAATATTCTTACAGAGCTTTGTGTGCTTCAAGGAATTATTGTAATCATCCTGTGTACTCTCCTTATCTTTTAATTTGCAAATAATTTTAACAGCATTTTGTGTGTACCAAGAATTATTGGAATTAAGTGCTTATTACTAGGATTACTCAACTACTAAGTTTAAAAAACACAAGTCATGCAGAGTGCATCCAGTAGGAGCACTTTCCTCAATATCTTTACATTATTCATTATTGTCTTTTATTTCGGATTTGTTAATCACCAGACCAAGACTATCCAAGGACTCTAATTCATTAGAAAACCAGGTACATGGCCGGAAGGCTAGACCTCCCTCAATCCTAGATAAAGAAAAAAAGTTTTCCCCTTTATCACTTATAAAGAATAAAAGGCTTTTGTATCCTTGACGAGACAAATTTCCGCTGTACCCTAGACCTCCTCATAATAACCACATCCTAATGACTTACACCGGGAAGACCATCAATTGCTGTCAGTTGAAGAAACCAAAATCTGTTCGCACTTTCGTTTGTTAATGTCCTCCTCGAACATTTTTTCAAGGCCTTGTTATAATTTTTTATTTCACTAAATATGAATTTTTGTATAATTTTGTAAATTATCAAAAAATTTATTTCTAAGCAGTTTTTGTAATTAAAATCTTAATTATTTAAAAAAATATAAGATAGTGCTATCTCACTGAATGTCATAATTTTTAAATATCATTTTACTATATATTTATAAATAATTATTTCAGTCATTTCTATTTATTAAAAATCAGAATTTTTTTGATTTCCCAGACAGTTAAAATGTAATGATTTTAAATAGCTGTAATTATTTGCTGTTCATTTGTAATTGCTAATCATTGCAGATACTTTTAAATATCAATTTTATATTTTTAAAATCGTCAAATTTTAGAAACGGTTCTGTTGCTTTAATACTGTTACAAATTTATAAATATTGTATGTCTTAAAATATCTCAGACAGATCGGAAATGCTCACATTTTTGGCAAAAATTGCAGTATTTAGACATGCTTTATGTTAAAAGCGGGTTTTCTAATGATTTAGTGACTTGGCGATATTTTGGCGAGAAATAGATACTTCTGGAAACATCCATCACCTAAGCTCTAGGACCAATATTAAGCGAGGTAGCCTAGGAGCTTCCAGAACCTTGACGAAATTGGTAGATTTCCCCGCCAAGTCAGGTATAAGTACCGCAGCCCGACATAGGAGTTTTGTGAAGACGATTAGTCGCGACTGTTTGTCTAGAGAATCTGTTCTCTGCCTGAGGTATTTGAGACCTGTGATTGGAAGCTATTACTTATTGTATCCGCCGAATTGTAGCTATATAATTGTGATAGTTACAGCTGGTATATCTAGTGGAATTTTTATGAATAAAAGTTTTGTGTTCATTGAGTGGTTGCTTTATTCAACTCTCAATCTACACGAACCCCGAAGCTGTGTACAATACATACAAATTGAAGAATTTAGGTATTGTATATTTTTAATAATTTAAAAAAAATAAAAATCTAACTTAATTGCCTAACAATAGATTTCATTGTATATAGTAAACTACTGACAACAGATGAAATTTTGGTGAAAAATTTTGAATGCAAGTTTGTCATATTAAATTCCTTGTATTGAAAGATTTCCGTTTCTAACTATATAAAAAATATCACTCCATAGAAGAACCCCTGTTATTATGTATATATTTTATTATTTCTTAAATTGTTTTGCATAAATATTAAAATTAATGCATGTCTTGTATTTTTTCAAAAGGAGAAAAATGGCAAAAATATAAAAACAAGAAATTTTAACGCTATTGTTTACAATAATATTCTAATAATTTAATACTTAATAAAGAACTTGTGTCAATATCACATTTTTCACATAATCAAATTAGTCTTACATTAAATATTTTTCCCTTCACAGAATTACAATTACTTTGACATGCAAATCATTATAAGCGTTAAATTTAGAGAATTACTTTTTTATTAAAAGTAATTTAGTACAATAATTTAACTTTCTTCTCTTTTGATGATCATAAAATAAAAATATTTAGCTGCTTTTAATTTGATTAGTAAAATATCTTAAAATAGTTTTTATTAAAGAAGTAAATATTCACAAAATTAATTTTTGTAAGCATATATTCGCTAACCAGAAATGAATACTTTTTCTAGTTTGACAGTATTAATTTTGTATGTATTTTTAACAGGTTAAATTTAATGGAATTTATCACAAAAAATTACTATTTAAATATTTGTTAGAAAAATCTTAGTAAAGATCAAATTATTTAGCTTAATGCTAAAATTAAGTCATTGAACTTTGTTGTTACTTTAGTGTGTTTTTGATAACAAAGCCATAACATACTGCTTATTTGAAACATTCTGTTTCATGAAGGTAAAAGTATAATCTTTAGTGCAAAGCTGTTATACATTGAAGTAAATGAGAAAAAAGCTTAATATTTAAAATGTAATCAATAAACTAGTAAATGAAAATATTTATTTTGCATGATAAAAGAAATTTCATATTTTCCGGAATTTGGTAGTAACTTTGATTTAATGATTTTAAATTATACATACAAAATATTAGTTTAAAATATCCTTAATTTTACAAAAATAATTACTAAAATAATCTTAAACCTCACAATAAAGACATTAAATAATTTAACATGCTCTCCGCTGTTTTCCTTATACAGTAAAATGTGATTACTGAATTCAAACATTTTTTAAATATTTAAATTTAATCATTAGTTTATGGTGAAATCTCTGAAACAGATATGCATTTCTTAAACATTTAAGGGAATATTTCTCATAATTTTTCTGAAATTAGCAATTTTTGATGAATTTTAATATCATTTGCCAGTCCTATACCAAAATGTAAATTGAGTGAAAGTTTTAATCAAAATTAAAGTTTTCTTGCTAATTAAGAGCTTCCTTCTAAAGCTATAGACCTTAATCGTAATAATAATATAATTTTATGTGGAATAAGGAGTAACATAAGTTCCATTCTGAAATTCGAAAATACTTATGTAATAGGATTTATTCCTTCATTTTTTTATATTTTTTATTTTATTTATTTTTTTTGTAGTTACCTTGGTCTTGGTATTTTAACCAATGCTTGAAATATGTGTACTGAAAATTTGAGTAGTGTAAAGCTTACAACAATATCAAATATCTCAAAACATATTTAGTCAAATTCTCAAATAAACAGGCAAAAAAAAAAAAAAAAAAAAAAAACATCAGATATGAGAATTTGTGTATTTAAATGTTCAAGATTTATTTCAAGTGGAGTTGGTAATTGAATGGGTATAACTCTAATTGAGTTTGTTGGTTCAATATTTATCTCGAGCTGAAATATTTATTATGGTACAGAAAACCATTAAAAAAAAATTAGTATTTGTTCCATGTTTCGAATCGAAAGTAAATTATGTGTTCAAAAAAGGAATTGATCATTCACTTTTTGATTGTTATTCTGATGAGGAAAGTTTTGTAGTTTTCATGCACATGACTACCCTATTAATGGAGTATTCTGTAAAGAATAACATTTAAGAATTCCCTTAGTAAGGATTAAAATATATTTCTATCTACCTGTGTGGAGTTCTAATATAAAAGTATACATTATATACCTTGTAATTAATAGCTTTTGTAAATCTGTATACATTTAGGACTATATAAATCAATGAAAATTGGAATCAATCTATAGAATTCGGTTAAACAATAATTGCATACAACCAAAACTATTTCAGATCAAAATGTGAGATCATTGTTTTACAATTATTTCAATGTTTTCTTGAAATACTTGTTTTAATGTTTTGTATTAAAAAGTTTTTCCATAAAATTTAATGTACAAAGTAATCTTACGACTTTAAATACTCAAGTTTGTAACTATTCTATAAAGAATATGAAGATTATAGGAAATGCTTTGAATATTAAGTTTAAATGGAATGTTAGGCCTTAGAGATAAACATTCAATATAATTTAGAACAGCTGTTATCATTCAGTTTTAACAGAGTTCGTAACTGAAATGTATTTGAAATATTGAAAGATGAATTATGAATGAATAAAAAATGAATAAAGACATTTTGTTTAATCTCTTATAAATTTCGTTGCTTTTCAGTTTCAAATTGTATGTATATGTTAAAATAAATCATAAGAACTTTTGATGCTATGAGATTAGAACATTGATAACAATATGACTTATTTTTTAGAACAAGACCCTTGGCTTATGGAAGTTGAGGAAGAAGACATCAGGGAGGAGGAACCTCGTAAGTTTTAAATTTCTTATTAAAAATTTATAGTACTTGAAATATTAATTATTCATAAGGGAATGTGTTATATTTTGATAAATATGCACAATGTTTCCCATCATCAAGTAACATAAACTAATGAAATGTAATAGAAGAGCAACTTTCTCTAACAGATTTTAAGTTCTTTAATTTGAATGATTTTCACCACGTTTGTAATGCATACGAATTTAATTTAGAACTTGTGATATTAGTATAACGATCTCCCATTTTTGAAGTAATTTTAGTGCGACAAAGCAACGAAATCTTGCAGAGCATGTTGCAGAATGTCTGAACTTTGGTTCAACATATCTTAAGTTTGAATCCCAACTCTGGTTTGAATTTTGGTATTGGTTTGGAATCCATTTTTCAACGACAAACCCCTCTTATTGTAAACATTATATGCAAAAATCATCATTGAATACAAATGAAAGTAATGAAATTATTTTATATTTTAATTTATAATCATACAGTTTGAAATGCACCAAGTTATCATAGTGCAACTATTTTGCACTTAATTTTTCATAGAATTACCTTACTCGTTTACTGACTTAGACGTGTTTGCATCATCTATTTTCCATAAATGTTCCATATGTTATGATTATTTTGGGGTAAAATGAACCTATTTAACTTAAAATTTCAATCACTATTAATATGAGTAATGGGTCAATATGCTTAATGTACACCATTCTGTGTCTAATTGGAAAAAATAGTGTGTGTTCATTCAAACTTCTGTAGAAAATAAAGTTGCATCCAGCATAATTCTTGGAGCATTGGAGAAAATAAGTACAATTAATAGTATGAACTTTGCACATTTTTCTGAATCTAGAGGAAAGGATAAGCTATAGTTTCTAAAATTGGAATCGAATAGATTTCAAGATTGCTGAAAACTAATTGATTTGTTGATTTGTCGTTCATGAGTAATTTTGTGCATAAGAGTTAGTTGGAACAAAATGTATAGTTTCAAATATGTTTTGATGTACCACAAACTTTGAAGTAGATATCCGATTTGAGCCAAAGAACTGCTGAAAATATGGCCTAAGTGGTTATTCATTAGCTGGCAGATTGACTGCTGAAAATATGGCCAAAAAGGTCATTCATTAGCTGGCAGATTGACTGCTGAAAATATAACTAATTCACAATTAGTCAGATCACTCTATATGATAGGGATGTTTTATGAATGCTGCAATGGTGTGCCAAGCATTGTTATATGCAGAATATTTCACAATTTCAAGGTTTTGATTTCATCCTATGCAAAGTAATGGGAGGAAAGTTGGACTATTTTTACATCCGTGTATGTTTTATAGTTTTCCCTCTTTCACAAATACCATCTCATTTTGTGCAACATCTTTCAAGAAAAGTAAAGCTTCCGAAGCTGAAATATCTTATATTAATTAAGAGAAATTATGGCTGCTAAAATCAAAATCTTTAAGAATCAGTTTGTAACATCATTTGAAATGAAGAAATGTAGTATGAAGAAATTATTAAATTTAGAGATTTTAAAACTTAAAGTGTGCAAGGGAAAAGCGATTAAGATAGAAAAAAATAGCTATTTATGTGTTATCCCGTCGACTTTTTCACCTTAAAAATAAATCGTAGAATTTTCTAAATTTTAATATAATTATTTTTCAAAATATGAAGGAAATGCAGAATAGTTTATTTATATTCTAGCACCATATAAAAGGCAAGTAGGTGAAAACTTTATTTGTATTGCTAAATCGCATCATTAACGACTGTTAGTTTTTCGCAGATATGGTCGATGGGAAAATGCGTTTTTTAGATGCAAAGCACGGCAGTTTAAACCATGTTTTTCATATTCATATTTTATTTCCCTTTGGATGTAGCGCGAAATATTAATATTGTCTTTTATATTTAAATTTTTTTATTTCGCTGTAGATATAGCGCCGGAATTTCCATCTTGTCTTTTTTATATTAGTTTTGCATTTCACTCTGGATATCGTGCCAGAATTTCTGACTTTTTGAATTTTGCTGCGCATGTAGAGCGCCGAATGAAGAATAAAAGCAAGAATTTTATTTGCTTCAGGGATAGTATTCCTAAAATTGTATGTTAAGTATATAAATTTCTAATAAGCGAAATTATAGAATCGTTCTATTTTCTAAAATTATCCTAGGTTTGTCTGGCCGAGCTGGCAGCCGAATGGTTAGCGCTCTTGCCTTCGGTTCAACAGTTCGTGGGTTCGAATACCACCTTGGGCATGGATGTTTGTAGTGATTCGGATTCCACTTTAAACCGTAGGTCTCGGTTTAACTAGCCCTAGTATGAAAAAAATTACCGTTGAGCGACAAACCAACAACAAACCTAGGTTTGTCTGCTTTTATGTAGTAATGATTTGTAACATGCCTTGCGTGTGTGTATTAAATCACTGGATTTGTCAATTATTTCATAAAATAATTTATTGAAATTCATTATTTTATTTAGATGTTATTGAATGTAATTATTTTTGCTACTTTATTTCCATTAATTCTGAAATACTTTTAAATAGAATCTTTAATAAATTCTTATTACGATTACTGTTTTCTTATATACCCTTACGCTTAGCAATTTAAAATTGGTGTAAAAGCTTGCTTTATTTGCATGATTGTTATTTTCTTATATAGTGTTGGTTGGGAAACTTGCGTTTCTTATGCCAATTGGCGCTCATTCTGGATTGCCAATCTAATTCCAATACCCCTATCTCATCCGCTTGGCAATTCGACATGGCAGCCGAATGGTTAGCGTCCTTGCCTTCTGTTCAACAGTTCGTGTGTTCGATTTCCATCTTGGGCATAAATGTTTGTAGTGGTTCGGAATCCATTTTAAACAGGATGTCCCGGTCTAATTAGCCCTCGTGTGCAAAAAAGTGGCTGTTGAGCGACAAACAAACCGAACCTCCGCTTGGCAAAAAAAATTTCCACCAAAGCTGTAACTCAGTTTTCTTTGAAATCTTTATTAGTCAAATGATAAATAAAAATGTGTAAACAGATCTGTTAAGACAGTTATTATTTTTGCCCTTAGATGGCTTCACCTGTCAAACTGCTTTCATGAAACTAACTAAATCACGTTTGACAGGGTTATAATGAAATCCAACAAATCCTATTTCATAAAGTGACTCAATATGTAAAAGTACTTAATTTTCAATTTTTTTAATGATAACACAAAATTGAAATATAAATTATGACAACTTAAATTTTATATCTATTAACTGTGTATCATTTCTAACTGTAAAAAGAACTGCACTTAAAATAAAAACGTGTTTTGAGTTTCATGTTTAGTTGCTGCACTGATGCCTCATGTTTTTAAAAAATGCTTAATTCATGATGAAATTTGTTAAATTATTGCAAAAGTCATGCACACCTTATAACTGAATATCCATTTTTAAAATGAATGCAAATAACTTACCATTTTAAGATCCATGTGAACCAAAAATATTTTTATGTTAATGTGCATTAAAGGAACTTAAATATAATTTTCTAATATTCTGTGTGTAATTTGTAACAAATTATAAAGTAAAGAAAAAAGTGCTTGCCATTTTAATGTCATTGAAAGTAGTGAGAACAAACATGCAAATTAGTGTTTGACATGATAGAGACACAAGTCAGTGGAGAGTAGAAATATCAGTCGTTGTAAAAGCAGGTCAATATGCATATTCATCATTTGTAAGTCATACAGTAGTCAAGAGAAATGGGCGTGTTATAGGAGCTCGTTTATAGTATTTGTTTTATGACTTGAATGTAAGCTTATGAATTGTGTGTGTGCTACAAGTCTCAATATGTTAAGCATTTGGGAATAAAGCTCTGCCTGATTACAAGACAAGCTGTTAGTTTTACAAGTTCAGGTTCATAGATTTTTTCCTCTGTGATGAAGGTGGCAGTAGATGACAAGACTCGAATGACAAAAACATACTGGTGGCTATTGAGGAGGACAGTCAAATGTGTACCGAACTTACTAGACAATTGATGTAATTGAATGATTAAGAGTATTTTTCCATATTTTTATCAAGATACTGTAGCAGTATATTGGCTGAATTATGAGGTTGTTGTGAATATAAATGTCAAGCATAGTTATTGCTATAAAAATGAAATAATAAGGAAATCAATTTTAATAGTGTCAATTAATACTAAAGTATATTTATCTCTGCCAAAACAGTTTATTTTAAAACATTCTATGAGCTTTCACATGTTTATTTCAAAACAGGAATTTAGTTTTCAAAGTTCACATTCCAATTTGGGCAGCCTTTTAGAAAACCCCTAAGTGATATTGCAAGGGGATTGCTGGCACAACTGAAGGCACATAAGTAGACGGAGATGTATGCTGATATGTTTACTTCAAAGACTAACTTTGTTTCGGAAATATATTTTTTCATAAAATTTACTTACTGAGAGAGAGAGAGAGAGAGAGAATCTGATGGTAAATGTCTTATAAATGACAAGCCAGTTTGTTTCATCACACAATTTATTAAAAAAATGAATGATTAAAAATATATTGTTTATCAAATATTTTAAAATTTACAAATGATTTAACTGTAGATATTTTAATTGACAGCTGCTTCTCCAAGTTCACCAGCTTCTCCAAGGCCACAGGCACGAAGAAAGGGAAGACCCAAAAAGAAATTGTGCACAAGACCAAGAGATAGCTTAGGACGGTTTTTACCTGGTAAATCTCTTATTTTTCGTTCTTGTTGAAATATTAATTTCTTAATGTCTGTAGTTTTATGTAATTTTTTAATATTTTGTGAAATCTTATTTAGATCCTATGCGAGTAAAACCCATTGTAACCAGGAAAAGGCGGACAGAGTTGGAGCTACTACTCGCTCATCCACGTGTAAGTTGATTCTTTAAAATTTATTTTATTCATAAAGTGATTAGAAATAAATACATCAGATTTTGTACATGGACAAAGTTTTTATAATTTTACATGCATTTTTAAAATCAAAAACTAAATTCTGTATCGAATATTGTGAAACTGTAGATTTTTAGTTGAATGAATTTAACATAAAGTGCTCATGCACCCAGCCTTGAGAGATGAATAAAAGAAAAATAAATCAATACATAGTTTACTATTCAAAACAAAAATGTTTTCAAAGTCTATTCGAGGAATGTTCTAAAACACAGGCGCCACTATGAATCTGACAATCATTTGTGAGTTATACCTCAAGCTTGAGGACTCCTGAATATGTCCTGGGGATGATAGGGATAATGCTGTTTGGTAGCAGTATTTTTGCACCTCTAGGATTCTGATAGTTGGACTGCTTGAAGCTCATCGGCTTCACAATATTCATATGGTGAGAATTTTCTTCAGAATCAGATCATTATTTGAATTTGATTCAGCAGTTGTGCTGGGTAGATCTGTATACTTCTAAAAATGATTTGGTAATTCGCCGATCGCCAAATATCGCTGAGTGGGGTGTTTATTTGCAGTAATGATGTGATTCATACAGTATTTTAGAAAAATACTTAATAGATGCGGAAGATTTTTAAAGTACTATAAAAGTAACACCATATAACTGAATATGTGTTTAACGTAAGTGCAAATAAATTACGCCTCTAAAATAACCATATAAATAGAAAATGTTTATAATGTGCAGTAAAGCAATTTATATCTAATTCTTATTAATATTCCATAAAATTTATTTGCTATGGTTTAGTCTAATCTTAGTTTTAAAAAAATACTAATGTTTTGATTTTATGACTCATATTATGCAAAATTAAAATCAGCTGAAACCCTGTGTATACATTAATAAATTAGTATTTAATAAATTAGTATTTTTCTTCATCAGTTTAGAGATAGAAAATTATGGGGAAGCTCAGTAACTAAATGGAGTAAAATAAACAACTAAATACTAGTAAAGAAATAACCATGGCCTGTGTAGTTGCTTCTTCTGTTCTATGAACTGGAATATTCAGAGTTATTTAAAAATGTCAGTTTTTTATCTACATAATATCCTATGTTAATTTTTGCTCTTTAAATACTTGTTATAAATTTACTTTTATGTATAATTATATTATTTATTATTATATTATTTATTATTTATAATTATATAATTATATTATTTATGTATAATTATGTATTTTTATATTATTTTAATTTACTTACAGAATTATTCCTTAATGTTGATGACCTAAATTAGGACAAGCAAAATTTAGTACTCATATTTTAATAGATATCTCAAATTATGTATAAACATTTTGCTATAAAAATCTGTTATTAAAAGATGAATCTATTTTAGCTATCATGTCATGTTCTATAAATGATCGATGAAGTTGCAAGCTTTTGCTCATCATTAAAAATTTAATTATTTTTTCCTTTTAAAAGTTTGATTCACATTAAATTTTTCAAGAATGGCATTTTGAATTGTGTAATTGTACACATTTAGTGCCATTATAATGTTGAATCTGTGGTTGGATGTGATAAATGTACATTAAATTCTTTTGATTCTCTTTTTAAAATAATTTTTAAATAATTCTTATTCTACTTTTGTAATGAAAATAGTCAAAGTAACAAAATTGCTCAGAAATCTTTGATGAAGAAAAATTATCACATATGGATTTCAGTGCATTAAGTTTCATTTAAAATTTGTTTGCTAATTTCACTATTTTTTAATGTACTATTCTTAAAAGTTTAATGCATATCTTGTTATAAATGCAGTCAGGGTTTATCTGTATGATGCAATAATTAATTTCTAATCCATAAGGATGACATGGAACAAATATCTTCCATATGCATCCATGTCTGCGGTATGGTTAGTCTTTGTATGTAGAGAGTGACATTTGAATAAAAAAAGTAACCTTCCATGAATGACTCAGTATAGAATTTATTGGGTACTGCTTGGGAATTCAAATGAGAAAATTTATCATTAGACTTTCAGATTTCCTACAGGTTTCTAGATTGGCTTAAAAAAGGAATGCCCAACTTATTGCCTAATGGGACCTGCAGAGACTGTTTTGTGTTTCTGATGTCTAATCATATTTAATTAAAATAACATGAGTATACATTTTAAGAATAATTCAAAAATAAGAAATAATTGAGTATTGAATATACAGGACGTCAATAAATTACCAGCAATTTTTTTATCCTTTTGTTTTACCTCTACGCAGTACGGATGTAAAAATAAATAATTTTATCAAATACATAGGTTTCACTCATAGACGCTTTTAAATGAACTAAACCACTGGCAGGAAGCATGTTGTTCGCGCATGCGCGCACGTCACGTGATATTGTTTAGAATAGAACAGATGTAGTTTAGAAATTGATGA
The DNA here is from genome assembly GCA_030067965.1 of Latrodectus elegans. Taxonomy (NCBI): domain Eukaryota; kingdom Metazoa; phylum Arthropoda; class Arachnida; order Araneae; family Theridiidae; genus Latrodectus; species Latrodectus elegans. The sequence goes on along the minus strand of CM057822.1, from coordinate 62,086,581 downwards.
GAACGGTTAAGTTTCTCGAGCGGGAATTAATCCCCATATCCTTTGTTATGTTTGTCTGTGTCTGAAATAAATAATTTTAAAAAGACACTGGTCCGTCGTTGAATAATTATTATATATTCTTTACACATCTCTTTAACATAAATACCGAACACATGTTATGAACAAACTACTGTTTTTTAAGCTTTTATTTCTTATGTTTGTGTTAATTTTAACGACAGTTAATTCATTTTTAATTGTGATACATTTTGCAGGACTGAATGTGGTGGTCCTGACTGAAAAAAATGTGGCTCTGATTCAAAACAAATGGTAGTGATGCTATTTGAAAATAAATTGCTTGGATACTTCTAAAAAGTGGCTAGTATGAATTTCCTTAAAAGTTTTATTTTAGAATTGTTTTATCATTTTCTGATTCAGTATTAAAACATTTTTTTGAAAATTTCATTTGTGTATATCACGACATACTTTTGTCGTGATTGTCTGTTTTTAATATGTTAATGCTTAATAACTTAAGTGCGAACATTTTTGATAATTCAGGTAAAAATGCAAGTGATAGATTAAAAAAAATATATAAATAGTATTTGTAATAACTAATCAGTAGTTTCTGGCATATTTAAATCTAAAAATATTAATTCTTTTTTTGTAAAAAACCATTAATAGAAATTTTTTTATATGACTAGGGCTTACGCAAAAATTGATTTTATAATCTGCATTTTTCGTCAGTGAAAAATGAAGTTTTATATCCGGTGAGATGCACTAACTCTACATAACTGTTCATTGAAACGAGTTAAAAGCGAATTCCTTTCTATTTATGTAAGGAGTCTAAAACACATCTAGAATGCGTTTGTTTTTTTAAAAGAAAAGCGAAAGTTTTATGGGAGGGTTTAAATCATCGCAATTGACTGTTAAGATTTCAATATTGTATATTGATCATAGATTTGTTCTATTTACGATACAATGAATACTTTTAACTTTTAACTTACTATCAATTATGTAAAATTGCCATTTAATGAATCAAAGTAACTTATGACAGGGATCTGTTGAATCGAAATTTTAAGTAAAAAACAATATGATGGTGAAAAATGTAAATGACCATTATTTACTAAGCGCATCATTGATAACGTCCGAAATATGAGAGTTATCAACAATATAATAATCATAAAATCTCAATTTAGTTTTGCTGCTAGCCAAGAGAATGAATTTATATTAGCTAAAAACAGCAAAACAAAATGCAACCGGTAACAAAGGGTAAGTAAAAAGCACTTGAAATTGATGAACTGAAAATGGAAAATAAGTGTTTGGATGATTACGTAAATCAATTTGAATAATAAAACAGATTATGAGAAAGATGGAAAGAAACTGAAAGATTTACATTAATTGCAAAACTATTGGGAAGTTTATGAGAAGCAACCTTTGTTATTCAATTTTAATGATTTAAAATTAAGGAAGAAAAAACTTTTGATGTGCAAAGTTAACATTTTCTAACAGCATATGGTTATAAAATTGTCTAGTTTTAAGAGGTTGAATGTAGGAAGTAATATGTTAAGAATTTACTTTTCCCCCTACTATATTACTTTATAAAAACTTTAAACATTATTTAATAGTTGTGTTTATTTTGTTATCAATATTTATATTTATTTGAAAAGAAGTTATTATTCACATCGTGAAATACTCAATAAACTAATAGATAAGAATCAGAGAAGATGTTTAAAGAATTCTAAAAATAAGTGTTTTATAGAATATATAACTCAGTATTGTAAAGAATAATTATCTCAAAGCATTTTCTGTTATAAGTTTTCTGTTAAGCGACTGCGAATAAATTACTCATATAAAAGATTCAAATCAACAGAAAATTTATTTTGTTAATGTGCATTAAAGGAACTTAAATCTAATTTTCTACTACTGTTGTGTGCGTATTTTGTTCTGAATTATAAGGTAAACAAAAGAATTCTTAAAATTTTCACGTTAGCATTAAATGAAGTAATAACAAATATGCAAAGTCATGTAAGATGTGATTGAGACACCAGTCAGTGGCGAGAAGAAATATCGATCTTTGTAAAGAAGTCAATCACGCTTATTTATTAGTTGTAAGTTAGAAAGTAGTCATGAGAAACGGATGTTTTATACGAGCTTATTTAGTATTGGTTTTAAGACTTCAATGTTAGGTTATGAATTCCTGAGTTAAGTTGCGAAATATATTAAACATTTAGACATAGAGCTGTAACTGAATATATTATTAGTTTTACAATTTGAGGGTGGGTAATTTGTTCATCTGTAATAAAGGCAGTAGATGAGCACAGGCTTCGAATAACAAACCTGCAGTTGCAGCAGTAATTTAGATTTCAAAGTCCACATTTCAATTTTTCCAACCTTCTACCAAATAGCAATGCTTTATTGCAAGATGATTTATTGCAAAACTAAGGACACAATGACAGATGGTGGATGATGTGATTACTTCAAAGACTAACTTAATTTCAAGGACTTATTTTTTTAAAAATTCAAATATTGAATCAAAATATAAATATCTTATAATTACAAGCTAGTTTCATCACAGAATTTATAATAAAATAAATGATCATTAATAACTAAGACTATAAAAATTTTAAACTTAAGAGTTTTTAAACTTTTTTAAATTCATTAAGCTATATAATTTTAATTTAGAAATGGTTCAAATATAGATATTTTATATGACAGGTTCTGTGCGTGGTGCTGAAGTGATTTTCCGGCATGATGAAATTGGTACTGGTAAACGAAAGTGGTGGTGCTTTTAAAACAAAATATGACAGTGACTGCGAAAATAAATTGGTGATGATACTGCAAAAACATGAAATGTTGGTGCTCCGAAAAAGATTGTGGCGCTGCAAACATGAAACTGGTGGTTCTACTGAAACAAAACTGGTGGTACTGCAAAAACAAAATTGGTGGTGCCAATAATGCGAAACTGGTGGTGTTGCGAAAACGAAACTGGTGCTGCTAAAACAAGAAACTGCTGGTGCTGCAAAGACTAAGCTGGTGGTGGTGCGAAAACAAAATACTGGTGGTGCAAAGAGGTAGCTGGTGGTGCTGCTAAAATAAAACAAGTGGTGAAGCGAAGACGAAGCTTCTGGTGCTGCTAAAAAGCTTGTTGTACTGCAATGCGAAATTTCTGGTGCTGCAGAAACAAAAACTATTGCTGATGCTAAAACAAAAAGCTATTGTTGCTGAACAAACAAAACGAAGTTGGTGCTGCAAAAACAAAAACCACCACATGTTTGGTGCTTCGCAAACAAACATGTGGTGCAGTTAATAAAACTTGTGGTTCTCCTAATACAAAACTGGTGGTGCTGCGAAAAAAACTGTGCTCCTAAAGTAAAAACCTATTGGTGCTGCAAAAAAAGCTGGTGGTGCTGCAGAAACAAACTGGTGGTACTGCAAAAATCTGCTGCTGATGCTAAGGAGAAACTGCTGGGGCTTCTAAAAAAACTGGTATAGCTGCAAAAAAAACTGGTGGTGCATTTAAAACAAAACAAACTGGTTGTGCTGCGAAAACTACATAAGGTGCTATTATTAAAAACTTTTGGTAATACTAATACAAAAGTGGTGGTGGTGCAAGAAAAAATCTGTTTGTGCTATGAAAACAAAAATCTGGTGTTGCTGCAAAAAAAAAGTTGGTGATGCTAAAGCAAAAACTGGTTGGTGCTGCTGAAACAATAAGCTGGTGGTGCTGCATAAACAATGAACTAGTGCTGCAGAAATAAAACTGGTGATACTGCAGAAAACTGGTGACGATGTTAAAAAGAAATTGCTGGGACTGTTAAAAAATATTGGTGCTGGACAGATAAAAAAAAAGACAGGTGATGCTGCAAGAATAAAAAAGAGGTGGTGCTTCGAAAACAAACTTGTGGTGCTATTAATAAAAAATTTATGGTGCTACTAATAAAAAACTGGTGGTGCTGCGAAAACTGTTTGCGCTGCTAAGCCAAAAACCTGGTGGTCCTGAAAAAAAAACAACCTGGGGGTGCTGCAGAAACAAAAAACTGATGGTACTGCAAAAAACTGATAGTGATGCTAAAGAGAAAATGCTGGGGCTGCTAAAAAAAACTGGTGTCGCAGAAAAAACAAAACTGGTGGTGCTGCAAAAAAAATCTGTTGGAGCTATAAAAACAAAAAAAATTGTGGTGCTGCAAAAACAAAAGCGGATGGAGCTGCAAAAACGATAAGCTGGTGATTTGCAGAAATAAAAAAACTGGTGGTACTTCCAAAAATTGATGCTGATGTTAAAGAGAAAAAAATGCTGGGGCTGCTAAAACAAGAAACTGGTATCGCTGCCATAAAACTTGTGCATTTAAAACAAAAAGTGGGTGTGCTGCAGAAAAAAGAACGTGGTGAAGCTAAAACAAAAAACTGGCACTGCTGCTGCTTAAACAAAATATTGGTGGTGCATTTAAAACAAAAAATTGGTGAATTTAAAACTAAAAACTGGTGGTGCTGATGAAACAAAAAAGTGGTGCTGCTAATACAAAAACTGGTTGTGCTGCTAAAAATATACTGTTGGTGCTGTTAAAACAAAAAAATGGTGCTGCTGCGAAAACAAGACTGGAGGTGCTTCAAAAAAGATGGTGATGCTAAAGCAAAAACCTGGTGCTGCTTCTGAAACAATAAGCTGGTAGTGCTGCTGAAACAATAAGCTTGTGGTGCTGCAAAAATAAACTGGTAGTGCTGCCAAAATAAGCTGGTGGTACAAAAACAATAAGCTGGTGGTGCTGTAGAAACAATAAGCTGGTGGTGCTGTAGAAACAATAAGCTGGTGGTGCTGTAGAAACAATAAGCTGGTGGTGCTGTAGAAACAAAAAACTGGTGATACTGCAGAAAACTGGTGTAATGCTAAAAAGAAAATACTGCTGGGGCTGACAAAACAAAAAACTGTTGGTGCATTTAAAACAAAAAACTGGTTGTGCATTTAACACGAATATCTTGCAGTGCTGCTTAAACGAAAAACTAGTGGTGGTGCTGCTTAAACAAAAAAATGGCGATGATACTAAAAATGCTTGTTGGGCTGCAAAGATGAAATTTAAAAACAAAAAACTGTTAATGCTCTACAAACAAAACAGATGGTGCTGCAGAAACAAAAAACTTGTGGTGCTGCGAAAACGAAAACCTGTAGGTGATGCAAAAAAAGATCGTAATGCTAAAGAAAAAACCGGATGGTGCTGCTGAAACTAGTGGTGCTACTAATACAAAACTAGTGGTGCTATGAAAGCTGTGCTGCTAAAGTAAAAAACTGGTGTTGCTGCAGAAAAAAACTGGTGTTGCTGCAGAAAAAAACTGGTGTTGCTGCAGAAAAAAACTGGTGATGCTGCAGAATACTGATGGCGATCCTAAGAAAAAACTGCTGGGGCTGCTAAAACAAAAAACTAGTGTCGCTGCTTAAACAAAAAACTGGTGCTTCTGTTAAAACAAAAAACTGGTGTTGCATTTAACACATAAATGGTGGTGCATTTAAAACTACAAACTGGTGGTGCTACTAAAACAAAAAACACGTGGTGCATTTAAAACTAAAAACTAGTGGAGCATTTAAAAATAAAAACTGGTGTTGCTTAACTCGAAAAACTGGTGGTGCAGCTTAAATGAAATAACTGGTGCTGCTGTTAAAACAAAAAACAGGTGGTGCATTTAAAACTAAAAACTGGTGGTGCTGCTTAAATAAAAAAACTGGTGGTGCTGCTGCTAAAACAAAAAACTGAAGGTGATGCAAAAAAAGATGGTGACGCTAAAGAAAAAACCTGATGATGCTTAAACAATAGGCTGGTGCTTCTACAAAAACAAACTGTTGCAAGGATGAAGTTCTTGGTTCTGGAAAAACAAAAAACTTGTGGTGCCGCTAGAACAAAAAACTATTGTGCTGAACAAACAGAAATCAGGTGGTGCTGCAAAAAAAGAAGCTGGTGGTGCTTCGAAAACAAACATGTAGTGCAATTAATAAAACTTGTGGTGATCCTAATTCAAAACTGGTGGTGGTGCGAAAAAACTGTGCTGCTAAAGTAAAAATCTATTGGTGCTGCAAATAAAAAGCTGGCGGTGCTGCGGAAACAAACTAGTGGTACTGCAAAAATCTGATGCTAAGGAGAAACTGCTGGGGCTGCTAAAACAAAAAACAGGTGGTCCTTCAAAAACAAAAATTTGGTGATGCTGCGAAAAGACAAAATGGTGGTTCTGCAAAAGCAAACAGCTGATTGTGCTACAAAGACGAAGCTGGTGGTGCTGCGAAAACAAAAAACTGATGGCGCTGGTAAAAAAAGTTTGCTATGCTGCAATGAAGAAATTTGTGGTGCTGCGTAAACAAAAAACTGGTGCTGCTGCAAAAACGAAAAATGGTGGTGCTGCCAAAACATGTGGTTCTATTAACAAAATACTCATGGTGCTACTAATACAAAACTGGTGGTGCTGCGAAAACTAACATGTTCTATTAATAAAATACTTGCGGTGCTACTAATACAAAACTGGTGGTGCTGCGAAAAAAACTGTGCTGCTAAGCCAAAATCCTGGTGCTGCTGAAACAATAAGCTGGCCGTGCTGCAAAAACAATAAGCTGGTGGTGCTGAAAAAAACCAGGGGGTGCTGCAGAAACAAAAAACTGGCGGTACTGCAAAAAACTGATAGTGATGCTAAAGAGAAACTGCTGGTACGGCCAAAAATACTGATGTCGCTGCAAAAACAAAGCTGGTGGTGCTGCAGAAACAAAAAACTTGGTGATGCCTAAGCAAAAACCCGGTTGTTTCGCCAAATAAGCTGGTGGAGCTGCATATACAATAAGCTGGTGATGCTGCAGAAATAAAAAACTGGTGGTACGGCCAAAAATCGATGCTGATGCTAACGAGAAAAAACTGCTGGGGCTGCTAAAACAAAAAACTGGTATCGTTGCCAAAAAAATTGGTGCTACATTTAAAACAAAAAGTGGCTGTGCTGCAGAAACAAAAGAACATGATGCTAAAACAAAAAACTGGTGATGGTGCTGAAACAAAAATCCGTTTGCGCGAAAACGAAAAGCTGGTGAAGCTACGAAAACTACATAAGGATCTATTAATAAACTTGTGGTGATACTAATACAAAAGTGGTGCTGCGAAAAAAAATTGGTTGTTCTGCGAAAACTAACATGTGGTGCTATTAAATAAATTTGTGGTGCTACTAATACAAAACTGTTAGTGCTGCGAGAAAAAATACTGTGTGCTGTTAAAGCAAAAACCTGGTGCTTGAGACAAAACTGGTGGTGCTGCTGAAACAATAAGCTGGAGGTGCTACAAAAAAATCTGGTGTTACTGTAGAAAGCTGGTGGCGCCGCTAAAAAGGAAGAACTAGTATCGCTGCAAAAACAAAAAACTTGTGGTGCATTTAAAACATAAAAATGGTGGTGCATTTAAAACAAAAAACTGATGGTGCATATAAAACAAATCTGGTGGTGCATTTAAAACGAAAAACTAGTTGCGCTGCTTAAACAAAAAACTGATGGTGCTGCTTAAGCAAAAATCTGGTTGTGCTGCTAAAACAAAAAAACTGGTGGTGCTGCAAAGACGAAGCTGCTGTTGCTACTAAAACCAAACTAGTGGTGCAGCTAAGAATAAGCTTCTGGTGCTGCTAAAAAGCTTGTGCTACAATGACGAAATTTGTGGGGCTGTAAAAACAAACTGGTGGTAATGCTAAAGCAAAAAACTGGTGGTGATGCTAAAGCAAAAAACTGCTGGTGCTGCACAAACAAAAAAACTGCTGGTGCTGCACAAACAAAAAAACTGCTGGTGCTACAAAGACGAAGCTGGAGGTGCTGCTAAAAAAACTTGTTGTGCTGCATTGAAGAAATTTGTGGTGCTGCTGGAAAAAAATGGTGGTGCTGGGAAAACCAACATGTGGTACTATTAATAAAATACTTGTGGTGCTACTAATAAAAAACTGGTGGTGCTGCGAAAACTGTTTGCGCTGCTAAGCCAAAAACCTGGTGGTCCTGAAAAAAACAACCCGGGGGTGCTGCAGAAACAAAAAACTGATAGTGATTCTAAAGAGAAACTGCTGGGCCTGCTAAAAAAAACTGGTGTCTCTGAAAAAACAAAAAAACTGTTGGTGCTGCAAAAAAAAAATGTTGGAGCTTTAAAAACAAAAAAATTGTGGTGCTGCAAAAACAAAAGCGGGTGGAGCTGCAAAACAATAAGCTGGTGATTTGCAGAAATAAAAAACTGGTGGTACTTCCAAAAATTGATGCTGATGTTAGAGCAAAAAATGCTGGGGCTGCTAAAACAAGAATCTGGTATCGCTGCCATAAAACTGGTGAATTTAAAACAAAAAGTGGGTGTGTTGCAAAAAAAAAGAACGTGGTGAAGCTAAAACAAAAAACTGGTACTGCTGCTTAAACAAAAATCTGGTGGTGCATTTTACACGAAATACTGGAGGTGCATTTAAAAGAAAAAATTGGTGCATTTAAAAGAAAAAATTGGTGCATTTAAAACAAAAAAATTGGTGCTTTTAAAACAAAAAAATTGGTGCATTTAAAACAAAAAATTGGTGCATTTAAAACGAAAAAATTGGTGCATTAAAAACGAAAAAATTGGTGCATTAAAAACGAAAAAATTGGTGCATTAAAAACGAAAAACTGGTGAATTAAAAACGAAAAACTGGTGGTGCTGCTAAAACAAAAAAATGGTGCTTCAAAAAAAGATGGTGATGCTAAAGCAAAAAGCTGGTGGTGCTGCAAAAATAAACTGGTGGTGGTACAAAAGCAATAAGCTGGTGTTGCTGTAGAAACAAAAAACTGGTGATACTGCAGAAAACTGGTGTAATGCTAAAAAGAAAATACTGCTGGGGCTGACAAAACAAAAAACTGTTGGTGCATTTAAAACAAAAAACTGGTTGTGCATTTAACACGAATATCTTGCAGTGCTGCTTAAACGAAAAACTAGTGGTGCTGCTAAAACGAAAGAAGTGGTGGTGCTGCTTAAAAAAAAATGGCGATGATACTAAAAAAGCTTGTTGGGCTGCAAAGATGAAATTCTTGGTAATGTAAAAACAAAAAACTGTTAATGCTCTGCAAACAAAACAGATGGTGCTGCAGAAACATAAAACTTGTGGTGCTGCGAAAACGAAAACCTGTAGGTGATGCAAAAAAAGATCGTAATGCTAAAGAAAAAACCGGATGGTGCTGCTGAAACAGAACTGGTCGTGCTGCTGAAACAGAACTGGTCGTGCTGCTGAAACAGAACTGGTGGTGCTGCTCAAACTTGTAGCTGGTGGTGCTGCTCAAACTTGTAGCTGGTGGTGCTGCTCAAACTTGTAGCTGGTGGTGCTGCTCAAACTTGTAGCTGGTGGTGCTGCTCAAACTTGTAGCTGGTGGTGGTGCTCAAACTTGTAGCTGGTGGTGGTGCTCTAACTTGTAGCTGGTGGTGGTGCTCTAACTTGTAGCTGGTGGTGGTGCTCTAACTTGTAGCTGGTGTAGGTGCTCTAACTTGTAGCTGGTGGTGCTGCTCTAACTTGAAGCTGGTGGTGCAATTAATAAAACTTGTGTTGCTCCTAATACAAAACTGGTGGTGCTGCAAAAAAAACTGTTGCTATAGTAAAAACCTATTGGTGCTGCAGATACAAAAAACTGGTGGTATTGCAAAAATCTGATGCTGAGGAGAAACTGCTGGAACTGCTAAAAAAAACTGGTGGTGCTGCGAAAACTGCATAAGGTGCTATTAATAAAAAACATGTGGTGCTATTAATAAAAAACATGTGGTGCTATTAATAAAAAACATGTGGTGCTATTAATAAAAAACATGTGGTGCTATTAATAAAAAACATGTGGTGCTATTAATAAAAAACATGTGGTGCTATTAATAAAAAACATGTGGTGCTATTAATAAAAAACATGTGGTGCTACTATTACAAAAGTGGTGGTGCTGCGAAAAGTAACATGTAGTACTATTAATAAAAATTTGTGGTGCTGCTAATACAAACCTGGTGGTGCTGAGAAAATATTTCTGCAGAAGCAAAAAACATGGTGATGCTAAAACAAAAAACTGGTTGTTCTGCGAAAACAAAAAACAGGTGGTGCTGCTCAAACTTGTAGCTGGTGGTGCTGCTCACACTTGTAGCTGGTGCTGCTGCTCACACTTGAAGCTGGTGGTGCTGCTGCTCACACTTGAAGCTGGTGGTGCTGCTGCTCACACTTGAAGCTGGTGGTGCTGCTGCTCACACTTGAAGCTGGTGGTGCTGCTGCTCACACTTGAAGCTGGTGGTGCTGCTGCTCACACTTGAAGCTGGTGGTGCTGCTGCTCACACTTGAAGCTGGTGGTGCTGCTGCTCACACTTGAAGCTGGTGGTGCTGCTGCTCACACTTGAAGCTGGTGGTGCTGCTGCTCACACTTGAAGCTGGTGGTGCTGCTGCTCACACTTGAAGCTGGTGGTGCTGCTGCTCACACTTGAAGCTGGTGGTGCTGCTGCTCACACTTGAAGCTGGTGGTGCTGCTGCTCACACTTGAAGCTGGTGGTACTTCGAAAACAAACATGTGGTGCAATTAATAAAACTTGTGTTGCTCCTAATACAAAACTGGTGGTGCTGCAAAAAAACTGTGTTGCTATAGTAAAAACCTATTGGTGCTGCAGATACAAAAAACTGGTGGTATTGCAAAAATCTGATGCTGATGCTAAGGAGAAACTGCTGGAACTGCTAAAAAATCTGGTGGTGCTGCGAAAACTGCATAAGGTGCTATTAATAAAAAACATGTGGTGCTATTAATAAAAAACATGTGGTGCTACTATTACAAAAGTGGTGGTGCTGCGAAAAGTAACATGTAGCACTATTAATAAAAATTTGTGGTGCTGCTAATACAAACCTGGTGGTGCTGAGAAAATATTGCTGCAGAAGCAAAAAACATGGTGATGCTAAAACAAAAAACTGGTTGTTCTGCGAAAACAAAAAACAGGTGGTGCTGCGAAAACAAAAAAACAGGTGGTGCTGCGAAAACAAAAAACAGGTGGTGCTGCGGAAACGAAAAACTGATGCTGTGAAAATTAAAAATGGTGGTTCTGCAAAAAAAATTGGTGGTGCTGCGAGTACTAACGTGTGGTGATTGTAATAAAAACTTTTAGTGCTATTAATGCAGAACTGGAGGTGCTGCGAAAACAAAAATCTGGAAGTGCTGCAAAAAAAAACAAAACAAATGGTGATGCTAAAGCAAAAACCTCATGGTGCTGCTGAAACAATAAGTTGGCAGTGCTGCTGAGACAATAAACTGGTAATGCTGCTGAAACAATAAGCTGGTGGTGCTACGAAAACAAACTGGTGTTGCTGCAAAGATAAAATTCTTAGTTCTGCGAAAACAAAAACCTGGTACTCCTGCAAATATAAACTGGTGGTGCTGCAAATATAAACTGGTGGTGCTGCAAATATAAACTGGTGGTGCTGCAAATATAAACTGGTGGTGCTGCAAATATAAACTGGTGGTGGTGCAAAAACACAGAACTGGTGGAGCTGCTAAAAAAAACTAGTAGTGAAAAAAAATCTGGTTGTACTGCAAAAAAACCTGGTGGTGCTGCTAAAAAAACTGGTGATGCTGCTTAAACGAAAAACTGGTGATGCTACTTAAACGGAAAACTAGTGTTACTTAAGCAAAAAACTGGTGCTGCTAAAACAAAATACTGTTGGTGCTGCGACCACGAAAAACTGATGTTGCTGCGAAAATTAAAAATTATGGTTCTGCAAAAACAATAAAATTGGTGGTGCTGCGAATAACTTATGGTGATACTAATAAAAAACTTTTGGTGCTACTAATAGAAAGTTGGTGGTGCTTCGAAATCAAAAAACTGGAGATGCTGCAAAAAAACAGATGGTGATGCTAAAGCAAAATTCTAATGGTGCTGCTGAAACATAATTGGTTTGCTGCATAAATAATAAGCTGGTGCTGCAAATACAAAATGCTGGTGGTGCCGCAAAAACGAAAAGTTGGGGGTGGTGCTGCGAAAACGAAAAATGGTGGCTCTTCAAAAAAATTGGTAGTGAGTTAAAAAAATTTGGTGGTGCTGCAAAAACTAACATTTTGTGATATCAATAAAAACTTGTGGTGCTACTAATACAAAACTGGTTGTGCTGCGAAAATAAGAATCTGGAGGTGCTGCAAAAAATTAACGCTGATGCTAAAGAGAAAAAACTTCTGGGGCTGCTAAAACAAAAAACTGGTATCGCTGGAAAAAAACTGGTGGTGCATTTAACACAAAAATGTGGCTGTACTGCAGGAACAAAATACATGATGCTTTAACAAAAAACAGGTGCAGCTGGTAAAAAAAGCTTACGCTGAAATGAGGAAATTTGTGCTGCTGCAGAAACAAAAAACTGCTGGTGATGCTAATGCAAAAAACTGCTTGGGCTACTAAAATAAAATTGGTGCTGCAGAAATAAAAAGCTGGTGATGCTGCGAAAACAAAAAAGGGTGGTTCTGCAAATAAAACAGATGGTTCTGCTGAAACAATAAGCTGGTGGTGCTGCAAAAACAAAGAGCTGGTGTTGCTACAGAAAAAAAACTGGTGATACTGCAGAATACTGATGGCGATGCTAAAAAGAAACTGCTGGGGCTGCTAAAACAAAAAACTAGTGTCGTTGCTTAAACAAAAAACTGGTGTTGCTGCTGTTAATAGAAAAAAACTGATGGTGCATTTAACACAAAAATGGTGGCGCATTTAAAACGAATATCTGGTGGTGCTGCTAAAGCAAAAAACAGGTGGTGCATTTAAAACTGAAAACGGTTGGTGCTGCTCAAATGGAAAAACTGGTGTTGCGGCTAAAACAAAAAACTGGAGGTGATGCAAAAAAAAATAAGATGGTGGTGCTAAGGAGAAAACCTGCTGGTGCTGCTGCAAGGATGAAATTCTTGGTTCTGCAAAAACAAAACTTGTGGTGCTGCTAAAACAAAAAACTATTGTTGCTGAACAAACAAAAAGCAGGTGGTGCTGCAGAAACAAAAAGCTGGTGGTGCTTTGAAAACAAACTTGTGGTGCAATTAATAAAACTTGTGTTGCTCCTAATACAAAACTGGTGGTGGTGCGAAAAAAAACTGCTGCTAAAGTAAAAATCTATTGGTACTGCAAAAATCTGATACTGATGCTAAGGAGAAACTGCTGGAACTGCTAAAAAAACTGGTATCGCTGTAAAAAACTGGTGAGGCTGCGTAAACTACAAAAGGTGCTATTAGTAAAAACTTTTGGTTCTACTAATACAAAAGTGGTGGTGCTGCGAGAAAAAACTGTTTGTGCTACGAAAACAAAAATCTGGTGTTGCTGCAAAAAAAAAGATGGTGATGCTAAAGCAAAAACCAGTTGGTGCTGCTGAAACAGTTAGCTAGTGTTGCTGCTGAAACAATTAGCTGGTTATACCGCAGAAAACTGGTGGCGATGCTAAAAAGAAATTACTGGAGCTGTTAAAACAAAAAACAGATGGTGCTGCACAAATAAAAAACTAGTGGTGATGCAAAAACAAAAACTGGTGGTGCTGCGAAAACAAAATATTGGTGGTGCTTCGAAAAGCAAAAATGATAGTTATGCAAAAGAAAACAACTGATTGTGCTACAAAGACGAAGCTGGTGGTGCTGCGAAAACAAAAAACTGATGGCGCTGGTAAAAAAAGTTTGCTATGCTGCAATGAAGAAATTTGTGGTGCTGTATAAACAAAAAACTGGTGCTGCTGCAAAAACGAAAAATGGTGGTGCTGCGAAAACTAACATGTGGTTCTATTAACAAAATACTCATGGTGCTACTAATACAAAACTGGTGGTGCTGCGAAAACTAACATGTGGTTCTATTAATAAAATACTTGTGGTGCTACTAATACAAAACTGGTGGTGCTGCGAAAAAAACTGTGCTGCTAAGCCAAAATCCTGGTGGTGCTGCTGAAACAATAAGCTGGCCGTGCTGCAAAACAATAAGCTGGTGGTGCTGAAAAAAAACAACCAGGTGGTGCTGAAAAAAAACAACCAGGTGGTGCTGAAAAAAAACAACCAGGTGGTGCTGCAGAAACAAAAAACTGGTGGTACTGCTAAAACAAAAAATAGTGGTGCTGTGAAAACAAAAAGCTGGCGTTGCTACTAAAATAAGCTTGTGCTGCAATAATGAAATTCTTGGTGCTGCAAAAACAGAACACTGGTAATGCTCTACAAACAAAACAGGTGGTTCAGCAAAAACAAAAAACTTGTGGTGCTGCGAAAACGAAAAATTGATGGTGCTGCGAATACTAATATGTGGTGATTACTAATAAAAAAATTTTGGTGCTGCTAACACAAAACTGGTGGTGCTGCTGAAATAATAAGCTGGTAGTGCTTCTGAAACAATAAACAAGTGGTGCTGCTGAAAAAATAAACTAGTAGTGCTGCCAAAACAAAAAACTTGTGGTGCTGCAAAAAAACTGGTGGTGCTGCTAAAACAAAAAATAGTGGTGCTGGGAAAACGAGAAACTGTTGGTGCTGTGAATACTATCATGTGGTGATACTAATAAAAATTTTTGATGCTACTAATACAAAACTGGTGGTGCTGCTCTAACTTGAAGCTGGTGGTGCTGCTCTAACTTGAAGCTGGTGGTGCTGCTCTAACTTGAAGCTGGTGGTGCTGCTCTAACTTGAAGCTGGTGGTGCTGCTCTAACTTGAAGCTGGTGGTGCTGCTCTAACTTGTAGCTGGTGGTGGTGCTCTAACTTGTAGCTGGTGGTGGTGCTCTAACTTGTAGCTGGTGGTGGTGCTCTAACTTGTAGCTGGTGTAGGTGCTCTAACTTGTAGCTGGTGGTGCTGCTCTAACTTGAAGCTGGTGGTGCAATTAATAAAACTGGTGTTGCTCCTAATACAAAACTGGTGGTGCTGCAAAAACACTGTGTTGCTATAGTAAAAACCTATTGGTGCTGCAGATACAAAAAACTGGTGGTATTGCAAAAATCTGATGCTAAGGAGAAACTGCTGGAACTGCTAAAAAATCTGGTGGTGCTGCGAAAACTGCATAAGGTGCTATTAATAAAAAACATGTGGTGCTATTAATAAAAAACATGTGGTGCTATTAATAAAAAACATGTGGTGCTATTAATAAAAAACATGTGGTGCTATTAATAAAAAACATGTGGTGCTATTAATAAAAAACATGTGGTGCTATTAATAAAAAACATGTGGTGCTATTAATAAAAAACATGTGGTGCTATTAATAAAAAACATGTGGTGCTATTAATAAAAAACATGTGGTGCTATTATTACAAAAGTGGTGGTGCTGCGAAAAGTAACATGTAGCACTATTAATAAAAATTTGTGGTGCTGCTAATACAAACCTGGTGGTGCTGAGAAAATATTGCTGCAGAAGCAAAAAACATGGTGATGCTAAAACAAAAAACTGGTTGTTCTGCGAAAACAAAAAACAGGTGGTGCTGCGAAAACAAAAAAACAGGTGGTGCTGCGAAAACAAAAAACAGGTGGTGCTGCGGAAACGAAAAACTGATGCTGTGAAAATTAAAAATGGTGGTTCTGCAAAAAAAATTGGTGGTGCTGCGAGTACTAACGTGTGGTGATTGTAATAAAAACTTTTAGTGCTATTAATGCAGAACTGGAGGTGCTGCGAAAACAAAAATCTGGAAGTGCTGCAAAAAAAAACAAAACAAATGGTGATGCTAAAGCAAAAACCTCATGGTGCTGCTGAAACAATAAGTTGGCAGTGCTGCTGAGACAATAAACTGGTAATGCTGCTGAAACAATAAGCTGGTGGTGCTACGAAAACAAACTGGTGTTGCTGCAAAGATAAAATTCTTAGTTCTGCGAAAACAAAAACCTGGTACTCCTGCAAATATAAACTGGTGGTGCTGCAAATATAAACTGGTGGTGCTGCAAATATAAACTGGTGGTGCTGCAAATATAAACTGGTGGTGCTGCAAATATAAACTGGTGGTGCTGCAAATATAAACTGGTGGTGCTGCAAATATAAACTGGTGGTGCTGCAAACATAAGCTGGTGGTGGTGCAAAAACACAGAACTGGTGGAGCTGCTAAAAAAACTAGTAGTGAAAAAAAATCTGGTTGTACTGCAAAAAAACCTGGTGGTGCTGCTAAAAAAACTGGTGATGCTGCTTAAACGAAAAACTGGTGATGCTACTTAAACGGAAAACTAGTGTTACTTAAGCAAAAAACTGGTGCTGCTAAAACAAAATACTGTTGGTGCTGCGACCACGAAAAACTGATGTTGCTGCGAAAATTAAAAATTATGGTTCTGCAAAAACAATAAAATTGGTGGTGCTGCGAATAACTTATGGTGATACTAATAAAAAACTTTTGGTGCTACTAATAGAAAGTTGGTGGTGCTTCGAAATCAAAAAACTGGAGATGCTGCAAAAAAACAGATGGTGATGCTAAAGCAAAATTCTAATGGTGCTGCTGAAACATAATTGGTTTGCTGCATAAATAATAAGCTGGTGCTGCAAATACAAAATGCTGGTGGTGCCGCAAAAACGAAAAGTTGGGGGTGGTGCTGCGAAAACGAAAAATGGTGGTTCTTCAAAAAAATTGGTAGTGAGTTAAAAAAATTTGGTGGTGCTGCAAAAACTAACATGTAGTGATATCAATAAAAACTTGTGGTGCTACTAATACAAAACTGGTTGTGCTGCGAAAATAAGAATCTGGAGGTGCTGCAAAAAATTAACGCTGATGCTAAAGAGAAAAAACTTCTGGGGCTGCTAAAACAAAAAACTGGTATCGCTGGAAAAAAACTGGTGGTGCATTTAACACAAAAATGTGGCTGTACTGCAGGAACAAAATACATGATGCTTTAACAAAAAACAGGTGCAGCTGGTAAAAAAAGCGTACGCTGAAATGAGGAAATTTGTGCTGCTGCAGAAACAAAAAACTGCTGGTGATGTTAATGCAAAAAACTGCTTGGGCTACTAAAATAAAATTGGTGCTGCAGAAATAAAAAGCTGGTGATGCTGCGAAAACAAAAAAGGGTGGTTCTGCAAATAAAACAGATGGTTCTGCTGAAACAATAAGCTGGTGGTGCTGCAAAAACAAAGAGCTGGTGTTGCTACAGAAAAAAAACTGGTGATACTGCAGAATACTGATGGCGATGCTAAAAAGAAACTGCTGGGGCTGCTAAAACAAAAAACTAGTGTCGTTGCTTAAACAAAAAACTGGTGTTGCTGCTGTTAATAGAAAAAAACTGATGGTGCATTTAACACAAAAATGGTGGCGCATTTAAAACGAAAATCTGGTGGTGCTGCTAAAGCAAAAAACAGGTGGTGCATTTAAAACTGAAAACGGTTGGTGCTGCTCAAATGGAAAAACTGGTGTTGCGGCTAAAACAAAAAACTGGAGGTGATGCAAAAAAAATAAGATGGTGATGCTAAGGAGAAAACCTGCTGGTGCTGCTGCAAGGATGAAATTCTTGGTTCTGCAAAAACAAAACTTGTGGTGCTGCTAAAACAAAAAACTATTGTTGCTGAACAAACAAAAAGCAGGTGGTGCTGCAGAAACAAAAAGCTGGTGGTGCTTTGAAAACAAACTTGTGGTGCAATTAATAAAACTTGTGTTGCTCCTAATACAAAACTGGTGGTGGTGCGAAAAAAAACTGCTGCTAAAGTAAAAATCTATTGGTACTGCAAAAATCTAATACTGATGCTAAGGAGAAACTGCTGGGACTGCTAAAAAAACTGGTATCGCTGCAAAAAACTGGTGAGGCTGCGAAAACTACAAAAGGTGCTATTAGTAAAAACTTTTGGTTCTACTAATACAAAAGTGGTGGTGCTGCGAGAAAAAACTGTTTGTGCTACGAAAACAAAAATCTGGTGTTACTGCAAAAAAAAAAGATGGTGATGCTAAAGCAAAAACCAGTTGGTGCTGCTGAAACAGTTAGCTAGTGTTGCTGCTGAAACAATTAGCTGGTTATACCGCAGAAAACTGGTGGCGATGCTAAAAAGAAATTACTGGAGCTGTTAAAACAAAAAACAGATTGTGCTGCACAAATAAAAAACTAGTGGTGATGCAAAAACAAAAACTGGTGGTGCTGCGAAAACAAAATATTGGTGGTGCTTCGAAAAGCAAAAATGGTAGTTATGCAAAAGAAAACAACTGATTGTGCTACAAAGACGAAGCTGGTGGTGCTGCGAAAACAAAAAACTGATGGCGCTGGTAAAAAAAGTTTGCTATGCTGCAATGAAGAAATTTGTGGTGCTGTATAAACAAAAAACTGGTGCTGCTGCAAAAACGAAAAATGGTGGTGCTGCGAAAACTAACATGTGGTTCTATTAACAAAATACTCATGGTGCTACTAATACAAAACTGGTGGTGCTGCGAAAACTAACATGTGGTTCTATTAATAAAATACTTGTGGTGCTACTAATACAAAACTGGTGGTGCTGCGAAAAAAACTGTGCTGCTAAGCCAAAATCCTGGTGGTGCTGCTGAAACAATAAGCTGGCCGTGCTGCAAAACAATAAGCTGGTGGTGCTGAAAAAAAACAACCAGGTGGTGCTGCAGAAACAAAAAACTGGTGGTACTGCTAAAACAAAAAATAGTGGTGCTGTGAAAACAAAAAGCTGGCGTTGCTACTAAAATAAGCTTGTGCTGCAATAATGAAATTCTTGGTGCTGCAAAAACAGAACACTGGTAATGCTCTACAAACAAAACAGGTGGTTCAGCAAAAACAAAAAACTTGTGGTGCTGCGAAAACGAAAAATTGATGGTGCTGCGAATACTAATATGTGGTGATTACTAATAAAAAAATTTTGGTGCTGCTAACACAAAACTGGTGGTGCTGCTGAAATAATAAGCTGGTAGTGCTTCTGAAACAATAAACAAGTGGTGCTGCTGAAAAAATAAACTAGTAGTGCTGCCAAAACAAAAAACTTGTGGTGCTGCAAAAAAACTGGTGGTGCTGCTAAAACAAAAAATAGTGGTGCTGGGAAAACGAGAAACTGTTGGTGCTGTGAATACTATCATGTGGTGATACTAATAAAAATTTTTGATGCTACTAATACAAAACTGGTGGTGCTGCTCTAACTTGAAGCTGGTGGTGCTGCTCTAACTTGAAGCTGGTAGTGCTAAAACAAAAAACAGGTGGTGATGCAAAAAAAAGCTGGTGGTGCTGCAAAAGCACAAAACTGGTTGTGTTGCAAAAGCACAAAACTGGTTGTGTTGCAAAAGCACAAAACTGGTTGTGCTGCAAAAGCACAAAACTGGTTGTGTTGCAAAAGCACAAAACTGGTTGTGTTGCAAAAGCACAAAACTGGTTGTGTTGCAAAAGCACAAAACTGGTTGTGTTGCAAAAGCACAAAACTGGTTGTGCTGCAAAAGCACAAAACTGGTGGTGGTGCTGCGAAAACTACATAAGGTTCTATTAATGAAAAGCTTGTGGTGCTACTAATACAAAACTGGTGGTGCTGAGAAAACTGTGCTGCTGAAACAAAAACCTGGTGGTGCTGCTGAAACAAAAACCTGGTGGTGCTGCTGAAACAAAAACCTGGTGGTGCTGCTGAAACAAAAAACTGCTGATGCTAAAACAATAAACTGATATCGCTGCAAAAAAAACTGGTGGTGCATTTAAAACAAAAAAGTGGCTGTGCTGCTCAAACAATATGCTGGTTCTGCGGCAAAAACAATAAGCTGGTGGTGCTACAAAAACAACTGGTGGTGTTGCGAAAACAAACATGTGGTGCTATTAATAAGAAATGTGTAGTGCTATTAATACAAAACTGGTTGTGCTGCAAAAAACTGGTGGTGCTATAAAAACAAAAACTTGTGGTGCTGCAGAAACAAAGCTGGTGTAGCTGCAGATACAATAAGGTGGTGCAAAAAAATAAGCTGGTGTTGCAGAAACAAAAAACTGGTGATACTGCAAAAAACTGATGGTGATGCCAAAGAGAAAAAACTGCTGGGACTGCAAAAACAAAAAACTTGTGGTGCTGCAGAAACAAAGAGCATGGTGATGCTAAAGCAATAAACTGGTTGTGTTTAAAAAAGAAAACTGCTCATTTTGCAAAAATATGCTAGTGGTGCGGCAAAAACAATGATTGTGGTGCTGCGGAAACAAAAATCTGTTGGTGATGCTAAAAAGAAAAAACTGCTGCGTCTTCTGTAACAAAATTCTGTCGCTGCAAAAACAAAAATCTGGTGGTGATGTTGCTAAAACAAAAAATTGGTGATATATTTAAAACAAAAAACTGGTGATGTAATTAAAACAAAAAACTGGTGGTGCTACTAAAAAAAAGCTTGTTGTGCTGCAAATATGAAATTCTTGGTGCTGCAAAAACGAAAATCTGGTGGTGCTGCGAAAACCAAAAATTGTGGTTTTGCCAAAACAAAAAAATTGTTGGTACTGGGAAAAAAAAAATTGGTGGTGCTGCGCATACTAACATGTGGTCCTACTATTAAAAAGCGTTTGGTGCTACTAATACAAAACTGGTGGTGCTGCAAAAACAAAAAAAAACTGGTGGTGCTGCAAAAACAAAAAAAACTGGTGGTGCTGCAAAAACAATAAAACTGGTGGTGCTGCAAAAACAATAAAACTGGTGGTGCTGCAAAAACAATAAAACTGGTGGTGCTGCAAAAACAATAAAACTGGTGGTGCTGCAAAAACAATAAAACTGGTGGTGCTGCAAAAACAAAAAAAACTGGTGCTGCAAATACAAAAGCTGGTGGTGCTGCATCAAAACAAAAAACTGCTGCTCCTGTTTGAAAATATTTTGAGTGGATATTTCTGCAAGGTGTCAAGTAAGTAAGAATTTCTGAAAAGATCTTATTTTATAATAATTTCAAAATTTAATCAGATGATAATGAATAATTTGTTTGTAAATTTCATTTGTTGATGGCATGAGATTTTTGTCCTGATTGACTTTGTCTTTTGAAAACCTTAATCTTTTACTTGCGAAAATTTCTCATTATTCAGATAAAAATGCCCTATGATAGAATAACGAAAATGAACAATAATACTGCTAATAGTTCATCAATATTTTCTGGCTTATTTAAATCTAAAAATATTATATTTTGTTTCCAAAAAAACATTAATAGAAATTATTTAATATGATTAGGTCTTACGCAGAAATTTAAATAATATTCTGCATTTTTCGTCATTGAAAAATGAAATTTTTTATCCGGAGAGATGCACTAACTCCACATTTCTCTTTATTGAAACGAGTTAAAAACGAATTCCTTTTTACTTATGTAATAAGTCTAGAAGTCATGTAGAATGCGTTTGTTTTTTAAAAGAATATCAAATTTTTCTGGAGAAGTTTAAATCATCCCAATTCGCTGTTAAGACTTCAGTATTGTATTGTTCTATCCACGATACAATGAATCCTTTTAATTTTTAACTTACTCTCAATTATGTAAAATTGTCACTTAAAGAATCAAAGTAACTTATGACAAGGATCTGTTGAATAGGAATTTTAAGTAAAAACAATATGATAGTGAAAAATGTGAATGACCATTATTTACTAAGCGCATCATTGATAACGTCCGAAATATGAGAGTTATCAACAATATAATAATCATAAAATC
The DNA here is from genome assembly GCA_030067965.1 of Latrodectus elegans. NCBI lineage: Eukaryota > Metazoa > Arthropoda > Arachnida > Araneae > Theridiidae > Latrodectus > Latrodectus elegans. Next base: position 62,065,089 of record CM057822.1, on the reverse strand, counting down.
TCAATTTAGTTTTGCTGCTAGCCAAGAGAATGAATTTATATTAGCTAAAAACAGCAAAACAAAATGCAACCGGTAACAAAGGGTAAGTAAAAAGCACTTGAAATTGATGAACTGAAAATGGAAAATAAGTGTTTGGATGATTACGTAAATCAATTTGAATAATAAAACAGATTATGAGAAAGATGGAAAGAAACTGAAAGATTTACATTAATTGCAAAACTATTGGGAAGTTTATGAGAAGCAACCTTTGTTATTCAATTTTAATGATTTAAAATTAAGGAAGAAAAAACTTTTGATGTGCAAAGTTAACATTTTCTAACAGCATATGGTTATAAAATTGTCTAGTTTTAAGAGGTTGAATGTAGGAAGTAATATGTTAAGAATTTACTTTTCCCCCTACTATATTACTTTATAAAAACTTTAAACATTATTTAATAGTTGTGTTTATTTTGTTTTCAATATTTATATTTATTTGAAAAGAAGTTGTTATTCACATCGTGAAATACTCAATAAATTAATAGATAAGAATCAGAGAAGATGTTTAAAGAATTCTAAAATTATCTGTTTTATAGAATATATAATAACTCGATAATGTATAGAATAATTATCTCAAGCCATTTTCTGTTATGTCTGTAAATTCATTGAAAGTTTTTTAAGTGATCATTAACTTACATACAAATTATTAACTTCTAGAATTATTTATTTTCAAGTATAATTAAAACGTTGTGTATATATATATGAATATTTATATAATATGCATATATTTGGTTAAGAGAAATATATTTGGTTGGTAAATTATAAAGTCATTTAATATTAATGTGAATACCTCGTGGAAATTTTTGATTCCTGAAAAACTCATGAATTTGATTTTTCTGGAAAAATATGATTTGGTAACATTCTTTAAACTAGTAAACTATGAACCAGTGTCTTATCTGCAATGAATAAAATATTTTTCATGTCACCTCTAAGCAGTATGAGATTATGAAGCGAAACAAAATGATGAAAATCTTTGTAAAAGAACTTTCATTTAATTCAAGAAGGTATTCAGTATCCAAGAAGCAGCTACACTTGAAAGTTGCATTGTAATATATGATATTGTTAAAAACAAAGCTCTCAGTGATGGGGTGCATCAACCATGCATACTTCGAGTTTGTTTTCTGTCCAGCCAAGAAAAATAATTTTCAGATTGTATACTTCGCTTAAAAAGTGATTTCTAGAATTGAAGTAAACATTTGATAAATGTTACTGCTCAACTAGTATTATTAATAAGTGTTGAACTTCCTTGCCTATGTTGTTTAAAGGGAACTACAACAATATGAGATATTTTTTGTGAATATCAGATAAGCACTTTTGACTTTGAAATTGCCTGTAACAAATGCATAATATTACACATGATGAAGTACCAAATATAATAGGAAAAAATCTAGATTTTTGGCAACGTTAATCAACACTATTCCAGAAACTTATTTATACATTGTTTTGCTAATCAAAATGCTCTCTATAAATCTGCTTTTAATAAGAAACCTGTGCTTAATGCAGTCTGAAGGTTGTAAATATCAGTCAAATTTGTGAGCTTACTGGCACTTTCGAGGTTTTCCTCAATCCATGTAATCTGAATATTCTGAAGTTTTGTATTACAAAAAGTGGCTTAGTGCAGGTCAAAAATGTGGTTAGTGTTTTCACGAAGAGTTTGACCGCTGAAAGAGTGTTTTTCCGTCTAGAAACAGCATTTTCAGGACTGCGAAGTGTCAGAAAATACTGAAAATATATATATATATAGAGAGAGAGAGCTCACAATTTAAGTTTTTAATTGACCTGTATCATATAAATATTAAGATACAAGAGAAAAATCAATTTATCAGTGATATCTGGGCTCATATCTAAACTTATGAAAATGGCTTGAAAAATTATATATTTATTTTGAACGTAATCTCAATCTCTGCCAATTGAACAGAATTGTTTATTTTCAGCATGCCTTCCAATGTAAATTGTGAAGAATTGAGGTCAGATTTGTAGTTTGATTTAATTGAGCTGTGTGTGTGTGTTTGTGGAAATCTAACTATCATGACAAGCAGTTATCTATTCTAGAACTTCTATATATATATATATATATATTCTAGAATTTTATAATTATCGAACGTAAAGTTCCAGAAAAATCAGGGCTATGTTTGCTTTATCTTAAGCATGTGAATAAGTTTTTCAACCAAGAATTTAAGAGTTATTGCAAAAGTAGTCCTTGATTCTCAATCGGTTCATCTTGCTTCAAACTTTAATATAAGGAACTTTTAAAAATGAAATTTTTTTGTCTTATTAATATATTCAAATTATACTTATACACACATTGTTTTCAAAATTTTAGAAAATTTTATCTTGCCTTGTTGGACTTAGATTTTTTGATTGCCAACAAAAGTTTTTTATTCATGTGTTAGATGATTCTTTGAATCTTGTGTGAACTGGCCTACTACCGTGTACTTAACTAGGGTTGTGCTCTACCAGATTGATGTAAGCTGTTCTGTGGGAGTTTTCATAAGTTAGAGAAGAGACCAAGCAGAAGTTTATAAATACCTGTCATCTCTCCCCTGTATTTTACTTATAGGACATCACTGCCATCATAACCTATTTAATGTAGAGCCGTGGATTTTAGTGGCATTTTAGTTAAGTTGAAATTTGATCTCACTACTTCCGCGATAATAAAAGCTAACTATTAACTATATTTATCTCTTGTCTATCATTCTTTCAATTTGCTGCTATAAGCGCTTGAATTTAAGAGATTTTAATAAATTAATTTTCATGATTTTTATGTAGTTAGGTTAAATTTTGGCATATCTTCCTTCTATTTTGGAAAAATTATGAACCATACTTACTTTAAATGCAAAAGTCGAGCCTTTACTGTATGTGATGTATAGTAAATTAAATGAACTTATACATTATTACACTGGGATTTTTAAATCTAGAAGAAATCAGTGAAAAATGAAGTAAAGTTGCTACAATATATTCATTTAGGCAAAAGCTGAATAAATTCTTAACAAGACTAAACTCGGTCATGGTGCAACAGCAATGCTGGAATATTTTATTGATAAAACATTTTTACAAAGTGTTAGTAATTACTTCATAACGATTTCTAAACATTTGCTTCAAAAGCTTCTTTAAATAATGAATTTCCTAATGGATCTCCAATGTTTGTCTTCTTATAATAGGAAAAAAGAAGAGTTTAAGATTTAATTTAGTTAACTAATTCAACACATTCCTCATAAATAAAACTCCTTTACACATTGAGAAGATAAATGATGAGTGGATTCTTTATATGTGAAGATGTGATTTAGCTCTTAAATGATTATGATAATGGCCAAAATATCTGCAAATACTAAAGTGTTGGACAACCTGTCAAATTTTTCGACAAACAATTCTGCTATGATAGAGAAGGCTTCTTTGCTGGATATTACAGCTCAATGTTTATGCACTTGCCATACATTCGAATGACACTATGACAAGTGTATATACCCTTGACTAAAAAAATGATGGATTGTGTTAAGAAATCTCTTGCAGAATTATGCATCATATGCAGAAAAAAAAAAAAAGGTGACACAATTGGGGAAGAAAAAAGTTTGAAGACTTAGTAGCTGTGCTTATAAAACAAAAGTTTAAGCAAAGAAAACTTTATTTGATAATCAGTGTGCAGGTCAAAAATTTTTGGATAATGCAACAAAGGAAATAGCATATGATGCAAATGATAATGAGGGATGTTATATAAAATTGAATAGATGGTGCTGCCTAACATAATGCAGAAATTGAACATGTCTATTGTATGATATAGAAGTGGCATATTAAATTATCAGAATAAAATGCATGCGATTCTAAATGATAATTTAACTATACATAAATCTATTGTTAATTAAGCACTTAATATCTCCATATATAAGAGTTGTATAATCGTAAACTTTTAAGTATGGCACTTTGATCAAAAGATAGAAAACTTTTACTTATAACACATATTTTCAATTCAAAAAGCAGTTTCTTATGTTTTAAGATTTATAACATTTATTAAAATGTAGTTATTAGAGTCAATAGCAAGATTTCTTTAAATGTTTTAAGTGATAAAAACATGCATCAATGGCATTTTTTGAAGTAGATAAATGTTATTCAATAACCCAAATTATAAGGAATTTGATTGTTAGCACTCATTGAATTGAACTATTTAATTTATCTGCATAAGAAAGGTTATTTTAGATGTAAGATTAAGCTTTTAGTCTGTATTTTCTCTACTTTCAGCAGTTATGAATATATTCTTTGGCAATTTTTTTTTTCCAAAAAAAAAAAAAAAAAAAAAAAAAAGTTACATGCTACCCTCTAGAAGTGAGGAGAAATCTTTATAAAAATATTGCACAGATTATAATAGGAAGCTTATGAAAGAGAAATGCACAACTATGCAACATTTTTCTTTTATAAGCTTCCCACACACATTGTTACGTTAGTAACATTAGTGGCAATACATATTAATGCATTGTATTTTAAAGTAATCATGCAACGAGTTAATTATTCATTAATTTAAATTTTGGAAAGCGTAGTTATTTAAAGTTAGCCAGTGTATGTGATCGACATTGGTTTAAATTGATCCCGAGCTAACATTTGGCAAATTTTTAACCTACAAAATTTTAATACTTTATGCAAATATTCTAGTATTTAAACTAAAATATAAAAAAATTCTACCTTATTAGCCATGATGTTGCTGGTGATTTTCACGTGACTTTCATGGTTACAAATGTATCTTCTCTATTGGTTTCATTTTTTTCTGAATCGTTTGTAACACTAGCTTTGCAAATCCAATTTTACAAACAGTATAATTAGCAAAAGTTGAACTATTTTAAAAAGTCGGTTCAAGTAATTTGACAAACAATTTATTAACAAATGTAATTCTACAATATGCGATTTCATTTTGACAAAAATTTGGAAAATATTTAAGTTTCCTCAATTTAATTTTATCTCCTATTTGTGTCCTCATATGATTTCCTCAAGATTATGAACATAAGAATTCATGAAATATCTAATTTGAAATTATTCTTTACTATTTTGTGCCACATTTTCATTATTTTTTCCTTTACACAGCGCATTTTCATTATTTTTTCCTTAATAACGTATCTCTGTTTAAGTAAACTAAATTATAAAATTCGGAGTATTATAGGTTAGTTTGTTATTAAATTACCATTGTACTTTTCATTTCAAATGTAGCATGGTTTTATTTATATTGAAGATCATTACTTAAAGTTAGAAATTTAATTGAAGATTATAAAAATGTATTTAAAAATCAAATATTTAAGTATGTGTTAATTACAAATATTTATGAGAAAATGAGATCTATAATAAAGTTAAGTAAATTCTCCCTACTCGAAATCTTGAAGAAACTGTTAAAAATGGTTCATACTTGTTTTTTTATCTGATTTGTCAGCTATTTTTTAAAGTTTTTATGTAAATAATTGTTGATTTCATAGTGAAATTTTTAATTTTTACACTTAGATATACAGTAAATATAGTTTAAAAATGATATTGCACTTTCATTTGTGCAGTTTTCATAAAATTCCTTTCTAAATTTTCAGTCTTCATTTTATTGTTATAGAGCAGTTACATTTCTTGTATAAATGTTGTCACTTAGGACAAATTGTATTTTGCTGAATATTTATTTTACTTTCAAAAATTCGTATTAAAATCATTTTTAATCTTAGATTTATATAATTAATAAATACCATGAATTAATAATGGTTTTAAGAAAATATTTAATAAAGACATTTTTACGTACATTGTTACAAATAAAAATTTTGAAACTACTTCAAAAATGTATTACACACTGGATTTTTATGCATGATATTATCTTTCAGAAATTGTTTTGAACAGAACAAAAAATCTTCTCTGCACTAAACAGATAGCTGTGGTTTATTTAAAGTGAGTTTTCTTCTGATTAACGAAATGTGCATTAAAAAGATTGAAATATTTGTGTATTAAATGCTTTTTAAATGTCTCAATTCTTAAGCCATTATCCATTTTTTAGAACTGATTATTGAAAAGTAACAGGCTCCAAAACTATCAAAGTTACTATGAAAATTTAAAAAAAATTGTCATTAGTTTTAAGAAAAAAATGTCTTATGTATATAATAATCCATTGAAGTTTTGTCTCGCTAAACAAGATGTTGAATGTGTGGCCACCTTTTTTGAAAAAATTCAATTAAAAATTTTAATTTGTATTTTAATTGATAATTAGAAAAATCTATTTAAATTTACAAATTAATATCGAATTTCAAATTTAAGTCGTCACTTTATTGTAAGATAGGGAATGATAAATTGTGTTATGCAAATACTAAAAATTAAGCTAACTCTCCTTTACTATTTAAATTGGAATATTTTCCTTCTAAATAAAGCGTTAAATTTTCAAATTAAATTATTTTGCACCATTTATTACTACACTTATTCAGTGAAAAATATTTAGTGCATAATAACCTGAATTTAAACTTTGTATATGTTTTCATAAAAGTCTAAACAGATGAACTTTGTCTGAAAATATTAATGCCAATTAATTTAAATTAAATCTAAATTAGAAATTGTTTGTTCTTTAAATCACTCACGGAAATGCCATAAAATTGATTAAACATACGAAATTGTTTATGCAAATATATATTGAATTCGATTATTATGCTAAATAAATGCTTGTGTCTGCAGATTTAATGTTTAATATTGCATTTAGAAATAAAATACATATAAAGTAACCCAGAACAATTATTGTATTGAAATAAATATCATTTTATGAGATTCCAATGATAAAGGGTTGTGAATAACACTTTAAAAATGTACATTAGTGTTTAAAAAATGTAAACTTTCTGAAAAATATTGTGAAGATGCTTATGTTTAAAACTTGTGAGCAAAAAAATTGTGAAACTCTTTAGTACCAAATTTTAAAATTTTTATAACTTACAAAGATCCATCAAAATGTACTTCTAAAAGCAGTTATTGTGAGAAGGAATCTAACAAACACGAAAATTATTATTAATATTCCATAAAATTTATTTGCTATGGTTTAGTCTAATCTTAGCTTTAAGAAAAATATTTAATGTTTTCATTTAATGACTCCTGAATTATAGAAATTAAAAGCAGCTGAGCCCCTGTATAAGGATTAATAAAATAGAGTATCTTTCTTCATCACTTCAGAAAAATTTGAGATAAAAAATTATGGGAAGTTTAGTAATTTATTTGGAGTAAAATAAAAGGCTAAATACTAGAAAAGAGAGAAATAATTCTGGCCTGTGTAGTTATTACATTTGTACTACAAACTGGAATATTCAGAGTTATTTAAATTTATAACAAGAGTTCGAAGAGCAAAAATTAACAATAGATGCTGATGTAGTTAAAACTGACATTTTTACTTTTATGAAAGTAGTACACAATTATTCTTTAATGTTGATGACCTAAATTAGGACAAGCAACATTTAGTACTCATATCTCAATAAATAGATAGCAAAATGTTTATGCATAATTTTAGAGATAAAAATCTGTTAATAAAATTATAAGATAAATCTATATTTTAGCTATCATTTCATGCTCTATAAATGATCGATGAAGATACAAGTATTTTCTCACTATTAAAAATTGAATTATTTTTTCCTTTTAAAAGTTAGGTTCACATTAAAATTTTCAAGAATGGCATTTTCAATTGTGTAATTGTTCACATTTAGTGCCATTATGATATTGAATTTGTGGTTGGGTGTGATAAATGTACATTAAATTCTTTTAATTCTCTTTTTAAAAATAATTTTTAAATAATTCTTATTCTACTTCTGTAATGAAAATAGGCAAAGTAACAAAATTGCTCAGAAATCTTTGATAAAGAAAAATTATCACATTTAGATAGATTTCAGTGCATTAAGTTTCATTTAAAATTTATTTATTAATTTTATTATTTTTAATGTACTATTCTTAAAATTCAATGTATACTTTGTTATAAATGCAGACAGGGTTTATCTATATGATCCAATATTTAATTTCTGATCCGTAAGGATTACATGGAACAAATATCTTCCATATGCACTCATGCCTGCGGTTTGGTTAGTCTTTGTATGTAGAGAGTGACATTTGAATAAAAAAAGTAACCAACCATGAATGTCTCAATGCAGAATTTCTTGGGTACTGTTTGGCAATTCGAATGAGAAAATGGATCATTAGACTTGCAGATTTCCTACAGTTTTCCAGATTGGCCTAAAAAAAGGAATGCCCAGCTTATTGCCTAATGGGATCTGCAAACGACTATGGTGTATTTCTGATGTCTAATCATGTTTTACTAAAATAACATGGCTATACATTTTAAGAATAGTTCATAAATATGAAATAATTTACTATGAAAGATGCAGGACGTCAATAAATATCTTGGAGTTTTTCCATCTGTCTCACCACATTACTTGTTTTACCACTACGTGTTGCAGATATCAGAATAAATCATTTTATCAGACACGTTTCACACATGAGCACATGTTGTCTAATGAACTAAATCACTGGCGTGAAGCGTTTGATGAACCAGTTACTATTTTTGATATTTTAATTTCTTGTGTGTATATTTTTTAAGCACCGTTTATTCCTTTTTAATTGTGATACTTTATCTGATTTGTCAACCCAAAGAATCACGTTTGTTAGTTTTTTTTAAATGCAAAAGGCTTTTTAAATCTTATACACTATATATTTTAAATATGTAATCTACCATTTTTATACATATTTTAATTATATTAGACACTTTTGTATTTTAACTTAAAAAATTTTGGGTTTCGAAAAAAGAAACATTACTTTAAGTCATTGTAACTGCACAGCTTGTCAACTTTTGGACCTCGCACTACAAAAGCCAACCAATCAAACTAGAAGATTAAGTAGTGTCTACAATTTTTAATGTTTGATTATCTGAGTTAAGAGGCACACAAGAGAAAAATTAAATTCAAGTTTTTTTTTTAGTTTTAAATATGTATTAGAGTATTATGAAAGCAGTTGAATGTTGTAAGCAATTTCGTTTAATTGCAAATCTGTATAATGTGTAAGAATGAAATGATCTCGCATGGTAGAACAAATGTTATTTATGAGTGTGTGGGTGTGTTGAAAGGAAGGTTTCAAAGGGCATGTAAAGGATTTTTGTTTGTGAGAAACATATTGGAAGTGTTATTTTAAAAGCTGTGGGTGAAGGATATATGCAAGATTTCTTAATGAATTATTTATTTTTACTATGAACAATTTTTGAGGACCTAAAACTATGCTCTTGATTTAGAAATGCATTTTAGAAGAAATAATATTAAGGATGACCAGAGTCTGATTTCGGTTAACTTTCATTACAAATTATATAAATGTTAAAATGACTAGAAATTTAGTGAAAACTTTTAAATATAATAAGTAGAAAGAAATTGTAGGTTAAGGAGATGGTGCTTAAGTAGATGTCAATGAATTAAGAAATAGCAACATTGAACATGCAGCCGAATATAGTAATGATCTTTCCAGTATTGAATCAAAAAGCAAAGCTACACAGTAATAGATAAAAGGAAAATGAGCATATAGATCAGAAAGTAGATAAATTATGTATATAAACCATTAATTTCCCTCCAAATTTGTGAAATTGATGCATATATTAGAACAGAATTCTTGCTCAATTTTTATTAGTATGATTAATTGTAGGAAATATAGGTATTTAGTACTTTAAAAATGGAACAGTGATTGCTAGATTTATCAAACAATGTATTTGAAGTTACAGAAATCGCATGAGACATAAAGGAAAGAAATAAGATATCGTACATGTGTGTAATTTCAATTTAAACAAAATCCAGTAAGAATATTCGTGTTACTAAAAAAAAAGCATAAATGTAAATGCGTTAAGATTAGGTAACTTAAATTTCAATGTACTGGTATTTTGCTCCTGTCACTGTCAGCTTGCTGTAAAAAGATAATTCAAGGAGTATATTAAGTAAATGATAAAATGCCAATTACATTTTATCTAAGTTTGTATATATAATTCAGTTAATTAAATTTGAAAATTTATCCTCAAACTGAATGTAACTGCATTTGAAAATACGCGATTTATTACTATATTTAGATTTATGGCTCACATTTAATTGAAACTTAATGAGATCTGCCTTAAGTTATCCAAGCATTGTTCTTAATATTTAATAAACAAATACATTGAAATTCGAAATCAAAATGTAAAAATTGTATAATTTATAACATTGAATCAAATATTAATTTTTGTTAATTCAAACATAAAATCAATTTTTTCATAATGACAAAATGCATAGTTATTTCAATAATTGGAGATCCATTGTTGTATCAACATAAAAAGACTTTATTTTGATTTTAAAGGAAGTTAATTTTAAACTATCTATAAACGTCAAATGAAAATTTGGTCTCGAATTCTTTTTAATGAATACTTTGACGTTTCTGCCTATAAATCATGATGCAATGAAATATGAACAGTACAGAAATTTTATGATTTTCTAAAATTTTAAATAATATATATATATATAGTAATATAAGAAAATACAAAACATTGACTCTACGTTAACATATTTTAATTAATGGAGTTGGAAAAAATAATAATAATAATAAATAAATTTGACAAATTCAGTTTGGGCTGATAATGGAAATGAAAATTTTTTGCTGTAAATCCTGTTTTTACTAAAAATAGTTTATCCAGAATTGATTTTTATCTATAATACAGAATTTTATAGGACTTAAATTTAGCAGTGACTTAAATTTAGCAGTAACATAATATACAGTGTGGCCTTTCACACTAGACTTTTATCGTACGATAAAAAGTCGTCCTATATTTATTGTGAGAAGAGTTATTAAAAAACCACACAATAGACTGGTCCCCGATAAAATATAGTTTCTCAATGTGAAAGAGAGCAATCTAATGTGTATTTTTTTTTTTTTTTTTTTTTTTAAACAATTTCTTACTATTAAATATTGGACGACTTTTTATCGTACGCGATAATAGTCTTCTTGTGTGATAGGTGATATACATTTTAAGAATTAAATTAGCACATATAAGAAATATTAAAAATAGTTTCTATCTTTTTTATTTTATCTTAAAGTTCTTGGAATTCTGTTGCCATCTGTTTAATATTTTCTTTACGCATTAAAATTTTACCCATGGAAATTTAATAATGATATTTGTTATAAAGTAGTTAAAAATGTTTAATTTATTGGATTAAAAAAATTAATTCAAAATGTTTATATATTGTAATTATTGACCAAATGTCACAAATTTTTGCTTTTTTAATTTGAGAATTACTATTTTTGTAAATATTATATACTTAATGCAAAATGAACTCTAAGGAAGCTGATTTGGTAAATTTTTTAGAGTTAAACAATGATGGGAGTTAGATGGGAGTGAGCAAAACTTTTTTGACTATATAGAAATTAACAATTTTGTATTAGAATGAATGAGGTGTTTTGAGTAAAGAATGGGGAAAATATTTTATATATTTAAATTACATATTTCAACCAATAGTGTCACACTAACTGCACTATAACAATTGCTATATGAACATAAGTTTTATTAGAAAAATATGTCCATTTTATCATATTCATGTTTCTAAAATTATTTCTTTGATTAATTTGCTTTTCCAAAATAATGAAAAATTTTTCAAAGGTTTATAAAATCCTTTACTTTTTAAATTTCTCTAAAAATTCTTTGTTCGTGAAAAGAGTACTTCAGTGGCTGGTTTCTAAACAATTTTTAAAAATCTTGTTTGATCATAAAATTGAAGCAATAACAAGCTTTGTAGTCAAATATATAATTATTGTTTCTTCACTTAAAGTATCTCATGGAAGGAGAAAAATTTAATCTAAAATGAATTTTTAACTTACTAATACATTTTTTTAGACTAGTATTTTGGTTTTTAAAAGTAAACCATATATTTTCAAATATATCGGGTAGTGGAAAAGGTAAGTGGTAATCTGTGAGCTGACATCAGGTATTTATGTACAATAATTATTCGTAAAATATTTAAACAAGTGAAGTGGTAAGTAAATCATCTATAATGAAGTTTTATGAAGGTAAGTTTTAGTTTTATACTAAGAGCTGAAGGTTAGTGTTATATATACCTTGAAAAATAATTAATCTTACTCCAGTTCATGAGCACTTTAATGTGAATTTACGAATTAAAAAAATGAATTGCAATTATGCTTATCAATGTAAAATGATAAGCATAATTACAATTAAACTATTTTATAATAAAATTTTAAATCTTACGAAAAATTTACCGGTTGCCAGCAACAAGTCACTGAAGTATAAACAAAAAGTAATGTTGATTGTGGGTTTGCCTCTTATTAGTTAAAACTAAACCCAGGAATTTTTGCTATCATAAGTACTATGTCAGATGAATTTTAGTCTTTTTGTTTTTTAAACGATGAAATGCAACCTGTAAAAATGGTTTATTTGGCTAGAGTCGTAAAAATCAGTATTAAATAATTAAAAATTTAAATATTTGGCTTCTTAAGGAAAATTTTAAAAAAAATACCACCATGCAAAATTATTTATAAAATTAAGTATGATTAAACTGTCATTCTTTTGCTACCTAATAATTAGTAATGACACTCCCTAATAAAACATTTGGATTTTAAGTCATGCATCAAAAAAATAATAAATATGACATTATTCTCAACGAATTGCATAAAGAAAATTGACGTTTATTTGCAGCAATACTGATCCAATGGAAGGCAGAAAACTGTTACTAATATAAACATACATATATATTCTCTGGGCCCGGAGTTAATTTCATAAATATATTAAGTTGATAGTCAAAAGTAAGTTATGAATCTGATGCTATTAATTGTGTAGTTAAGAAAATTAGGCAAGTTTTATAGATTATATGAGTTCGAGATATTTAAGTTAGTTATGTATTAGCTGAATTGATAGTTTAGTGTTGCATTAAAATAGTAATAATTTTGTGCTTTTTTTTCTTGATTATTAATTTAAAAACTGTTTAGTTGCAGATTTCTCCTTACATTGGATTATGTTTGGAAAGAATCCCCATTGTAAAAGTGGAAATGTATTTTGATTAAATTGATCTGCCGTGTTTAGAATAAGTCTTATCTGAAAAAGAAAGAAAAAAAAGCATTTTTAATTACAAAGAAAGGGACTAGTTTAAATATTAATGCATTTAATTTTAAATTGTGCAGTTTGCTTTGGATAAATGAATTATGAAACATACTAACTTTTGTAGAAAAGGTGTATTCTCTTTCTTAAAATAACTACCATGCACGAGTATGATTCTATGCTTTAAGAAAAACATTACTTCAAATACTATTCACATAAATGTTTCTTCAAACAACGTTTAGGACTTGTTATAAATGAAAAATTGCCATCAAATAAATTTTTATCTTAATTTACAATCCACTCACAAATGCAATATTTTAAAAAGGCTGTTTGGAAATCAACATATTTTTTTACTTAATATGGTGTAGTATTTGTGTAAATAACTTGCCCTAATGTTTCTAGAAAAAATAATCCGTAAATGTTAAAGATTGTTTAAAAGCTTAAAGTCTGTTCTTATCCATAGGGAATTTTAAAAAATGCGGCTTTAAAAACTGAAAGGTGTAAATAAATTAAACAATCTAAAATGAACTAATTTAACGAAAAACAATTGAAATATTATTAAAATAAAAAGCTAATTTTTCATACTGAATTTTTATTTATATTGATAGGTATATTAAACATGATGACATTCACTCGTAGACGTTTTCCATCCATTGAGATGGAAATATATTGTTTGACCTTCACTAAAGCCAAATGTTGGGGAAAAGTCAAATTGTTTTAAGCTTTGGAATATTTTTACGATTGATGCAAAATTTGTGAACTACATGCTGAGTGATATTTAATATTAATCTCAATAGTAATTTGCGTTTTTAATTGAAACAATTGTTAAGGTAAATTTGCATATTCAGAGTAAATATTTTCTCCATACCTCCTGACATTACTTTCATTAATGTTTTTGATAACCTTGTTTGTCATTCGATTGTTTACTTCAGGCAGATGTCATCAGTTTTGAATCAAATAAACGCATGAATTTTAAAAATCTAAATGTTTTCAAACTCTATTGTATTTTACTTTAAAAAAGCTCCCTTTCTGCTTTAACAGATTAACTTAATCTACAATATTTGCATAAAAACATAATTGGCAATTTATTATTTGTTCAGTAAGACTCTTTGATGCATCCTCCCTACAGAGCAAGCTGTATATATATGTCTGGGTTAGGAAAGCAAAACATTGAAATTGATGTCAAAATATATCGTTTGACATTAGGTTTCATTTGTAATATAATCTGCTTGTAAGCTGTTTTAATTGAAACAGCATTTAAATCCATAAATGGTATCGTTGGAATAAATAAGGTTGTTCCTTTACAACTTCTGCAAGATTACTTTTGATGCAAATTTAATTGTTTAATAACTCTCACATGTTATTTCATTTAAAAATCTGAGCAACAATTAATTTTGTTTTAAAAAATTTCTAAAATGTTGACTACAACATGCATCAAATTCACAAATTTTGAGAATAATTAACATTTTATCTATGATAAATATGCGTATTCTTATCTCTACCAACTTCCTACACCCGATTAATTTTTGCAGTCATTTTCCATTTGATTCAGTACTGGCAAGATTAGAATTTGCAGTTGGTTAAATGTTATTTCTAATTTTATATTTAATTTTTGATAAAATTTAGAGTTTTTAAAAGAAGATTCCTCTATTAATTATTTTATATTTGGATCTTATTTTTATATTTGGATCTCGGTTTCTGCTTAACTGCAAACGTGTTTCATTTAGAAATTTTGATTTGAGAGTTCACTATTTAATTACACCGTAAGTACAACAAAGTGTAACCTTCCGACTTTTAAACATTATATCACAGTGGTTACTGCTCAGAAACTCTGGTCACCTCAATAACATAGAAGTACATTTCATTCTCGCATTTTAACTTTTCACATTTTACCACGGGGGTTGAAGAAAACATATGTGGCATCTCTGCATTTTCAAAATTTTCAACAAATAGCGATTTTTTGCTATGTATACATTTACTATTTTTAAAACTAATGTCCCCTTATATTTCCCATACAGTTTAATTCGTTGGAATGCAGATTAAAGGTTGGTTGATTTTTGTGGAACCAAGGTCCGAAGAAAGACAAACTGCGTCAAACAGATTAAGAATCTGGATTTCCACATTTAAAAATTTTGTAATGTAATTTCTGACAATGATCAAGAGTTCCCAGCTGCATGCAAATTTATCTAGCTAATCTATACACAAGACTACATTTCGTGATACGAAATAGCATTTTTAACAAAGCTAATTGAGTAATCGATACTAACAAATTTCTTGATCATGTCAGTACCATAAATTTATTTAACGGATCTTATTCCTCAGATACATTCCATAATATTTTTAGTTGAATGTAATAATAAAGAACTTTAATTTCAAAGCAATTGCTCAAGTAATTATTTGCAAATTTAGAGCATTCATGTTTGGTTTACGGTAATGTAACTCCACACTGACAAAATAATTTTGTGTTTATCCTATCTTATATTTGTGGAATTCTTTTGAAATAAAGAATTCTTATAACTTTATTAATATCGAAATATATTAAATTAACTTGAAAATATATTGTAAAAATAAAAAATAATTATTAAATCGTAGTTAATTTTCAAGACAATTTTGTAATGTGCTTAATGAATTTAAAAGCTTAACCTTGTAGTTCTCTCTTAAAATTATGTCCTCTCTTATTGTAACAAATTTTCGTGCATTTAGTAACTGAGTGTACATCTATATTTGACAGTAATTAATTGGAAGGCAGAAAAGACTCCTATTCCCCCAAAATCATTCCAAAAGAGTTATATTAGACCGATGCATTTCCTACAAATTCTTTTTAACAAGTCGGTAACAAGAGTAGAACCAGAAATTTAGTTTTTTTTATGCATTGTTTTCTCTATATTCCATAAAATGCTCATTTTCTAAAAACATGAAAAGAAAGAAAAACTTCACACTGACAAAATAATTATAACTGACAAAATAATCACACTGACAAAATAATTGACTTTACTATAATATTAGTAAAGTCAAATAGCCATAAAATTAAGTCTTGTCATTTTTAATTGCATTAAATTTATATAATGCCTCAAGTGAATGCGATGTTAAATGGTAGAGCAAAGAGAAATAACTAATGTTACTCAGACAAAATTACTTTTATATACGTGCATTTTCTAATACACAAATGACTTTTGCGGGTGATACATTTGATAGGAAAATTTTTTTTTTTCCAGTTTTATATGAATCGTGTGTATTAAGAGGTATCGTTAACTTATTTATTAATTTAAAAAAATTCTAAGTCAACTTTACTTGGAACTTATGAAAAAAATTAACGCGAATCCAATTTAAAAGTTAATATTTGTGCTTCAAAGTGAAGAGTATTTTGTGTTTGTCAAAGTTGACTAGTGTTATAGAAGACATTTATAACAATGTAATATATGAATTTGTTTCACTTTTTTCACATTATCAAATTATAATTTAGTAATTAGATTTCCATGTAAGATATAAACACTGCATTAAACGTATAGTCAGAGGATTAATAAAGATTAAATTTTTCGAAAAATTTAGGTGACTATTTCGTGCAAAATAAATACTAAAACTATCCCTAAGATTTACAAATTAAATTAAAAAAATTTGTAATGAAAACTCAGATTATATTCAAATAACATTTTGAAAGAACTACATTATTTACCATGATATTAATAAAACATATAAAATACATGTAAAGTATGCTTTAATTTATTTATATATCTCTTTAATCTAATTTTTATGAGTGGCAATTCAAAAGGCATTTCCATTAGGTGGTTCACATTTGATAAATATTCAAAAATTATTTTACTTAAATTTACAACTGAAATTCATTGGCATTCTTGCAACACATGGAAGAAAAATAAAGCAGTGATTTAGAATTGGAAATTAGTTAATGTAACAAAGCCCCAAATTATTATGTGGATTAAGGAATACTTTGTTATATAAATAAGAATTCACGAATTTTTGTCGTGGCCACTCATTTAGTGTCATGATATAATCATATTTCAATTTTTTAATGCCTAATAAAGTATTTGTGTGTGGCTGAAGAAATTCTTTAAGACAAAATCTGTTGAATGCATATATAATTTTAATACTGTGTGAATTTTTGTCGTAGCCACTCATTTAGTGTCATGATATAATCAGATTTCACTTTTTTAATGGCTAATAAAGTATTTGTGTGTGTCTGAAGTAATTTCTTAAGACAAAATCTGTGAAATGTATATATAATTTTATTACTGTGTGAATTTTTGTCGTGGCCACTCATTTAGTGTCATGATATAATCAGATTTCACTTTTTTAATGGCCAATAAAGTATTTGTATGTGGCTGAAGAAATTCCTTAAGACAAAATTTGTGAAATGTATATATAATTTTACAACTGTGTTGATGTAAATGTAAAATCAAATGTTTATTAAAGTTTGAGAAGTACCTTAATGCAGTGTCAAAAATCAGTGATTTTGCATGCTTTGTAATACTAAGGAATGAAAATGTTTTTAATTAAGCTTGATTACTGAATATATTTCTACAGAACAAATAATATAAATATTTTTCATGTTATTTAAAATATGTTTGTCAGATTACATATAAAAATTGAGTAAAATTTGTTATTTTAATTCAAATATTTAAATAATTTGTTAAATTACATTTTGTGCTGTAAAGCTTGATTTAGGGTTGTTACCAACTGTAAAAAATGTTGCGTGAAAACATAGTTGTCAAATATCCTGTTAAATGCAATGTATTGTTTTAAAAGTGCCTCTTTGAATAAATATGTGGAATTGCAATCTGTACGCCATGAAACTAATCTAGGTGAAAAATAACTGTAGCCGAGAAAATATTTATTTATTCCTAGTTTGATTATCTGCATTATTTATCCTATGTTTTCTAAAAAGTTGTAGTTTAAAAAATTGTGAATTAAAGAAATGTTTATTCAATATTATTAAACTTTAAATGTTGTTAGATGAGAGGTAAATTAAAGAAATGAAGCATTTTTTACAAATACATGTACCATATTTGACATTATGGGTTAAAAAATTTTATCATTTCTGTAAGTACATGAAATATTTCAATTATATTTGCTGTAGAAAATTGAATCAATGAATGATGATTAAAACTTAAAATTTAGTTTTGAACGATGAGATTAAGAACGATTTTTCCTATTTAACTTAATTCATTTTTAAAGAATTGAATCTTCTAAAAATATGTGTAGATATTTAAAATTTAAATAAATTTGACTAAAATGAATATAAGCATTAAAAGATTGTAATGTAATTATCTCAATTAAAATGCAACTGAAATTGTTTAAAGGTAATGCAAAAGGGAGAACAGTTTTAATATCAATAGCATTATTTTTAAAATGTTTGAAACATAGCTTTGCTGCATCTTTCCTCTGTTTACTAACACTTAGAAAAAGATAGGAAAGTGAGAAAAATTTCTTGTTTCAGTTTCAAAGCTATTTTTCAGACATTTTACATAAATGAATATTATGAATTTGTTTCCTCTGAAATTCTCGAGAAATTTAAGCTAACTTAATTTGTGTACTATAAATTTTATATTCATTTGCTAAGTTCATAAAATATTCTGCATTGTTATTACTTTTGAAGATCGATAATTTTGTTGAAAATAACTTCAAAAATTTTCGCTTTGGCTCGTGAATTAATTTAAGAGAAAAGGCTTTAATTTAGAAAGCATAGTTGATTAGTTTTAATATACTCTTTCATTCCCAACTTTTTAGCTTGTTATTTGAACTTCATGAAAAACGGGATAACTAAACAAGTTTTGTTATGTCTACTAGTGTAATTTTCTTCATTAATACCTTAAAGATGGTATTCACATTCTGTTCATGTAACTGTGAATAGTGCATTTTTGTAAAAAGGTTATAATTTTTTGTTTGTATGTATGAAATAAAAGCTATATTTCTCTCTTCTAGGATTTTTCTGTATAACATGAATACACATAACACACCACCAGTTAGAACTATTGATGTTATTTTCAAATGAATATATAGGAATGAGACCATTTAAAATCTATTCATTTCGTTAATAAGTAGCTGTTGTAGACATTTGAGTCATTCAATAAAGTAAATCATAAATAGTTATTCAATATTTTCCGTAATATAGCTTGTTTTCTATCTGTTCTTTTATTTTAAACAGTTTATTATTGTAATATAAACTTATGAAATATTTGAGGAATAGAATTGTGATAAGTAATTCACATACACTGTAAAACTGCAGTGACTTTAATATATTTCCATACAGTAAGCATATGTATATCGTATTTGCATATGAGTAAAATCTAAATGGATTATTTTAAAGAGACTATTTAAATGATATACTGGATGCCCTATACAGTCTCTTGTCACAATCGTTATTTCAGAACGACTACTGCTATTTTTTATTACACTGAATAATAAAACTCACAGCACAAACTGCTGGAAAATTGCAGAGTTAGATTTCGGATCTCAAAAAATGGTACGAGTTAGGGGAAAACAAATGAATTACAGAATTGTAAAGCGCTAACAATTTAGTGTGAAAAGATATCATTGACATGGATGGAAAAAATAGAACAGGTAACGTGCATTTTGTATAATCGAGATTCGCTACACCGTGATGTCGCAAAATGCGCGACACTGCAATGTAGCACAATGGTATAACTTGTGATTCCTAGTCCTAAGAGATGTGGTTCAAGCCTCGAAAGTGTTGCATCCTTGTACTGATCTCATGAACATCAACTCATTGCAACTTGCACTTAATTTTAAAAATTGTTGCAGTATTAAAATATGTAAGGAACATCACACTGTTTATTTAGACCATTAGTATAAAAGAAACAACTTATTGCATTTCTATGTTGAATGTCATAGATACAAAACTATTTTCCAAAGGTGAGAATTGTGAAATGGTTTTTACTATACATTTAATATGGACGCAAGGTTGTACTTGTAATATTTCATTGCAGGCTCACATCCTTTTCGTCAAACCATCCTATCTGTTAAATGTTTAAGGGAGACAGCTACGTTAGTAGTCGAGCTTGATCTGGCAGGAAAAGTAGGATGGCAACTGTTGTGTTCAGACATCTTCGCCAGAGGGCGTGTCACTCACTCACCTCAAAGGAAAAAAATGAAATAAGAGGGAGAGAAGCGTTCCTCCAACTGACGCGTGAGGTCGGTTGTAATTTTCCTGTATATCCATTCCTTATAAATATATTCAATTTTATGTTCAATAAACTGTGTCGTCCAAACAAGCGAACTGTTTATTCATGAGAATTTACACACGAACCAAAGTTCCACGAGAAGGGAACGACACTGGCGCAGACGACAGCATCTTATGGATGAATGGAAAGCAAAGAGCACTACGAGGTAGGCAATCCTTTTTTCTGCTTTTTCATTTGTTTGTGAATATCACTGAGTAGTTAAAACTGTTGTGTTTTAAATTTAAAGTGGTAAATATAATTTAAAAATGTTTAGAGGAGCTAAAAAAGAGGATCTTAAATTAATTGCAGAAGAGATACGAGGAGTCAGTGACTCCTGAGATGAAATTATGATTGTGAAAAGCGCACTGTTATAATGCGCACTGTTAATGATTTAAGAAATTTAATCATTAACAGTGCGCATTATAAAAAGGATAAAGATTTTGTGGAAAAATTCGCTGATTCCGTAATAACAGATAGAAAGCTGAGGGAAGAACAGCTAGCGAAAATTGAATTAGAAAGATCTAAGTCAGACAGCTCTAGATTAAATGCGGAAGCACAAATCGAATTAGAGAAAATAAATCTAGAAAAAGCCAAAATAAATGCTGAACCAGAAAAAATAAATTTAGAGAAATTTAGATTAGAAAACGCTGCACGAGAATGTAATAATGATAGGGAAATAGTTAGAAATCCCAAATCAATTGAGAGTTACATTCAAAGTGTTCGAACATTAACTTTACCAATTCCAAAACGAGCAGAAGGTTGGAATTTATTCTTTTCATCTTTGGAGAGGTCTTTTAGAAGCAAAAGTGTACCCGATGAGCTTAAAGGGGAAATTTTATTAAACCTTCTGGGAGAAAAGGCCGTCAATATCCTAATTTATGTCAAAGATGAGGAAATAAATAATTATGAAAAACGCAATTTTAAAAGAATGTAAACCGACACCTTTAATTTGCTTGCAAAATTTCCGGAAAGCTCATCGTATGTCAGGCGAGACACATGTGCAATTCGCATCTCGTTTATCCACTAATTGGGAGCAATATTGTAGAGTAAGAAATGTAAATGATTTAAATGCTTTAAAAGAATTAATAGTAAGCAATAAGTTATACCAGACGTTAGACAATGAAACCGCGATGCACTTAAACATTAAACAAGAGCAAGATTGGTTTAAACCAATACAAATGGGAAAGAATGTGATATGTATTTCGCATCGAAGGGAAAACCATTTACGGATATATATCCGAATTATAAAAAAGCTTAATCTGATATTCAAGATAATCGCAATACTCGAATAAATTCTAAATATATAGCACCTCACTTTCGGAGTGAAGAGGCAAAACCTAAGTCGAAGGAAGCTAAAATAAATAAAAAAGTAGAATGTTACATAAATGCGGAGAAAACCATTTAGCGAGAGATTGTGGGGAAAAATATTCAAAGAAGAAAGTTAAAGGAAACGCAGCGGTAGCTGAAATATCTCGCAAAAGGTTATATCCCTCAGTTGACCTTTGCTCTCTGAAGTATGTGTTCGTGTACGTGGGAGGGAAGGAGTTAAACTGCATAGTAGGTTCCGAGACGCAAATTTTTGTTTGTAATTCGAAACAGCTTCCTGACACTGAGAATGAGGAACATGGAAGGATTACTTTCAGTTCTGCTTTTGGGGAGAATGTTGAGGCGAAAATGATAAGAACCACAGTGTCTCTGAATAGGGATACCGCGTTAAATCATCCCGTAGAATGCGTAGTTGCCCTGACTGATGAGCTAAATGTGGGTGGGTTGATACCACCGTTTCTTTACGAGTCTCTTATTTTGGCGGACCAGGAGAGTTCTTTTAAGGAGGGAAATAAAGAAAATCATGGAGTGTTAGAAGAAGTCTGCAGGTGTTTTCTTGCAACAAATAAATGGAAAAAATATTTTGTCGGAAGGGGAAGACTGTAGTTCCGAGGAAATAGAAAAAAAATCTGATACTCTAGATTCTAAATTATTTTCGGTTTATTATAGACTAAAGGAAGAGCAAATTAATTATAGCTCGTTAGAAAAAGTTCGCGCGGAATTAAAACAAAATAAAGGTAATTTTGTTTTAATGGATGAATTAATTTAAGATAAGGACAAAATTCTTAGTGAGCCAGTTTTTCAGTTAGTCTTACCAAAATGTAGATTAAGTGAAGTATTAAAATTTGCACATGAATCTGTTTTCGGAGGACATATGGGAGTTAAGAAAACCAAAGAGCGAATCAAATATAGTTTTTACTGGCCAAATATGAATAAAGATATTTCAGAATTTGTCCAAACTTGTAAAGGGTGCCAACTTCATAAAATTGCTAAAATTGGCGAGAGAGCGCCCATCACTCCAGTATCTCGCCCTGAGCTTCCTTTTGAAGTAGTGAATGTTGACATAATTGGGCCTATAGACCCACCCTCTAGCAGAGGACTCAAGTACATTCGTTGTTTTGTAGATCAAAATACTCGCTGGCCCGTTGAAATCGTTATCTGCCAAACGCACTTGCGAGGCTTTACTCAACATTTTCACGACAACGGGTATACCCAATGTTATAGCCAGTGATCAAAGGACTAATTTCACATCCGTTCAAACGCAAGAATTCCAGAGGCGTATTGGTTGGAGTCCTAGATTCTCATGTCCAGGTTCCTCGAATGGTTTAGTGGAAAGATGGAACCGTGTACTAAAAGATATGTTGCACCACATCATACGGGAGGATCCAAGAGTTTGGGATCTTCAGTTACCATTTTTGCTGTTCTCCTACCGAGAAGTTCCAAACACCACAACTGGTGTCTCTCCGTTTAAACTTCTTTATGGTAGAGAGGCTCAAGGTCCATTGGCTATCCTTAAATCGTCTTGGGCAGGTGAACTCAGAGTACCTACCACCCTGTCCCAGTCAGCTGTTGACTATTTACAAGGCTTAAAAGTAAAACTGGAAAAAGCCGCTGAAAGTGCATCTTTGATGGCTGCGAACAATCAGAAAGCTTATGGAGACTATTTTAATAAAAGATCATCAGTAAGAAACTTCAGTGTCGGTGAACAGGTAGTGCTTTTAATACCTGACTCTACCAATAAGATCTATGCAAGATGGGACTAGTCCTGGTGAAATTGTTAAGCATGTGTCACCACACTCTATAAAGTGAAATTACCAGACGGGAATGTGAGACATATTCATGTGAACAAGATTAGGAAATATCCTCGTTCTCTGGCTGTTGGTGTTATTTTTCAGGAAGACCATGAATTTGGGGAAATTTATTCCACTCCAAATTCCCGTTCTGCCTATATGAATTGGTGTTTAAGCAAAAGTTCACGCAATTGTTTCTTTTCAACGGGTTGTAGACGGTTAAAATCAATCTCATTCCAAGATCTCTTTAGTGGTAAAGTAAGAGTTGCTAAAGTTGGTCCTCATCGAATTCGGCTTAAGCCAGGTCTAGAGAGAAAAAGACCATTGGTATATCGTATTCCAGAATCTCTTAATAGCTCTTCTATTTGTTCATCAACTTTACTTTTAAATCTTGGTTTGATTGAAGAAAGTGACTCGGAAATAGCATATCCGATAGTTTGCGTTAATAAAAAGGATGGAGGAATTCGTTTATGTGTGGATTTCCGATTCCTGAACTCGGTTAGAGTTTCGAGTGATTTTCCAATGGAAGAGGCCACTGAATTGATCCAGTCTATTGGAAAAGCCAACATAATAACCACTTTAGATCTCTTAAAGGGATATTTGGCCATTCCAATGGAAGAAAGTAGTAAGCATTTCACATCATTCAAGACTCATCGAAATCAATATCGTTTTAAAGTCATGTGTTTTGGTTTAAAGAATGCTTCATTCACATTTCAACGTGAATTGAACAAAGCTTTGTATCAATATAGAGATTTCTCAACAGCGTATATTGACGACATAGCGATGTTTTCCAGCGATTGGAAAGAACATTTACTTCATTTAAATACAGTTCTGGCGAGACTTTCAGAGTTAAACTTCACCGTCAACTTTGGAAAGTGTTCCTTTGCGAAGCCCAAAATAAAATATTTGGGACATCTGATTGGTTCTAGTACTCATCAACCTGATCCTGAGAAGACCAGAGCAATTGAAAATTTACCGAGACCAACAACAAAGAAAGAATTTCGCAGTGTACTAGGCCTTTGCAACTATTACAGAGAGTAAACTTGTGTTTCCACTTACGGAACTTACTAAAAAGAGAGAATGTTACATCATGAGTATCAGTCCATAGAAGATGATCAGGTACTATCTATTGAAAAGGGTGTTGGTCCAGGCTCCTCAACTTTATTCACCGATACCAGGAAGACCCTACGTGATACACTCTAATGCATCTCAAATTGGTGTGGCGGCATGTCTATCACAAAGATCTAATGATAATATGCAGCCTGTTGCATATGTTAGTCAAAAATTGACCCTGCTCAAAAAAAAAAAAAAAAAAATGGTCGACAATCGAAAAGGAAGCTTTCGCAATTGTGTGGAGTCTAAAGAAGTTTGAAACCTATGTGTTTGTGGAACGAAAATAGAATTTTTTACGGATCATAATCCTTTACCCTACATAACGAGATGTGCTCCACAATCTTCTAGGCTGCAAAGATGGGCTTTTGCATTGCAAAAATTTAACATCACAATGAAACATTGCCCTGGTGCTAAAATGCCCCATGCTGACGCATTATCACGTTTATTGTGAAAAAAACTATAATCATAATGTGAAAATTGCAATTTGTAATCATTTGTTTATTTTATATATTTTTCTTCAAGTGTTTTAATTAATGAAAAGTTCATTTGCATGCTATTATTATTATTATTATTATTATAAGTATTGTGTTTAATTTTCTGTTGGTAAAATGTTCTATGAGTATTATCTAGAATTTTTAGAGACATTTTACAATTTGCATAGTTTATTGCTATTATTTTAGATACTTATTTAATTCTGTTACATATTTGCTTAGTCATTAAAATGAATATTACTAACTATAAATTGCTATATAATTTAAATTATTTTAAACAACAGCATTTTAACTATCTCCATTTATCAATTAATGTTATGTTTATTATGTATTACACATTTGTTGTTTAGTCATTTCCATTCTTTACTTGATTAACTGATGTATTTATACGTCAATATACGTACTTTTCTTGTCAGATTAAGTATCATGGAGATACTTCAATCATGCATGGGGGGTGTAGTGTTCAGACATCTTCGCTAGAGAGCGTGTCACTCACTCACCTGAAAGGGAAAAAATGAAATAAGAGAGGGAGAGAAGCGTTCCTCCAACTGACGCGTGATGTCGGTTGTAATTTTCCTGTATATCCATTCCTTATAAATATATTCAATTTTATGTTCAATAAACTGTGTCGTCCAAACAAGCGGACTGTTTATTCATGAGAATTTACACACGAACCAAAGTTCCACGAGAAGGGAACGACAGCAACTTTAACCAAATGTACTAGCATATGTCCTGGCATACCCAATACGTAGTATAAGACAGATCAGTGAACATTGTGGCCTCTCAAAAATTCGAACTCGGAAAATCATACAAGAGTATACTTATCCTTATCGACCAACGCCTCTGCATGTTTTTCTGGACGGGGATATCGAGTCACACTATTCAAGGTACAACCTCATTATGAGTCAGATACAGGTTCAACCTTTTGCAGATGTAGAGTGGGCGGACGAAGAGATCTCTCGGAATAGCGTGTACAATTGGTAACACACCCATTACTGAAAGCTTGAAAATCCTACATGTTTTACCATCAAAAGTAATTTAGTATTATAACGTTTGACTTGCAATTTAAAGTAACAAGGTTGATCGGTTTAATATTTTACAATGGTGGCTTTACACGTGCACGGTATTTAAAACTGCCCGATTTTGAGAAGAACCTGCTGATGTTCAGTCATAGTAATGTGAGGTTTTAACATGACATGACTTCACTAGAGATGTTTACAAGATATCTCCAGTGAAGCAGTACCTCGTCGCAGAATTCGGGAACAAATTGTTTATGGTGGTTTCAAAGAATGACTTCCACGATCGTCTGATCTGAATCCACTTAGTGCGTATTGACGGGGGGGGGCAAGGGGGTCTATCATGCCCCGGGCGCAGCTTACAGAGGGGCGCTGAATTATTTCAAAGCTAAACAAAATATTCCAAAAAATTTCTATCTATATAGTTTTACCATAATATCAATTTTATTCAGAGAAATAAACTTTGCAATTTATAATTATTCTGTCATGTCCATTAAAAAATAAAAGAAGCTTCAGAGAGGAATCAGATTTGGAAAAGAGAGGAGTTTGTTGATGAAAAATGAGGGAGAGCTGCAGGAGCTTGCCATAAATGAAAGTCTTACTCTTATATTTCTTTATTAATAATTTTGCATGGTTTAGTTCCTTTTAAAAAGTTTATTCTTTTAACAATGCTTCGATTTTCATTTCTTGACTAGTTAGATTATTAGTTTTCATCCTTTTAATCC
Source organism: Latrodectus elegans (assembly GCA_030067965.1). Taxonomy (NCBI): domain Eukaryota; kingdom Metazoa; phylum Arthropoda; class Arachnida; order Araneae; family Theridiidae; genus Latrodectus; species Latrodectus elegans. The sequence continues at coordinate 62,038,327 of CM057822.1, read as the reverse complement.
TTTCCTTTTTAAGTTTCACACTTTGCTCAAAGTTTGTGATACTATTGTTTTGTACTAAAAATCTTGTAAATGTTTAAATAACAAAAATATCTTGATTTTTTTTCTTATAAAATTTTTGGAATATTAGATTGGTCAGTTCCATTTTAATGCATATGAAAGATTTTCATTTTAGTATAAAAATATTTACCAATATATTTGTGTTAATGTTAAATGGTAATTTTTGGATCTATTAACTTAGGGGGATTACAGAAGAGCAAGGACATGAAAGACACCTTTTTAATTTTGTGAGTACGCCAAGATTCATAGTACCCCTTATGACTAAGTTGTTATACGGGTTGTCAAAGTGAAGTTATATACTAAAAAAAGTCATAACTATATTAACAAAACAAATAAGTTTATTTTACTCAATATAAAAAAATTTTAAATTAAAAAAAAGTTTCATGAATATTATTTTTTTGGACCTTTCTGGATGTTATAATCATTCAAAATGTAGAAGTTTTTTGTCGAAATTTCAATATTTCGAAATATTATTTGACGTACTATTTTTAATTTCTTATTACATATTAAATCATTTTATTTAACAAGCAGCACTTATGATAAAAATGTGAAAATTTAATCTCATTTTGATTATAATAACGTAATAAATTATTAACTGCAAAAAAAGAAAATTTCATATAACTAAAATATTATTAATGGAAACTTGTAAGAATTTAACTGTACTAATAATAACAGAAATGTCAGATTTTACTAAAGTTATCAAGAAGCGATATAGAAAGATCTGTTTCAGTAGTTATTGAGACTTAGTGAAATAGTACTATTCATTGTGTCCCAAAATAAAAATAAAACCCTTGTATGTTTTTTTTATCTTAGGTTTTACTGCTGTAGCCATTCAGTCTGGTGACGCGTTACACTCGTGAGAAAATTCCTGCTGAAACGTGTTTCACATTAGCGGTTCCCTTTGTCAAAAATATTGTATCCGGCACCCGACTGACCTTCAAAGAAAGGGAGGAAATTTTTCATAAAATAGCACTACAGTATGCCCTCTAGGGAATTGCCTTCCTGGAATAGAAATGGAAGGGACTGAGAGCTAATTACCTCCAAATTCTAGGAAAACACATTAACTTCCCTTCCTTTTTATTGTTCACATGCTTAGTAGTTCATTTCTTCCAAAATATCCCTTCATCGGAAACAAAAATGTAAACTTGAAAATCTGGAGTTTTGACATTTAAAATATTATTGCCGTAAGTTATATTTTCAGTCTACCATGTATTCTTTCAATATGAATATTTATTTCATATTTTTGCTGGTATAAAACTGGTACTAACATATTTTTCAGAGTTTTGAAAATTAAATATTACATCATTTATTTGTTAAAACTATTCATTTAAAAATAACTTATGTTCTCTTTAAATGTTTTTGTTTGGGGAAATAATTTTTATCGTAATTTTGCTGGATTTACATTAACACCTTATATTGAAAAATTCTTTTTTCAAATGGTAGAAATTAAAAATCTATAAATATTTATTTCCTCTTTAAATTTTTTTTTTTTTCTGTATGTTTAAACATACAGAATCTTCTTCTTTAATAACGTAACAACATATTGCAGGTTTTAACTGTCTCTGCAGCACTCCTTAAACATACAGTATATATTTCTTAATTAATTAGTTCAATTTATATAAGAAAACAAATCTTTTAACTTGAAAAATTCCTTCAAGAAATTTATAAAGAAATCGTACATATTTCTCATTCTACATTGTAAAATTTTAAAAATAAGATGGTCATTAAATAATTTAAATTTATTGAAATTAAAAAACTTCATGCCATTGCATGAACAGCACTTTTAAAATGATTCTTGATATTGAAATAAATATTCATTTTAATAAAAATTAGTCCTTATTTTAATAAAATATATTTTAATATCTTAAAAAAACAGTTTTACAAAAATGCCTTTAAAATACGAAGAAAATTTTCACTGCTATGATAACTAATTATGCTCTCTACGCCACTGGTATAAACTCAAATTGTAATGTAAATAACAAAACCATGATTCATAATTCAACAAATTATTTTATACATGATAAAAAAGAAAAATGTAACAAGTGTAAAATATTTATCTAGACAATTTTAAGAGGCATAGTGTAAAGGTAAGAAAAATAGAGAAAAAAAGTAAAGTATTGTGACTCATGATAAAATGTTAATTATTTTCCGCTAATTATCGACATTTCGTTCCTGTTTTCATAAATGTTTTATGGTTCAACGCATACCGTAATGTGTTCTTACGAATTAAAAGTTAGAGAAAAGTTGGTATTCGATTTCGGGAGAGCATAAAATAATTCCTAGGAAAATCGCTGCGCCAGCGATTCAGAATCGCTAACATACGACGAAATAGAAATCCCCTTCAACTTTTCGTGGAATTCCAAACAAAAAATTTTAATAAAAACTAATATTTCTTTACCGATAATCTGCTTAGGAAAATTTTTTCCATTAAATCCCTAAGTCTTCTAAAACAGTATAAAAATGTTCAAATTCTATTTTCATTATTTTTGATTCAATGATATAATTAGGGATTACTGCGCTATTTTTGCGAGTTAAAATTTTGAAGAGACGAAATCAAAATACTTCATTCATTGCAGTTAAAGGGAAAATCGAAATTCATGCATCTACATAAAAATCTATGGGAAGATAACAATTTTCATAATGACGTAATCATCTCTTAGTCTAAAATAAGCTTCCGCTCAAAAAATTTCTGCAGATATTGAAATTGTGTGAAGAGAAAATGAATTATTATAAACAAGAGTATTCCCAGTTTCTCTTTATTTCTTGCATATATGTTAGACTGGAGTTTTAAATAAAAAAATAAATCATGTTTTAGTAATTTTAAATGCACAAAATAATTCTTATAAAACTACAGTATCTTCAAAAGCATTTTAGACTTGGATAAATATTTACCTCAATGGATTAATAATTGTGCTTGGTTGAAAATTATATATATTTTCTAACTTTATAAGAAGAATAAACATTTCTATCTTGGATAGCCAATGAGGGTTGAGGTTCACCAAAACAAGGGACCTCAGTAAACTGCTAGCCAGCAATCATTTCCATCTTGCAAAATACTTTTAGAAGCAAAAAAAGAAACAATTACAATTTTCATTTTCAGTAAAAACTTAATTATTAAAAGTTTGCAAGTGCACACATACGTGCAATCGTGTTTTTATGTTCATATTATATCAGAATTCTTTTTTTTAAGTAGCTAAAAAAGACGCATACCAGTGAACGTATTCATATATCATTCCGAATTTAGCATTAGCCATGGAAAATCTCAGACTTGTTGGCATTAATATTTGGATTTAGGCATGGGTGCCACACAATTTAATCAGAAGGCAAACATGTTTGACTCTTCTTTATTCCTTCAGCTCTATTTATTACAGTGAATTGTAATATTTTTCTTAATTCGCACGTTACATTCTATATTTTAAACATGATTATATTGGCTTGTTCGGAAAGTAATTTCGTTTTTTATTGTGGAAATGAAAGGCAGTTTTCGTATAATAAATACTTTATTAAATTATATAATGGACATTCTGGTCCAACACCGTATGCCATCTTTCTGGTAGTAGCATAATTCCACACTCATAAAATTTTTTGGTCTTTGCTGAAAAAAAAAAAAAAAAAAAAAAAACTGATCAAGGTGGTTTTTGACTCCTCATTTGAGGTGAAGATTGTACCGTCTAAAAATTTTTGTAGTGACTGGAACAAATAATAATCCGATGGTGCCAGGTCTGGAGAATATGGTGGGTGTGGTTTGTATCCCATTCAAGCTGTAAAAACTTCTGGCGAGTGGCCAAACTTGTGTGAGGTCTCGCGTTGTCTTGGTGAAACACAACAATTTTCCTGTTGATTAGTTCGGACCTTTTCTGTTGAAGTGCATCATTCAGTTTGTACAGTTGATGACAATAAATTTCCGAATTAATCGTTTTGTTATCCGGTAAAAGCTAAAAAAAGGATACTAATAAACGATTCCTTTAAAATTCCACCAAACAGACAGCATCACCTTTTTTTGGTGAATATCGGCTTTGGAAATGGTTTCAGCCGGTTCTTTTTTGCTCCATGACTTCTTGCGTTTGACATTGTTGTATACAACCCATTTTTCGTCCCCATGATAATGCTCTTCAAAAACAGATTATTTTTATGACGTTTGAGAAGCGAATCGCAGACGTTAATGAGGCGACACAGATTTCTCTATGTGAGAACATGGCGAATCCATATATCGAGCTTCGAGGATAATCCCAGGCCTTTTAAGGGATCATAAACTGTTATTCGCCGTTTCGCATCAACTAATGCCTTTATCGCGTCTTTATCAGCTTCAACCGGCCTTCCCGAACGTGGTGCATCTTCGACATCTAATTTTAGCAAACCAGTTCAGGCACTGGCGTACTGTCAACACACCTCCCTACACATCGGTCAATTTCTTTCTGGCTTGAACCGCATTTTTACCCTTTCTGTAGTAAAACAGTGAGATATGTCGAAAATGCTGCTTATCGCTGTCCATATTTAAAAGGACACCAACCAAAAACTACAACTAATAGAATTAATTAGAATTTTTCACACATAAGCCTTGCTATATGAGCTCTCAAAGCATGTATTAATCATACAGCTTAAGTGTGATGTTGGGTGCTAAAAAATGCAACTAAATCCTCTGTCGGGAAGAAACGAAATTACTTTCCGAACAAACCAATATAATCTAAAATATTATTTTTGAAATTGAAACTCAAAATTCGGAATTTTCAAGTTAAGAATATGATGAACTAAGTTATTCAGTGGATGCCATTTTTTTTTTTGCACAATAATTTTGAATCATTTGAAAAATGCATCCGATTTGAGAATCTTTTATTATGTAAGTTATAGAACTTTTACATATTAATGATCCTCACTACTTATAAACTATGTACAAAATAAATTTCCTTATATCAGAGTAATTCTGTATCATGGAGGAAATTACACATAAAATGCTAAATTTTAAATACATGTATTTACCAAATTTGATAAAATTCATTCTGTAAATGACAATATTATCATTGTTTGCAAATGCATTACTTATCAATAAGCTGGCAGTAAATCGTGGTTTTTTTTCATTTCTCTTTTCAGTTTCCTTTTATGTTTTAACATGGTGCTTATACTGAATATTTGAAATATATTTCTTATTTAATGAAATCTCGAATTTGTTGACTCAGAAGAAATTATTTTATTGTAGTCATGTTTGATTTTGGATTTCGGAGAAATGTTGATTATTCCTAATCGTTATACTTCCTAACTGAATAATCATTATGCGATACTGAATTTCATTATCGTCATGAAAAATTGGCCATCAAACAACGGTCCAACTCTCGTTTAAATAAAAATTTCGAAAAAAAAAACCCTTAAAATTTAATTTGATATATTTTTTTAATAACAAAGAATGATACTTAACTTTTTTTTAAAAAAAAGATACTTTTAAAATCTCTTAATTTGAAAGAATTCACAAATAAATTAGCTCATTAAAATTTTTTCTATAAAACATCACCGACTTTTTCCTGTTTCTATTCATACGAAATATCTTCTTACAACAGGTATTTTCTTACGTAATATGCATACCATGTAACTTATACAAAATTCCTTCACAAAATATTTAGTAGTCATTAAAAATAAATTAATGTTGAAAAAGATGCAGAGAATTTAGATCTTTTGTTAAAAAAAAAAAAGCAAAAATGTCTATCGCTTTATTGATACCTTTCCTTAAAGTGTATCATTTTTAAAGTAAATAACAAGTTTCATAATGAAACACTTAAAAAAGACAGCGTATATTTATGAATCGAAATCATAAAAAATAAACAGAATAGGATGTTCATTTTTATGACCATTAAGTTCCAGGTGATTGTGGGCGAATATACGACATCAAGTGGCTAATTTTAGCATATTTTTGAAAGTTGGTATTTCTCTTGAAGGAACCAACATTTCTTTAAATACTCTTGAGAAATTGGCTGCGGGATTCTCAATGAATTGACCTTGAAGTGTTGACATGTATTTCTTCCTGACCTGCATTTCTCCCTTCCGAAGGAGAAAGATGATCGAAGTAATTTTTTTTCCAATTCCAGATTGTAGACAGTTACAACTGCAACATAGTCTATTAATCTATTTTTCCCTGATACCCAAGGAACCGGCCAGAAACAGCGACCTCTTAGCCGCTGAGGCGTTGCCCCGGGTGCCCATCGCACCCTCACACATGGCTCCCTAAGTAAACATTTATATGATGTAATATTACTTGTGATTAATAATCTCACAATCTTTAATTTTCCTTTTTTATTTATTAACTTTCAATTTGATATTTTAACTTATAAATGGAAATTTTTTCATCATCACAAATTCTATTATTAAAAGCGATACTAAATATTTATATCATATTAATATTCCCTTATATTGAAAACTTGATAACTTACATTGATCTTTGAAGCAAAAATTTTTGTACCAATATTGCGAAACAAGATTCAGAATGACTTAAATTCACGAAATATATATAAAAAGTACGGGGTCACCCTAAATGTAACAGAAACATCTCACATTAGGGAGATATGGAAATCATTATCTTCCAAAATTGAAATAGGCTACATATTCAGACATGAGAAACATTGAAAGCGAAGGCTCTAAATCAAAAAGTTGGTTGAAGAGGAATTTGGAAGTAAAGGGCAATGGGAAAGGGTGAGGGGCTTATCGCCCAACTATAGTTTTCTGCATACGAGGACTAATTAGACCGGATATTACAGTTTAAAGAGGATTCCTAGCTACTGCAAACATTAATATTTAAAGTGGGTTTCAAATTCCCAACTGATGAACAAGAGCTCTAACCATTCGGCTACTAGTTCACTGCATAGAGTGGAGTTGGGTGGGGAAAAAAAAGTTTCGGTTTTTTATATTAAAATTATGCTTCTCGACATGAAATATTCATAAATATTGAATACTAAACATTAGATGAATAGAGGCTTCACCGTGGCAAGGGGTTGTTCCTGGGAGGAGTGGGTGAAGTACGTCGGGAGTTTTTACTCCTGGTAGGTTCACCCAAGGCATGACGGCCGCTCTATAGTTCCCAGCTAACACTAATAGGCATGGAGCCAAGACAGTCCTTTTCCTCACGGTGCTCCAGTCTTCGGACCACAGAAGCTGCGCTTTTTCTCCCTGTATAAAAAATAACAAATCCCCTTCCTTCTGTCCTAAATGCCATGGACACGAAGCATCTCCTGAATTGTATGAATATACTATGGGATGAAATCTACACTTCTCCCCGCTTTTCATCGATTTCCTCTCCGTCAACGGATTCCTAAATTTGGTCTGACTGTCAGACCCTTGGAGATAAGCAACAACAACAGAATCTATGTATGTTTTATCAACTTAAGTTAGAAAATCTTTTCCTCGTTACAAATTCTTAGAAAACTGCATTTAATTCAATCAAGATTTTATTTTTAGTATATACTTTGTTAAAAAAAAGGGATCACACTCTGGGGAATTCGTACTGTATATATAATTATACGTATATAGTGGAATCCTTTCTTGGTAAGAAATTCTTTTCTTTTGCCAGAATACGAAAATTAATTTGAGAATTATAAAATTTTTTTAATAACATAGTGAGCTTTATATTTTCACGTTTCCTTGAATTAAATTTCATTGGTTTTTAACGAAACTCGTTACAGAAATAAGAATTCTATTTTTTAAGGATGTAACGTAGTAGGCCTGCTCGTTTTGATACCTAGTTCACATTAAATGTACTATAGTCCCCTCCACCTCGTCTTCTCTTTGGGGATGGTCTCAAAAATGATACAAATTGTATTAAGGACATATAACATTTTAAAATTCTTTAATGGAATGCTAGTGGAATCACTTAAGAAAAACGAACACAGCCTCCCTCTATCTTGGGGTCACATGTCATTGATGTTTTTTATGATTGTTTAGGTAAACCTTGTTTATAATGATTTAATTAGAATTGACTTCCCCTAGAATTTATTAGAAACTATCACCTAAGTCTAGCCATAATATTAGTGGTATTCTAGCTGGAAGTAAGAATGCTTTAACTTCTAATTTTGAAATCATCAGTGACCTTTCGTCTGATAGTGGAGCTGAGATGCTTCGAGTTGATATTCGGATTCATCAGAGCCATTTTAAAATTGCTGTTACAGCTCACCTGATAATTCTGGATCAAATTTTGATAACATCCATTTTTCAAATAAGAATTTTATGTGGAGATTTCAGTGCTAAATAGTCTAAATTTTAATTAAGCAGGCACAGAGAGGATCTCTTATTGAACAGTTCTAGAGTATTGGAATCCAAAAGTTCTGACACGCCTTCACTATAATAGAAGCAGTACTCACACTGATTTTATTTTAACTTCGTGCAAAATTACAGATAAAGGGAGAACATAAATAGCTTATGCTCCTGGCTCTCGACAACATATTATGACTTCAATCTTTCTTTGTGAGAGAAAACCCTAAACAATACTATTTCACAGAAATAGCTGCAATTAAAAAAAGACAGCTGGGGAGTTTACCAGGATAATTCGTAGGTTCATTTTAATAAACTTGTAAGTTATATGGAAGCAAATTTTATATATTTTTTGACATTTTATGCTCTTAATGAGCGTTTGAATCGTGAATTCAAGAGAACAAAAAAAAAAACTGATTTAGCAATTGATCAAAACTCCCATAGGGCAATAGGAACTCGGCGAAAGATTGTTTAATAGAGACTTTATTTTTATTAAATCAATAGCTTCTTTCAGTTTCAAAAAAGATCAAGTCCAGGTCCGAATAACATACTTCTAGAGTCTATTAAACATCTAGGATATGATGCTCAAATGAATCATATATTATAATGGTTTTTGCTCTCATTAGAATACAGGTACATAAGAGTTTTATCTATTTCTTTTATACATAATGAAAGTTATATATGTTGAAAAGGAATAAACATTTAGATAGTATTAAAAACTACTGACCTATTGGATTGACTTGTCGAAGAATATGGAAAGGTTGGTATTTTTAGACTAACTTTATTTCGCAAGAGTACTGATCTTGTGTCCTAAGCAAGTTAGATTCAGACAATATCACTCCAACAAAGTATTAAGGCACTGATTCTCAACCACTGTGGTACGGTATTTTTGTGTGCTGTCCAATTTTAGAAATGTATATATTAAAAATTATAACGCTTTTTTTATCATGAATATAGTAATAAATCCTCTGTTATTAAATTTTTTCAAATTAATATCATTAACAATTTTACAGTAGCTTATAAACATCTTTTAAACTTATCATTTTCTTTCTGTGTAGCCAAATTTCGAAATCATTAAATCGTCCCGCGACAAAAAATACGTTGTGAATCCCTGGAGTATCCGGTTTTCCAATTGATTAATTTCCACGCCTTCAACAGTTCTTTGTAAAACAATCACAGTAATTATTTTTTTACATCTGCTATTTATGGGTTTTGGATCATCTCTTTCCGCATTAAATCTTAACATGTATCGATTCCTCACTCACATAACACATATAAGTGAACAGATTTCAGCACTTCTACAAAATTTTATATTTTTGATGATATTTAAATAATATAATACTTTATTATAACTTAGATTATATATACTGCATATGACTTTTCCAAACAAACAACTTTTACTAATGATTTGAAAATAATTTCTTTTTCGTGTTCTTAGTAATCAGTATTTGTATTCTATAGATTCACATACTACTTTAAATCTGAAAACTTACTTTAATGTCATATTTTATTTTTCGCCTATACAAGTTTTACATTCTATAACTTCAACTCAAAATGATTTGACATGTCAACATACCCTCACACAGTGGACTCGAACCACCAACCTTTCGTTTAACAACCGAACCTGTTAAACGATATCATCATGGAAGTTGTATTAGGTGCGTGAAAACCAGCATTTTATATAAATTCAGTGAAAGTTTATATCAAAGTTTCATAGTAATCTTTTTAATCTTCTAAATTGTACATAATAGTATAACACAAGTTATTAAATACATACTTTTTACTCGAAAAGCAAAACCAGAGACTGATTAACCAACGATAACACAGAAAAATAAATCATCTTTCTTAAACGTGACCAGCAAGGATACTTACCTCTGTAATACCAAATACACAGCTAAAGTTTTAAAAGCTGCAAATCAAAAAAGTAATTTAATGTTCTTTACTTCCACGCTGTCTAATAAATGTAATCAATTTTTGGATCTTTTCTTTCCACATTAAATCTTAATATGTATCGAATTTTTATGCACACACACATATAGCACCTTTAAATGAAAACATTTTTCTAATTTAAAAGATTAAGAGTGTCGGAAAAAATGCTTTTTTTGCAAATAATTACTCTATATCATTTATCGGATTGCGCCGTGGAGGCCGCATTAGGTACGAGAAAAAAAAAACGTATTTTAATTCATCCAATATATTTTTAAAAAACATTTACATGAAACGGGTTTCAGTAAAATGCTTATTGTCGTCATTGTACATAATTGCAGTAGAATTATGATGCTCAACCACTGTGCCTCTAAATTTAAGAAATGTTTATAGTTTTACTATGATTGTTGTTGTTGCGTGATAAGTGAAAGAAGAAAAAACAAGGTATAGAAAAAGCTGAGGATATGGCTAGGGTTGTGCTCTATGCCTTTGATCCCATATGACTTGTGTTTTTTTATAAATAGTATCATGGCAGCAGTTGGGGTTGGTGTTGAGGGTCGAAGCAACAGAGATCCAGCGGAACTCCTGTACAGTGTCTGCATTCTGCTTAGGTTCTACATCCGTCGGGCATGATTTTCATATCCCTTATGTGTATGGTATACTCGCATGGTAGAGGTGATACCATGGTTAGGATTAAACTCTGGTAGGCACCACTTTTTCTGTAGTCCCCCGCAGAGCTGATCTTTGCGACACCGTTTGTATCGAATCAAATGGTAGTCGTGGGATTGATATTCCTAGCCTCCTTGGTGAGGGAGTCAGCCTGTTCATTTCCCTCGATGTTAACATGTGCAAGGACCCTACTTTAATAATTACTTTTTTGATTATGAATAAAGTAGTAACTCTATTCATAATCATTAGTTTGTACTCATAATAGTTTGTCGTACATATTTCTATTTTATTTTACATGAAAAGTAATTATAATTAAACTACTGTACTCACTGCTATAAAGTGTAACATTTTTTTAAACTTGTCTTTTCCTTTCTGTGCCAAATTATTTTGAAATCGTTAAAAGTGTCACACGAGGAAAAAAAAAATAAAGTTGCGAATCACTGTATTAAGGGTTCTTCATGCAAACGTAAATCTGTCATAGCAACTTTTATCGATTTTTGAATCAGCTCATGGGGCGATTACGTATTATATAGAAAGTGAATTTACTGTATTTTTTTATTCCTTCTCTTCTAATTTTATACAACTACGCTCAAATTTGCAAAAAAAAAGTTGATTACAAATATGAATGATAGATAGCAATTAAAACTATTGGGACACTTTCGATACAGATAATATATTAATTTATGCTTCTTAAAAAGCATAAATATGTAATTATTTTCATACTTTTTAATTTACTATGAATAAATGTTTCACGTGTGCATCGATTTTGTTGGTAAAATATGGACTTTTACATATTTCAATTTTTTTTCAACGATTCATTATTTATTAAACTGAAATGTAACGTAATAAAAAATATTTTTTCCATTAATGAAAAAGATTTAAAAGACTATTATATAGGAATGCGTTAATGATAAATTTTTGTCATGGTTTACACCCGACTGTTGAGTGATCGTCTCAATTTATACACACTGGGATTTAAATGGATTCCGCTTTAAACCTCCATACCCAAGGGGTATTTGAAACCTTGAAGACCACATCAAGCTTGTTTGCCACGCCAGATGTATCACGGCCTATTGTACTTTTCCTATCTACTATCAATAAGAACAACGGATCTTTGAGTAGAATAGTAGAAAATCGGCTACCTTTACGCAAAGACGCTTTTTCGACGACGACTATCGAGAACCACCTTAAATTCAGAAAGTGAAAGATGTTATGGAACAAATGTTCTTAATCTATTATATAAACCTAAGAAAATTTAGGGTTTACTTCTTATGTTTGAATATCATAAGAAAATATGAAATATATTATACATTCTATTTCAAATTACATAAGAGTATTCATAAAAGGATGCTGGACATAAAATCAAATTTGTCATTTACCAATTTACTAGAAATCCTGGATCCAAGCTAACTATTTTCAGGAATGCTGAATGGTTACTTTCGTTTGTGGGTTACATTAACATTTTGGACAGGGACATTTGCATTGACTCGGAATTCGCTTTAATTTGTAGGTATCTTTACGTTCAATGACCGTAGTGTGATAAAACAGGTCATTTAAAGAGATCCACTTTTAATCGTTTATCTTTGTTTAGCTCAAATTCTCGTTTAAATTATAAGTCCTGTCAAATTAACACCATTGTACCAAAAGGGACTGTGGTATTGTACAGCAACTATAAATCAGTCTAAGCTATTACCTGTCAGCCTAAATAATCGATACTTGTACATCATGTTTGGACAGGATAAATTTGAATTTAGTCATTATTTTTTAAAAAAGTAAATGATTTTTTTTTGTTGGTTAATAATTTTCAAAAAATATACTTAATATAAGAGGGTGTTGTAGCTTTTTTGGGAGAGTAAAATACCCATTGTGTTCAATAATGGCGATCGGAGCTTGTGCATTACATATCATGGCCGCAGAAATGTTACACTAGTATAAAAAAAAGGAAAGAGTCAGTTCAGTTGTCCTCGTTACTATTTAAAATTTTAAGGTGCTTGTCGAATTTTCAGTTGGGAAAATTAGACAAACGGGAAATTATTTCGTACAGATACACAGAGTTGATTTAAAAGTTGTCAAATACCAACAAATCTAACGATTTAATATTTATTACAGTTTTTTGTATTAATTGCTCTCACATACCACCCCATGTAAGCTATTAATACAAATAAGTTACAAATTAGTAAGTATATATATTATTAAAAATAATCTGCAAGATATTTCTTCAATATCTATAAACGAATTTTCTCCACTCGATGAAGGTGGTGCCCGCTCGTGAGCCAACCTCTTCACATAATCGTGGTTTAAAATCGAGGTATTTCAAAGTTTTATTAAAAAAAAGATAATAATAGATACCCAAACGCCTGTAACGTTAACCTTAGCTGTATTTTTCACGTGCTACACATGGTAAGCTAATTTCGTGCTTGACATCACTCACAGATTAGATATTTGTCTATCCATTGGTATAGACATTACAAAATTATGATGCGGGATAAGATCAGCAGTAAATGGCTTTCTATACGTATATATAACATACTCACATTTTTTTAAATATACAGCCCTAGGACCTTTGTATTGGATGACCTTAATGCTATTAATATTCTTAGAAAATCAACCCTTGTTAAAATGGTATGAGAAGGAAATTTAAATCAGTTGATTTTATTTAACGGTGGCAGGAAAGTAAGCCAAATAACCCATCTTAAAAGCATTAAAGGAAATGAAAAATATCAAGGAAGAATATATGTCGACCACAAAGTCTGAGTGGATAGCGTTCCGAATTCGGTCGTAGATGTTATTTTCTTGCTGTCCTTTCTTCTGTGATCTACGAATGGGTTTGTTGTGGTTATGCTTCTCGCTTCCATGACTTGCTTCACAGGTGCCCTGCTGGTTGATGACAAAATGAGTGGCGAAAGGTTAATTTGCCCACCGTTGTTATAAGAAAAATGAAGAATATACGAAATAAGTGTTAAAACAATTCAAAATTTCAATATTTTCTTTCTGCTGGGGTATGAAGTGGAAGACAATACCATGGATCTCTACCGTGATCGTCATTCAAGAAAACGGTTTAAACTCAGTAGATACGTAACCAAAGTATCCCAGTAATTAACTCAAAATATAATTATTTAATGCATTAAAACAAATGAACTAGAACTGTTATATTTAATTTTAAAAATAGGATCATGAATTAATAATGCACGCTTATATATAATTACAATATGAATAAATTTTTTCATCTTTGTGTGTGTGTGTGTGTGTGCTTTATGTCGTATAGGAATGTAGAACAATTCTTCCTCAGATTTCTGGATTGTAATAGTTTAAATACGCAAGATCTTAAAAGTTAATGATGTAAGTAATCATTGACATTTTTTGAATATTGTTTTTCTTTTTTTTTTTTCGTCATTTGAAGGAAATAACATACATATTTGTACGTATCATAAGAAAAAAAAAATTACGTTAAATCTCGATATGTTATACCTAGAACAAAATTACCAAAGTAATAAAAATTAACAAATATATTTTTATTCGTATGAAAGAATGGCTAATTATCTTAATTTTCATTTAAATAGGATCCATATAAAGAAACAGCTTACTATTAGGCATTCCTTCAGTGTAGATCTCACCCAGTATTTTTAACAAGATATTAAGCTAGTATTTATAAAATACTGGATTGCGATCGCTTTTTACTGGAATTATTTTTAATGTTACCGAAGCTGATGTAATAATAGTTTGCAGTAAATTAATTTTATCATTGACTCACAACAGTAGTAGGCGAATGGTTATAAAGGTTCGGCTTATATCTCGCTTCCCGGATTCAATTCAAATTCATGGCTATTTAAGGAGTAATTCATGGTCTAATTAGAGCCATCTTGTGCAAAAAAATAATAGTTAAATTATTGCAAACACGATTTATGTTAAATAAAAACTGTTTATTTAATCAGAATTTATTTCTGTCTGATTTGAAACTATTCGTCAGTAAATGTTGCATTTAATTTGGCTTGATTCAACGGTTACTTTGAAAACACGAGGATTAATTTTCATGTCAAAGACTTGACTCGAACCTTTGAACTTAAAACTTGATTATTAAATTACTCATTTTCTTAAAAACACAATATATTTGTATAGTGTAAATTTATTTACACAATATTTGAAGTAAGGATTTATTAATATACTTGAGAGCGTGACAGTCTTCCTCAGGAGGAAACCACATCTTAGACTGAAGAGAGCTGTCTTCAGTAACGACAGTTGGGGCATTTAAAATATATTCAACAATGATTAATTCGTAACTCGTTTGTAATTATAAATAACTCATTACCATAAATTCATATTTTAAGATTCATATGCAAAACTTTAGTGGTTTAAAAATTTTTTCAACAATTTTGATATAACTAAGTATTTTTTCATGATTAATTTTCTAATTTGAAGGTCAATAAATAGTTAGAAAATAACAGCTAAGGATGATTCAGTTAATTTAGTATAATCCATTTAATATTTCCAGCATAAAAGAACCTTTACTAAGTTACTTGCTATATCAGTCGCTGCTACATATGTAATCCAAAATAAAATCTATATAAATTAAGGTAATATCTTTTTAACCAAAAAAAAATTTAAAATCAAATTTTCAATGAATGTTATAATTCATAGGTATATTTATGAGGGAGCACAAGAATGTGCGTTGCTTATCAGTTTATTGCGGTGAATCTATCTAAAAGTCTCCAGCCTTAAGTTACAGTATATTAACATCCACATATTTTTGGTCATTGAACAAGTAAAAATAACGAGGTCAACCCCTGAGCAGTCTTTCCCACATCATCAGTGAGGAGATTACTACAGAAAATATTGTTTCCCCCTGAAGAACTATATTACCAATAAACGACTTTACCGATTTTTTTAAAAATCAAAGTATAAAGTTTAATGCTATCAAAACACTTGGGAGTGTAGCGACTTTTATATACGTTATGAATTTATGATACTAACTTTGATATAGTATATTTAATTATTTCCTCTTTTATCAGCGATAAAGATTTTTTTATCTAATGAAATATTTTAATTTAGTTTAATTTATGTCTATATACATCATCTTTTTTAGAATCTAAACAATAAACTTTTCCATTCAAATGTAAACTATGGAAAAATGTACTGAATTCATATTTAAAAGAAATATTCGTGTTATGCGCGAGAAATAAAGACACCACACAAAAGACAATTTTACTAAAAAATTATAAAAGTACAATTTCTTCTTAGTTTGGATTTATCACCCTCTGACATTATATTCAGCTCAAACATTTCAAAATCAGCTATCCAAATATTAAATTATTAAAACTGTCCACTACACAATACGATTGATGTCAACAGATCCATTAAATTTGAAGCTCCAGTAAATTTAACTGCAAGTGTTGGATTGAAATAAACCTAAAATGAGAAATAGTTAATTAACATTAGAGAGTCATTTAAAATCCAAATGTATAAAAAAAATTATTACAATCATGATTAGGAAATAATATTTTTAAGCGTTTGTATTATATAAAAATAATAAAAATCAAACCAATCTAAAGCTGCAAAACCTATTGATGTATATGCATTTGAAGCTGCAGAGTTTCTTATCTTCAACAAAGATGAGTCCACTTAGAATTAAAAATTTAGCACAAATTATTAATTTGAATTAAACGGGAAAAAAGTAATTTCATTATATCAGAACGATAACATTTCCAAATCCTAATCATCTGATAAATTTTAATGGAAATTACATTCTTTTTAACTACAACTAATTACCTAATTATGTATTAAGTGGAGCACGGTATTCTATAAGATGATGAAGTCAGTAAAGTCTATTGAGTGTCTCCTCAATAACCAGTAATAATTGTCGCTAAAATGCTGGAGCATTGCGTGATATCTGTGAATGTTTGTTCGCGAATGATTGCCTATACAGCATCTAAACTTGACGAAAGCTAAAGCAAATTTACAACTCAAGTTTTCAATAATAATCATATTCCCTATCAGTGTTCCGACATATCCAAAGTTGATTAATCCAAAGAATGGCTAAGTTATAGAAATAAAAATTGGTGGTTTACTTGGACATTGTAGTACGTCCAGTAAAACTCAGATTTCAGTCAAAATCCAATTTGCTTGTTTGTCGATTTATGGTTATGTTTTACACACGAGGACTAATTAGACCTTGACCTACGATTTAAAGAGAATTGCGAACCACTGCAAGCATCCGAGCCCAAGATCGGATTCGAACTCACGAACTGTTAAACCCAAGGCAAGTGTGCTAACTATTCGGCTACCAATAAATATCAAAAAATAAGGTGGAAAATGACAACAATTTTGATACAAGAGTAGATAATTAATGCATTTGAATTATGCATTTAAGTCTGTGGAAATAGAACCAAAAGCCTAGCCAAACGATTTTCATGGTATAATAGAGAGAACACACTATTATATCAAGAAAATCGTCAGTATGACAATCAATGTAAGGTAGCAGATTATGTAAAAAGCTCATTTCACACTGTCCTTGAACTATAATCTGATCACTGTGGTATTAATCCACAAGAGAATTTTGACCAAAAGCACTCTGTCTCGTAATATTCTCTGATATCTTATTGTTAACATATTATATATGCCTATACTATTTATACTCTGATATCTTATTCAACCCTTCAAACGCTTTCACTTTTCTAAAAATAAGTTAAAACAGCACATTTTGTTTTTATTATCATACAGAGTTCACCAATTAGAATCTCACGTATGTTGTGTTGGTGCACCTTTTTCCACCCCACTCAGACAAACAGAAAAATTTACTTTAAGCAAAGATTTCCTTCCTGTCCGAGACAACACACTCGTTTCTATTTTCCAATAGGATCGTCCGTCATGTTTACATGTACGAGAGAAAGGAATCCTTGTGACGAATAAAAACAAAAGTATCTACGAATGTGACCTATCTAACAAGCTTACAGCACGTGTAGAGCGAAAAGCAAATCGAAATATTTTTGGTGAGTTAAATCTGTAATCCATAAAATACGTATTAGCGCTCCTTTGTGATTAATTTGATTAATTGTATCTTTACACATTTTCAAAAGGTAAACACATTCCTTTGTGTGTGTGTTCACTATATTAAAAAATATATTCATTCATTCATTCATTCTTCCTGAAACACCATTTTCGTCCCTCATTTCATGTTTTTTTGGAAATTTATGTCACCAAAAGTTAAAGCTTTTTTATTTATTTATTTTATCACGAAACAATATAAATATTTAAAGAGTATAATCAAGCTTAACCCCTTAAACGGTTTGCCCGTATTTTTCATTATTGTAAAGAGACTATTTAGTATTAATATTTTTCAACAGATGGCGTGGCCTGTCCATGTAACTGCAATGCTTTTCATCCGGGTTTTTCTTATTAGCGAAAGCGGGAATTTTTCTGTGAAATTTTTGTGCTACTGTATTCGACGCTTGTGAATTAAAAGCCTTTTCTTATGGAAGTTATGGATTGAATAAACGATGAAAATACTTTCTCGTGAGATTAAGAACTACATTCTGATAGATATTTCTTCTAATTATTTGGATTATTCCTCAGATGACACGTGTAGTGAGCTCAGCTCTGATGAAGATTTGAGTTCTGCAAGAATTTTTACCGAGGTTGATGTGAAAAATCCACCTGTTCCGTGATCTGCCCGGATTACAACGCAGGAGTTTGCATTACCACCATGCTTTAAATTGTACCATACACAAAAATACTTGAACTGTTTTGAAAAGTGTAAGTTTCAAAATTCACTAAGTATGAGAGAAATTTTTGTAGAATTTGTAAGCCATTCTTCACAGCATGCAGAATGTACTTGAGAAAAGCAAACATTTAGGGGTTTTTGGGTTCTAAAATTGTAAAATCTTTAAAAGTGAAAAAAAACTCATTATTCTTATTCTATTAAATATAGTACTTAACTATATGCAATAAAAAATATGTCTTTTTTGAAAGCATTTCCGGTAAAAAAAAATTGACCGTTTAAAGGGTTAATGATAGCAGGGCCGGCCCCAGGGTAGAATGATCCGGGTGGCCGCCAGGAGCGCAATGATTTAGGGGCGCCAAAACCAAGGAAAATGAAAATAAACTGATAAAACAATTAAGTTACAGGCTTTTATAAAATGCACTAAAAAGTAAAGAATATTTTTTATCATTCGGATACCATATCAATAAATTATTTTTCATAATATTGCATTGTCATCGGATTCTTGAATTGTCAGTATACCAAATTTCATTGAAGTCGGTTCACAGGAATTTTCTTACAAACGAAATGATTCATGAAAATATGGAATGGAGTTTGTTGAAGACTTGCAGGTTCCAGGATTCCTGCCAAAGGGAATATATGAAAAGTTTGAATCCTTTTCTCATGTCCATTGATGGTATTGAAGGCAAAATGGAAGTAGATGCAGTCTTAGCGGCAGTATCAGCTTTCTCATTGCCATCTATTCCTATGTGGCTTGGAATCCAACAAAACAGTATCTAAAATCCCTTGTTAGATTTAACTGATAGTTTTGATTTTTGATTTTGAAACCAATCCAAACAAGATCTAGCAACCCTTTTTAACTGCATGTAAAAAGAAAGTAGACTTAAAGCAATGCATTATTTGCCACTAGACCTCGGTTGGTGCGAAATAAAATAGTTTGATTTGCTAGTGCAAAAAATCTTTAAAAAAGTACTGGTAGATTGTGCAGTGCTTTCGACGTCTGAGAAGGTAAGTATTTTAATTTTTGTTTTCATTTTTAAAAACGAATAAAATCCATAAGACACAAGCCAAAAAAAGGGTGGGGGTAGATTTCAAAAAATTAAAGTTTAGATCAAAACATGGCTTGTATGGTATCAAATAAAAAGTAATTGAGTCTGGAGCTAAATAAAATGCATTTTATTTATTTAAGCCAGTGGCGCACAAGACGGGATTACAAAAATTAGAGATTATATCAAAAAATGTGGTATCAATTTTTTTTTTTTTTTGGTCGGTGGAGGTACCTACACTGAAAGGGGGAGATTTGTTGTTAATCGTATGAGCTTAGGTGCTCATAAATTGGCAGGTTATTTTTCATTTGGTCTATTTTAGTTTGTCCTTCGTATTAAAAATATTGGGTAGTTATATATTACAAATATAAAAATAAAATGTAGGGAGTAAGAACCCCTAAAATTATATAGCGTAGGGTCAAATAAATTGTAAATCCGTCGCTGCATAGAGTCACTTGGTTGTTATGGTGTGACCATTCTTTTGAGGACTAACGAAATAGTAATTTATAAAAATGTCAAAAGGCAAGCTGCTTTATACAGGTGGTTTTCAAAGCACAGCGCCGCAAGTGCTTAGAAGTAGCAAGTGTAAAAAATTTTTTTTATTTTGAACGAGTTTTATACAATATTTTATCTTGATCAAAAATTATAAAAAATGAAAAGCGTGCCGAGTGTATAATTTCTAACAAAAATATATTTTACACAAAACTACCAAATAAGAGATAAAATACCAATTATTTTTTTATATAAATATTATTTTTCAAATTAATTAATTGTTTCCGGAAACCAAAATGTCCGAATCTAGGAGAAAACCCTCTGGGAGAGAATTTAAAAAGCGGAGATTGAAAGAGCAAACCAGTGGCGTAGTGACGGGGGGGGGGGGCAAAGGCGGCTATCATGCCCCGGGCGCAGCTTACAGAGGGGCGCTGAATTATTTCAAAGCTAAACAAAATTTTTCAGAAAATTTCACACAATCTTAGTTTTATAATAATATCAATTTTATTCGCAGAAATAAACTTTGCATTTTATAACTATTGTGTCATGTCCAGAAATATATATATATATATATAAAGCTCCAGGGAGGAATCAGATTTGGAAAAGAGAAGGGGTTGTTGATGAAAAATGAGGGAGAGCTGCAGGAGCTCGCCATAAATTACTCTTAGTCTTATATTTCTTTATTAATACTCATTTTGCATGGTTTAGTTCCTTTTAAAAAGTTTATTCTTTTAACAATGCTTCGATTTTCATTTCTTGACTAGTTAGATTATTGGTTTTCATCCTTTTAATCCTTTCCTTTTTAAGTTTCACACTTTGCTCAAAGTTTGTGATACTATTGTTTTGTACTAAAAATCTTGTAAATGTTTAAATAACGAAAATATCTTGATTTTTTTTCATATAAAATTTCTGGAATATTGGATTGATCAAATCCATTTTAAAGCATATGAAAGGTTTTCATTTTAGTATAAAAACATTAACCAAATTATTTGTGTTAATGTTAAATGGTAATTTTTGGATCTATTAACTTAGGGAGATTACAGAAGAGTAAGGTCATGAAAAACACCTTTTTAATTTTGTGAATCCGCCAAGATTCATGTGCCCTTTATGACTAAATTGTTATACAGGTTATCAAAGTCACGTTATATACTAAAAAAAGTCATAACAATAAAATTAACAAAACAAATAAGTTTGTTTTACTCAATATAAAAAATTAAAAATAATAAAAAAAAAACGATCAACGAATATTATTTTTGACCCTTCTGGATGTATAATTATTCAAAAATTCAAAACTTAAAAGTTTTTTGTCGAAATTTCAGTGTTTTGAAATATTATTTGACGTGCTATTTTTAAATTCTCAAAACAGATTAAATCATTTTATTTAACAAGCAGCATTTCACTAATATTTTTTATATCTTTTTATGATAATAATGTGAAAATGTAATGTCATTTTGATTATAATAACGTAATAAATAATTATGTTCAAGAAAGAAAATTTCATATAACTAAAATATTATTAATGAAAACTTGTGTAAGAATTTAAATGTAGTTAAAATAACAAATGTCAGATTTTACTAAAGTTATCAAGAAGCGATATAGAAAGATCTGTTTCAGTAGTTATTGAGACTTAGTGAAATAGTACATTGTGTCCCAAAATAAAAATAAAACCCTTGTATGTTTTTTTATCTTAGGCTTTACTTCTGTAGCCATTCAGCCTGGTGACGCGTTAAACTCGTGAGAAAATTCCTGCTGAAACGTGTTTCATATTAGCGGTTCCCTTTGTCAAAAATATTGTGTCCGGCACCCGACTGACCTTCAAAGAAAGGGAGGAAATTTTTCATAAAATAGCACTACAGTATGCCCCCTAGGGAATTGCCTTCCTGGAATAGAAATGGAAGGGACCGAGAGCTAATTACCTCCAAATTCTAGGAAAACTCAAAAACTTTCCTTTTTTATTGTGTTCACACGGTTAGTATTTCGTTTCTTCCAAAACATTGCTTCATCCGAAACAAAATTGTAAACTTTTCAAAATCTGGAGTTTTGACATTTAAAATATTATTGCCGTTGTTGTTATATTTTCTGTCTACTATGTATTCTTTCAGTTGGAATATTTATTTCATATTTTTGCTGGGGTATAAAACTGTTATTAACATATTTTTGCAGAGTTTGGAAAGTAAGTATTAAATTACTTATTTGTTAAAACTATTCATTTAAAATTAATTTATATAATCTTTAAATGTTTTTATTTGGGGAAATAATTTTTATTTGATTCGTAATTTTGTTGGCTTTACATAAGCACCTTATACTGAAAAATTCTTTTTTCAAATGGTAGAAATTAAAAATCTGGAAATGTTTTTTCTTCCTTAATTTTTTTTTACTTTTCTATATGTTTAAACACACAGAATCTTCTATAATAGCGTAATAACCTATTGCAGGCTTTAGCTGTCTCTACAGCACTCCTTAAACATACAGAATATATTTCTTAATTAATTAGTTCAATTTATATAAAAAAACAAATTTTTTAACTTGAAAAATTCCTTCAAGAAATTTATAAAGAAATCGTACATATTTCTCATTCTACATTGTAAAATTTTAAAAATAAGATCATCTTTAAATGATTTAAATTTATGGACAGAATAAAACTTCCTGCCATTGCATGAACAGCACTTCCAAAATGATTCTTAATAGAAAAAAATGAATTTTAATAAAAATTAGTCCTTATTTAAATAATAAAATATATTTTAATATAAAATTCGAAGAAATACGAAGTTTTCAACGAAGTTGAAAAACAGTTTTAAAAAATGCCTTTAAAATACAAAGAAAATTTTCAATACTATGAGATATTCAATACAATATAACTAATTGAGAAAATTTCTGTACATTAAATTATGCGATATAACAATTAAAAAATATTTTTTGCCTCAGCACTTTTAATTCTTGATAATATTGTGAATTAATGAAAAACTTGAATGAACAATATACAGTGCATCAGTTTGGAGAAAAAAATTATTTTTAATCATACATTGTTTGACTGAAAATTCCTGATTATATTAGATATACATAATTTTACTTGAATTTATGTGTGTTTTGATTTTTAATTTAAGAAATTTGCAAAATAATTTTGTTGTCTGTATTAACGTTCCATTGCTCATCAGATATTTGCATTGATAATGCTATGGTATATAATTTAGTCATCTAAACTGAAATTAGATGAAGACTTATTAACAAAGGTCTAATTTTGCAATCAAAAAAATTGGTTTTGAATAAAAATGAAATATTATAAACTATCAATATTACGTTTTGTGATTTAAATTTTTTACAATAAAAATAATTTTGGTTTACATTAATGGTCTGAATGATATAATTTAAAAAGCTATTTTAAATGCGAAATTTCCCATAAAGTTAAAATTGTTTTTCACAGGAATTTTTCTGCAATAAAAAAAATGAAATAGAATTTTTTGTTTAATCTGTGTTAAATGAAATGTTTAAAAAAATATCATTGTGAAAAATCAGGTGAGTTGATCTTAAATTAGGAATGTAAAGTCTTACCCAATTATTATTTTGCAATAAATAGCTAATAAGTTTGTTATTATAGAGTAGTAGTAATATTATGATATGTAGTAATATTATAGAATTTTTGAAAATATGTTAAGATAAGTTATAGAATACGTTCAACACCAAATGATCAACAATTTATAGATTCTCATAAATAAGCTAAAGGACAATTAATAGGGAGTAAAAATGTTTGTTTCAATTAATTAACAAGCTAAAAAAAAGTTAAAAATTTTGCAAGACATTGTTACGGAAATGACAAACTATTAAAATGAGTTTTCTTAAAAGTGAAAAAATCAATTGATAAATAAATAAATATTCCAACTTTAAAACTGCAATATCCGGATCACAAGGCCTACAGTGCCCGTATCTGTTTTCCTAACCGAGGGTCCTGGGGTGCGAAGCATATGTCCCGGTTAGGTGGTCAGCCTAAAGCTAAATCCCTGGTGTTTTGTTCCCGAGCATGATTGGTACTTAGTTAATCGATCTACTGAAAGGATGAAAGATTGAGTTGACCTAGCCTGAGAATCGAACCTTGGACCTGTATCTTGGTTGCACTAAGTCACCGTGCTTAACAAATGTAAAAGTTTGGGTGAATTTGTCATACAGGTTTCCATGGAACAGAAGTCTATAGAGAAATATGGGACTGAAAGATGTAACTCAGCAGTAGAAATGAAATTAAATCAAAAACTTTATTATTACTTCCAACATTTCTTATCTCAAACGGTGAAGATAGAGGGAAGAAGAGGTTGCCATTCTAATACTTTTTACTATTTCTGCATCAATTGCAAGCTGAGAACGTTCATTTAGCAAAATAAAATTAATTTTGACTTATTTATGATTTATCATGAGTCAAAACCGTCTAAGTGATTTAAGAATTTTAAGTATAAAAAAAGAAAAATTTGAAATGATCAACTTTGAAAAAGTAATTGTTCATTTCGCTTTAGCAAAGGTAAGAAAATGTGAATAGTGTAGTATATTAGATAGTGAATAATTACATCTGCTTTTATCTATGATATGTAACGAGTTATTTCCCGTTTAAAAAACAAAATTTTTTATGTTTTTTTTAAAATAAATGTATTAGCTTATAAAATCAATCACATCTTTTTATAATTAATTCTAAGTTACATAAGTCCGGTTATTCTCTCTAAGGACACTTTTACGAATTCAATATAAGTATTTTTTTAAATTAGAATAGAATTTTGTTTAAATTTAAAGCAGAGCTTGATACTTCAAATTAATATATTTTCGATTTTTTTATAGTAGGTACAACATTCTGTTATTATTTATATATTGTGTATTCTTATTACAATTATACTCTATTATAATGTGTCATATATCGTTATATTATTATATTTCTTTTATTATTTAATACATTTAATGCCCATATTTATATTGTTGCATTATTTACTTTTCAAAAGGGGGCGCCAAAAAAGTTATCGTACCCGGGTGCCAATTATGCTCACTACGCCACTGGAGCAAACACAACTTCAAAAACAGTCATATGCGCTGCAGAACTTCTTGAAAGATGGTAGTTTCAACGCTCCCCCCAACCGACCAACATTTGAACAATGCCCAGCACATAGATACTGACTTTCCGGATATGGATCCCCCTTTGGACGCAACCGTTAGAATTACTGTGCTGGTAAGTAATCTCAAACGAGTTTGGCGAGTAGTGATGCAGTTTCAAAAATCAAAATTCGCAAGCTGTGCAGACTTCAGTGAAACATTTGGAAAAGGCTACCGTCCAAAGTATCTCTTATGACCCAGGATTATGGCCCATGGATTATGGCCAAGTCATGCCTGCAGCAGGTAGAGGTTTTTTGATTAAACGATGCCCAGTTGCACCTTTGTATATTTTTGATATTTTTCTTTTAATGATAAGCATAGAAGATTCTCACCAAAGCATTACAAGAAAAGGCTTAGAAATGGAGAAGATGTTTTAAGAGAATGGATGGTATATTCCCAATGTCAAAACGCTTTGTACTGTTTTCCATGTCGACTTTTTGCTGCACTATCTAGTTTGAGTGCTCTAGGCAATCGGGGATTTAAACACTGGAAGCATTTAGGGGACTATTTAGCACATCGTGAAAATACTAAAACTCATATTGATTGTTTAAAATCATGGCTTGAATTGAAACAAAGATTGAAAATAGGTGAAAAAAGATGCAGTTTCTCAGAAACTCATTGATTCTGAGATAAATCACTGGTCTGAAGTATTTTTTTTTTACGCATTATATCAGTCGTTAAAATGCTAGGCGAGAGCTCTCTAGCTTATCGAGGAACAAACGATAAGCTGTATGAACACAATAATGGAAACTTTTTTTAAAGTT
Source organism: Latrodectus elegans (assembly GCA_030067965.1). Lineage (NCBI taxonomy): Eukaryota > Metazoa > Arthropoda > Arachnida > Araneae > Theridiidae > Latrodectus > Latrodectus elegans. The sequence goes on along the minus strand of CM057822.1, from coordinate 62,012,315 downwards.
AATTCAGTTATTGTCTGAGTTTGATCCAGAAATGGCTTAACACGTTCGCAGAGTTCTCAATAAAAAAGAAATCAAAGCTACATATCTGGAGAAAACTATACAAAGTGAAATAATTGAATTATTGCATAACAGCATAAAGCACCAACATCAATGAGCAAGTTCAAAGGGCTAAGTATTATTCCGTGATTCTTGACTGTACTCCCGCGATGCAAATAAAGTAGAACAACATTTGTGGTAAGATTTGTCTCCATACAGGAATCAGAGTCTGAAGTTCAAGTTAATATCAACGAACATTTTTTGGGTTTTCTACCCATTGAGAGATTAACAGCTAAGGAATTATCGGAGGTTTTACTAGAAGAGCTAGAGAAAAATAGGCTTAAAGTAGGAAATATGGTTGGTCAAGGGTATGACAACGGTTCCAATATGAGAGGAGAAAAATCTGGAACACAAACAAGAATCAGAAATATAAACACCAGAGCATTTTATGTTCCACGCAGCAGGCATTCGCTAAGACAGCAGCCATTCGCTTCAGAGATTGACTGGAAGTTAATTTCGAAACCACCACACCACGTCATCGTGTCAGAAGCAAAAACAAGAACGTTTTTGAATGAGGGCCCGGATGAACTCGTTCAAAACCTCAAACAAAGATATAAATTAGATTTTTTCACACCATAGATCAAGCAATAATGTCTTGGAAACCAGATATATTTTGCTAAATACTCGCAGTAATTATTTCAGCTTTTTGTATAATATTTTTGGTCAGAAAGACATGCCCAGAAATGAGCGCTACTGGCTCATTCCAAAGATTTGAAAGTAGTTTTAACTGATGGAAATTCAAGCGGTTTTAACAACCTGGAACTAACCGATGAAATAAGCATTGTTTCGTCATTATTAACAAAAAAGGAAACCCTTGTTGAAGTTCTGAAGTTCATCGCTACACTTAAATTCGCACCAAACTTCAGCATAGCATTAAGAATCCTACTTACATTGCCAGTCACTGTGGCTTCAGGGGAAAAAATTTTCCAAAACAAAAAAATTATCTCAGAACGATGCAGACACAAAATCGGCTGAATGGATTGGCAATGATAGCTATAGAACACCAAATTTAGTGACAAATTAGACTTGAAATCACTGGTTCGTGAGTTTGCCGAAAGAAAAGTTAGAAAAAAGGCATTTTAATTACTTTGGTTAGTTAGAATTTATTTATAATACGGGATATTAGTTTAGTTAGCATCACTACATTTTAATTTTTGTGGTTTTGCCTTAGGTGCTAAGTTGCTTATCTTGTGGTCTGATGCTTGAGATTTTAATAAAACTTTTTTAACGTGGTTGGTTGGTTGGGTTTTATGGCGCAAGGTCCAAAAAAGGACAAACTGCGCCATAAAAAAACGGGGGGGGGGCGCAAAATTAAGATTTTGCCCGGAGCGTCAAAATATCTAGGACCGGCCCTGATGATAGCATACATAAGCTTGCTGAAGAATTAATTTTGAAGTGAATTTATTAAATAGAATTTAAAAGAGTGTACAAACGTATTATAATCTAATGTAAGAGTGAATAGAAAACATTTCACTTTATAGTAAGGAACTTGCTGAACAAAAAGAGATGGCTAGCAGGAACTTGATTTCCTTTGGTACTGGATAAAAGCATAAATGAAGATACTGCTCTCAAGAAATCACCTCATAAACTAACGGAAATATAAGTAACCAAAATAAAGAATGCTAATCAATTATTGGTAGGGCGGATTGAGCATTAAGTAAAATTAAAGGAAAAGTTTATGACATTTACCACTTTTTACATCTTTATACTTTTTAAATCTCATCACTGGGCTCTGAGTTTGTGAAGTAATATCACAACTATAACTCATTAAGTTTATCTAGATAACATGACTCTTATCAGCGGTTGCTCATAATCGATCACTGAAAACAAGAACGGCTTTCTGAATGATAGCTCTGAAGGTGTGATAGGTGTGAGATCACGGAGACGAATTCATGGGACAACAGATGATCACAAAAGTACTCATAACTAGTACAGCATGGAAGTAGGAAAATCTGTTACTATTTTTATAGAGAAGCTGCTTCATGTTATTAATGGCGTATTTGTATTCTTCATTTGAAGACTTATATTTATCAGTTATTTCTTATGTCAATAATTGTGAAGTCTCAACACATTTAGGCTATGCCAATCTGCTTGGTTAGGCGTTGTTATCGTTCTTCAAAGGTAGAGTTCGAATCCTGAGTTTACCGAAGATCTATTATGTTTGCTAGAAATAGTAAGGGAAGGTTTAACAGGTCATGATCGCAATGTGCTTCATTTTATTAATGGCGTATTTGTATTCTTCATTTGAGGACTTGTATTTTTTAGTTATTTCTTATCTCAAGGATTGTGATGTCTCAACACATTTAAGCTGTGCTTAGTTAGGTGTTGTTATCGTTCTTCAAAGGTAGAGTTCGAACCCCGACTTTACCGAAGATCTATTATGTTTGCTAGAAGTCATGGTGCGTTAAGTAAGTCGTGAACGCAATGTTCAAGAAAAATGATACCGCTTATTTGACAGGTCAAGTTTTGAGGGCTTCTGGTTAGTTCGCACTTCTGAATTACGAAGAATCCTACGGTAGCTTTCATCCAACTGACAGAAACTAATTCAGCGCTAAGTATAAACAATTACGCTAGTGGTCACTCACGCATCAGCTCTTTTCGCATTTTATGATCACGCGTTCGTCTTTTATGATCATGCGTTACTAGTATCAGTTAAGAATATGTTTTCCCGGCTACTACTGTTATTAGTAGTAGAGATTTCTGGGCAATTCCAATATTTGTTTTCAAAATTGAGATCTCGTATTCTGAAGAGTTATAGAATCTATAATATCATGACTGCTAGATATACTAACACACTGTGCATGTCTACTACTCTTTATATAGTAAGAGTTGTTTAGAATCCTAGCAGAGTACAATTCAATATCAAATATATGTCTGCATTTATCCTTTCTCAGCAAAGTAATACAATAAAATTCTGATATGAAAAAAATTTCAACCATTATTTATAAATGAGAAAGAAATGTTGGGAATATATTTCCTTTATAAACAGTAGATATTTGTATCTGTATGAACTTGCATACTTTGTATTAAAGGCATGAAAATGAAATATTTTGGACTTTTATCTCTTACATTTTTCCATGGAAATTTCACATGAATACTTGGTTAATAACGGTCGCTAGAAGTGAAGCCAGTAACAAGAAGCCGATTGTAGCACAGCATGCTCACCATGATAATTTTAAAGGAATCTAACTTTCCTGTTAAAAAATCAGATGTAATCTTCCCAAATATCAATTACAGAATTTGCGTAACATTTGTAAACTCATGCAGAGGAAATATACAATCCATGAAGAACATTAAAATCTTCGAAATTCCGATCATTAAAAGATAAGCATTATATATGTTACAACTTGAATTAAGGATACAGAATAGAACAAAATTTATACAAACTAATTATTGGTCTGAACAATCATTTGTAGTATCATTTTAGTATTTTGTATCGAATTATGAAAGTTCATTTTTGTGATTCACCTACAGATTATTAAAGTAATTAGATTAGGTATTTGTTTTAAAAATGTATATATATTAATTTTTTGTAGATTGCGATTTATCAAAACGTGGCTAAATTAATAATTCAGATAAAAAAATTATCAATTCAATTATATTTGCCGCCTATAAACATCTTCTGATTTTTCAGTTTTGTATATATTTAACAACTTATCGAATGGAATGATGTTGATATATATACTGAAAAATTGATTTATATAAATATATATATGAAACTATCAAATATTTAATAAGTATGCTGCTATATTTCAGTTACACTGTGATAGTTATGCAAAGAGATGTATATATAAGACTATAAACATTTAAATGAGGATATATCTCTCTTCCCCCCAAAAATTTGTACAGCACTCCGCAATACTTACAGTTTGTAAGCCAGCAATGGCAACATTTTGAATGTTAACGCGCCAACAATCTGAACGAGCAGCATTGTACTAATTGGTGACATCTGTGATGTTTGAATATTTTTCTCTTATCTTATATTAATAAGTATGTTGTTAAGATTTAACTAACTTGTTTAAGTAACACACACGCAAACTCAATGGTGACCTGAAGGATTTTATCATTTTCGAGATGCCAGTCCCAACATATTCGGGGTAAGTCACGTGTTTCTTTTCTTCCTGTCTGATAAGAATTGAACGATCTAATTTATTTTAGCTGATTTCTTTAATTGCATGTTTAATAGATACAGGTGCTGTATAATCTATGATTCCAAATTTTGAAATTGGCGATTTTTTTATGTATTTGGCAATCTCGATTTTATTACGTCATACATATGGAGACCTATAAGAAAAATTAAAAAATTCTATTTTGGTAAACCTAGTACTTACGTCATCGCGCAAGTCACGATACGTCATTTTAGCAACATTTCTTCATCACCAAAAAAATTCAGAATTTGGCATCATGGATTATACGGCGACTGAGCCATTTATTTTGACAGGCAATGTGCCTATTATTTCCGACACAAGTTTCTAAATTGGATACAAAGTTACGGCCATTATGGAAAAATAATATAAAACTATTGTTCATTCAAGCTGAATGTAATTCCCAATTATCCAGTGTAACGTATGACATGACGAAATAAAATAACATTGTTTCGGCAATGGATCAGGAAACACTTTCTGCTGTGTCAGATATTTCATTGTCGCCGCTAAATGAGGATAAATTTATCACATTAAAACAACGCCTCATTCAGGAATTTTCAGATTCCGAGAATCAACAGATCAAATAGTTGCTCTCAGAACTTTAATTGGGAGACGACAATCTCACCTGCTCAGAAAAATGCGTCAATTAACTGGCATGGCATTATCATGCAATTTTATAAGTGGTTAAATTATGGCTTCAGCACCTGCAAATGAATGTTCAAAGTATTCTTCTTGTGAGCTCTGAACCACTCGAAAATCTCGCCAAAATGGCAAATAAAATCATCGAAGTAATATCTGACCCTCTAACGAACACCGTGTATGCTATACGGCCCTTACCAAAGGCTGGCGCCATCCCGCCAAAAGGTGAAGCAGGTATTTCTTGCTAACCATTGAACGAGGTGGCCACACTTCGAGCAGAAATAGCTTCGCTTAGACGAAAAGATTGAGCGCATTGCAATGGAACGATCGAGAGAACGCTCACGAGGGAGGTTTTATAAATCACCGACAACACCTGAAAGTAAATAACAGTAAAATTTGTTATCATCAGACCTTTGCTATAAATGCGAGGAAATGTGGCCATTCTTGTTCTTTTTTGACTCCCGATTCGGCTATCGATAGTCAGATTTGAGCAACATCCACTTCGATAGCCTATTTTTTTATGACAAAAGACTCAATTTAAAATTCTTAAAAAACTTTGAGTCAGGTCATGTGTTCCATGTTCTATTGTAACTAAAAAGTCGCGGCTTGCATACTTAAAATTGTATGCGGCCAATAACACAAAAATTTACACTTTTGGAACAAAATTATTAAATTTAGATTTAGGATTAAGCGCAGTTATAGCTTGAAATTTTTTTATCGCATTTGTCCCTTTGCCAATAATTGGAGTTAAATTTTTTAAAGAATTTTGGTAGATTAATAATTTTAAAACGTCATAGTTTAATAGAAAGTATCACTTAACTCATGCAGACTTGAACTTTTCGAACTCAACCGACCATGTTTCAGTTAAATTTATTACTGGAAGATCTTCTTAATCTTTGGAGAAATATTTGTTAATTTTGGAAACTCTGCCAACATTTTATATTAAATCTGTGAAACACAATGCAGTTCATTACATAGAGACAACAGACCTCCTGTACATAGCAAACCAAGACGTTTGAATCTAAAACTATTTGATTCCGTTAAAAAGAAATTTCTATTTGCGATGGAGCACGGCATATGTCGACCGTTGAATTCACCCTGGTTTTCCTCTTTGCATGTAGTACCAAAAACGTCTTATAACATTCGTCCAGAAAGTGACTATCGTAATGCACGTACAATCCCAGACTGGTATCTTATACAACATACACAGGATACTTCCAACGCCCTTTATGGCTGTAAATATTTTTCAAAAATTGATATTGTACGGGCATGCTTTCATATTTCGATGAATCCCGAACAAATAACAAAAACCTGCTCTGTGCACTCCTTTTGGATTTTTCGAGTTCCCGTATTTAAACTTTGGTTTATGTGGAGCGGTTAAAACTTTTCAAAGATTCATAAATGAAATGCTGGTTGAATTTACTTTTTTATTTATATATTTAGATGATATATTAATTTTAAAAAATTTAAGTGGAACATAAAACTCATGTGCGGACCATTCTTCAGAAATTAAATAAATATGGATTAACAATTAACATCTAAAATTGCATATTTGGATTATTTCCGTTGGGGTATTTAGTTTCACAGAATGGAATCAAATCCCTTCCTAACAAAGATGCAATCATTAAGTTACCGGCAAAATAAAACGATTAAAGAGATTCAACTTTCCTGGCTTTCTTAATTTTTTTCGCCTTTTTTTGCCGAACGTAGCTGAAAACAAAACATAACACTTAATAGTTGTTTAAAAAATTTGTATTGTTGAGCTTACTTTCATATATTGGTGCATCCCGAACAAATTCAAAAAACTGCCATGTGCACTCCTTTTGGTCTTTACAAGTTCCTGTATTTAAACTTTTGTTTATGCGGAGCCACTAAAACTTTTCAGATTCATGAATGAAATGCTGAGTGAATTCGCTATTTGTTGTTTATTTAGATGATATATAAGTTTTATGGATATTTAATGAATATGAGTTACCATATTTCATCTCAAAATGCATATTTGGAGTATGAAATTTTCCTTTTTAGGGCATTTAGTTTCAGGGAATGGAACAAAGTCCAGTTTTATGCATCCACATCTGAAAGATTGTTTACACGTTCTTACGACCGACGGAGTCAAAAAGTTTTTTTCAAAATGCTTATGATAATCCATTTAAAGTACTTAATAGGAATAACACGACTTTTCATAATGACATTAATGGACGCAAATGCACCATCTCATTGGACCGCCTTAAGCCAGCCTTCCAATCACTGGACATTCCTAAGATTTGTGTTGTTCGGGGTATTACATCCACGCCTAAGCAGCCTATTGTCACACGTTCAGGACGACATGCTTATTTTGCTAAGAGTTTTCTTAAATGATGTAAAAAAAAATTGCTGGGTGAGTGTGTGCCAGCGATCTATTTTAATTAGAGTTTCTAGCAATGGACACATTTTGAATGTTAACGCGCAAATAATCTGAAAGGGCAGCATTGTACTCACTCGTGACATCTGTGATATTTGAATTTTTTTCTATTCTTATTTTTTTTTTTTTGTAAATAAATATGTTCTTAGAAGAATTAACTAAATTGTTCAAGTAACATGCACGCAACGTCAAATTCAACTGACATTAAAATTATCCCCTTCTATTTATAAGTTACGAATAATTTCATGTTATTTATAAAATAATTATGGCCTTATAACTATATTCTTTTAGGATGAACAAAAGTACTTTTAATAGAAATCAATTTTTGTGTTCAATGTATTTTGGAAATGCGTCTTTTAATTGTAAATTTTTAAATCATTTTTCTTTTAATTTTTCAATAATGACCTCCTGATATTTTTGATGCAATGTTCTCTCTAATTATTCACAGAATTTAGAATTAGAAGTTTTCAAAGGAAGTCAAACTAATAGCAATACTACAACCTCGATCAACATTATATCTTTTTATTATATAAAAGTCTTAAGTGTTTTATATAATCAGGTTTTATTAAAATAATTTTATCTACTAAGAAATATTGCTGCACAAAATTTTCATATCAAGTTTGAAAACCTTCTTAGAATTTAATATCCAAATAATGAAACTCTATTTATTTAGAACTCATAATTTCAAATATAAATAAATCAATTTACACTTACTTTAAAGAACTGTGTCCTGTAACAGCCAAATAATTTATAAGATAAAATACAATAAATTTCTTCAGCTTGATATATTGCGCCATATGTAGAAAGCTCAGAACAATCAGTAACCTAGACAAAAAAATAATGATTTTTAAATTAATAATAATATTAAAATAAAAATAACCATTTTTATCTATTTAAGAAAAAACAAAATCAGTACTACATATGCATTTAGCAATTTTAAATTGAAATTAAATTAAATTAAAATTAATATAGCTAAAACATTACCCCCTTTTGAAACAATTTTTAAAATATGAACACATAATACTAATGTAAATATTAGACACAAGAAACAAACTACTCTCGATGATACTGCATGTTTTACAATAATTTCATATAATTTGAAAAATTTTTAAATTTGAGTTTTAATGATATGCTTAAGATCTGTCACTGACATATTTTACCAAATCACACAATACATAGGACAAAAATAACAATAATAAAGTGTAAGCAAATAAGCATTAGTTGATTTGTAGGCCAGAAACGAAAAATTAAAATAGTCTAACAATTTCATCTTCAAAGTCATATCAGCAAATACTTGTATAAGCAAAAGATATTCCTGCTCAAATTAATATCCTAGTTTGTACTCTTTAGATGCTTACAAGACAAAATATTTGTTAAATTACAGTAATTTGCACCAATTAAATGAGAAAGCAAGAGATCTTAGATATTTGGTATAACTAAGAGCATGCTATATGTAAATGAATCTGTTTAATAAGATTGCGTTAAAATATGGTATCGTAAATTCATACGTAATAGCTGAGGATATGTTAGAAAATAACTTGTTAATCACAACCCTTATCAGGTGAAAATAATTTAGTTTTTTACATATTTGCGAAAAAATTAATAATTGCGACGTGGAAAGTTACAGTTCAGACCTACTACAATACAAAGACTGTATATCTGCAAAAGTGTAACTATTAGATACATTTCTTATTTGAAGGAGATTTATTTCTTTAAAAAACGGATTTCAGATTACTCATATGCTTTTAAAAACTATAGATATTCTATATTTTACCACGTAGATTACAAGTAAAACACACCTGACATTTTTGTTTTTAGTAAGCAAAAAATTTTTACCTTTCAAACAATATCTTTTTATATTATTTTGATATCTCCTAGTTCTAAAAATTGGAGAATATTTCTATGAAGAAGATAACATTAAGGTCAAGAATTAAATGCTAGTAAATTACAGTGATTAAAAGCAGAGACTTCTTTTTAAGTGAAAGTGTAAATGAGCATTCGATTAGAAAAATAATTTTAGATTCCAAAACATGTCGTCACAATTTAATTTAAATGATGGAAGGATTTTTAAAATATAAGATTCCATTTCAAAAACCTGCAAATGAATTTCTTCAATAGTGTGGGTTTGATTTAATATCCTAAACTGTATCAGCTCTACTTTCAATAAAACTGGCTGTGAAGGCACTACGACAGAGAGATTCTAATTTATTAATAACGCAATAAATTTCATGCGGCACTCTCAGAAAGAACACCACACATCACTATGTGTGGAGAATTATAGATTATGTTGAAAAATCACACACACAGAAGAAAAATAATCCAAAATAGAAAATGTCTTACAATATTTACATAACTATAATGATTTTTAAAATGAAAGTAAAAAGGAAAAAATGTACCAACCAACTCAAATTTGACCAACTTTCTAGTAAATTTTTTTTAAATTTTATATACCCATAAGTCTGTCCCCCATTAAGAAGAATTTTGTATATTTATCAAAGATGATGCTGACACTAATGCGGATAGTTAAAAGGAATTGTCCAAAGAGCAAAATTTAAATCTAACGACAGATAAAAAAAATTTCAACAAACCAAATACAACACCGAAATCTGTTTATATATATATCCACAACCATCTTACGAGAATCGATATATTTGAAGATGAGCCTTTTTAAATTCTTAGAAAAATTATATCGCTTGCGCATATTTTTAACAATCCGACCAGTTAGTGTAGATAATGAAAGAGCCTTTATGACAAGTTGGTAATTTTAGCACAAAATTATGCACCTTGCTTAACGACAGTACAATTGCTATTGCAATTTTTTTTAAATGTATTATGATTCTAAATACATTTAAAAAAATTGTAATAGTACCTAAGACTAAATAGCGATATTTAAACATTTTTTGTGATATAAATACATAAGATGTTTCGTGTTCCTTTGTTTTTTGTGAGATTCTTTATAAGCTGTCTTATATAATTTATAAGTTACAAATGATTTTTCGATATTTATTCTTCTCTAATAAAACTTGCAAATAGACCAAAGAAACATCTGTGTTTTCCTTCTTATCTGAAATTCCTATTACCAGTATTAGAACCGGATTTAGGTATTGTGACTTAAAATATATCATTATTGGAAGTTAGGCTCGATATAGCAATCTCTAGTTAAAATAAGTAAAATACTCTCCATTACACAGCTTCTCTTATATGCAATATGTAGGAAAAATAAAAAATAGAATATGTTCTGAATTATTTTATTCTCGATAAACGAGATGTAGTGAAAAAAATCAGTTGCTTTCCGAACCCCAAATTTTTTTTATGCATGTCGTTCAGATTAAATGAAGAACATGCAACTTATCAGAACCCGACAGACACACAACTGAAAGCAGAAGTTTCATCAACACTGGCTACTATCCAACTCGAGATCCCTAAATTGTTCTCTTTTGGACTTGGGCAACCCAATTCAAAGGTCTGTTAAAAATAAAAGAAAACGAATCTCGCTTTTTATCCACCATAGAACTTTGGTAAATTTCATCCCTAGAGATAAGATTCCTTGAACGGAGTCCGACGTTACGCAGTCACCTCAATCATCTCGGCCTTTACTCGTATGATGAAATATAAATTTTCACGCTTCATTGAATCGGAAAGTGTCATTAAAGTAATCCTTATTTTATAACTATTACAATTTTTTTGTACTATTACTTATTTTTCGTTTGATCGGGCATATTAATAATTAATGCTCTGTATCATCAATCATGCTATAAAAATAACGTATGTCTAACGAGTGTACTATTAATTAAACACCACAAGTGGCAGGAAAAGTTTAGAAAAAACGGTAACAATAACTCTCAAGTTATATTTGATTGAATTTCATTCTAAACAGAGTGGTCGATGACGGTAAAATAAAGGCCTCAAAGAGCTTTTTTTTTTATGTATATTGTGAAAATCAAACGCCTAAGAGACGAGCACTTTCGATTTCGTTGAGTGAGGATGTAAGAGATGCAAGAGGCATAGGGGGAGTGTGTCGGAGCGAGAGAAACGGCAATGGGTGTGTGTAAAGACGAGTGCTAGCGGAGGTACCATTTCCAGGCAATTGAAAATACACAAGTTTTGATAATGTAAAATGAACTGTCTAAATTTATGTTTGTGTCTATAATTAATGTTTTGTTTGTTAATGTAAAATCAATCTGTAGTAAAAAAGACGATATGTTGGTATTCCTGAAGGATATTGGAAACGACAGGTTCGTGAAACAATCACATTGGCGCTGACTCCATGATGTGTTCCGGATTAATACAAAATAATGGGATGCTGATGATGGAGAACAAAGTAGTGAGTCTGTATATTTTGATTGCTTCTCATTCCATTAAGAATCAATATTTGTTTTAATTATGTATAATTATATATATATATATATATATATATATATATATATATATATATATATATATATATATATATATATTTGAGATTTATATTAAGGGAAAAAATATTTTTTGGAATAATCTGTAAATCAAAACAAATTTATATCGAATAATAATGTTGTTAAATGTCAATTTCTTGAGTTATGTGCATGAATTTAAAAGCTTCTGTATTATTGAATAGTAAATTATTGAAACGTACTTCTAGTTTTTTGTGATATAATAGGATATAAATGTTTTGCTTAGAATTTTCGTGATCATTCTGTTGTTTATTATGTAAATGATATAAGTTTATGGAATAAGCAACTATTTCAAGAAAGTTTGAATGCTTTTAAATTGTTTATTGTTTTGCATTATTAAATTAAGTGTTCAGAATTATTCAATGTGTTATAAGGTATATTAATTATTTGCTATGATTCTTTTTAATATTTATGTAAAGTAACTAAGTTTAGATTTTAAATTTTGATTCAAAACTGAAATTGTGAAACATTTATGAGGGGAAATTTTGAAGTATTTTATATTTCGAAAGTAATTGTGCTTGCAGTGGTGAATAATAGTTTTGGGTTGTTTCGGTAACTCTGAATCATATTCTTTTAAGGTAATATATATATATATATATATATATATATATATATATATAGCAAATAATTAATAAAACTTATAACATTGAATAATTCTGAACACTTAATTATATATATATATATATATATATATAAATATATATTATATGTATATAGTGATAAACATATAAATGCATATTATTAAAAATTATTTTATCATTTTATTGATTTAAATGGTTATATGTTGAAAGATCTTCTATGATAAGGATTTATTTAATTTGAAATATTTAAACTGGAAGTATGATTCGTATATGTATATTTTTTTTAGCTTGCTTTGAATTGTTTTCATTCATTAATGTGCGTTATGCATAATTGAAGTTTTATATATAACATAGTATATTATAGTGTGTAATAAGTATATTACAGTGTGTTGAAATGAAAACTGAATTTATAAATTTTTAAATTTATTAATAGATATATTTTTTGTGCATTAAGTAAACGAAAGTACTTTATTGATTTAACAAATGAAAGGTGATTTGAGGGATTTAAATGTTTTATTTTAAATAATTGATAATTTAAGGTTTGGTATAATTTGTGGTAACATTAGTTGTTAAAAGGGCCTTCGCATTCTTGGGTAAAGCTCGAAATGAGGATCTGTTAATATGTGCTAGTGAGTTAAGAGAACAGATTTCTCAGAACGCGAAAATAATAGATTTTAAAAAAATGTGATTACACAATCTAAACATTTTGAAGAGACATTTGTTCGAGAATTAATAAATGCAATAATTTCTGAACGGATATAGATAGAGAAAGCCAAAGTAAAAGAAAGGCAACGTGAATTAGAAGAGAAACAAAGAGAACGTAAGCATGAAATGAAAATGCGTGAATTAGAAATAAAAGAAATTCAAGATGAGTGCAACTCGAAAAGCACTGTAGAATATGGACGAGATAAGTTAGGAAACACTTTTCTTGGTTATTTAAGTATAATGAAAGGAGTAATTTTAGATCCCCCGGAACGAGCTGAAGAATGGCCTTTCTTTTTCCATCATGCCGAAAGGATGTTTAAGCTTTATGAAGTACCCGAACAATATAAAGGGAAAATTATTTTACAATGTTTAAAATGTTGCGCTAAAAGAATAAATGCTATGTTATCGGAAGAAGATTTAGATCAGTATGACAAAATCAAAAATTTCATTTTAAGGGAGTATAGAATAACTCCGTTACAACACAAGAAGAATTTTGATTCTTGTTATAAATTACACAATAAAAGTTATGCTCAGCATGCGTCCCAGGTGGAAGCTGCATTAGAACTGTATTTAAAATCAAAAGATATGGAAATATTTGCGAAACTTAAAGAACTTATTGTAGATGATAAAATAAAAGAGACTTTGCCTACTCATATAAGATCTCAAATAATTTTGAAAGAGACCGAAAATTGGCTTTCGGTCCCTGAATTGGTAAGGGAAATTGATTATTTCTTAGTTTCGATACCAAAAAGTTTTGCAAATAATTCCCACAACTATACAAATTTATTCCCGGCCCACATGGAGCAAAACAGAACGAAACTGTAAGGAAACCTTTTCAGATGAAGTTAGACATAAAAGTTTTGTTGAAAAGAAAGAATATTTTAATTATCAAAAGAACCCAGATCCACGATCACAAAATCGTTTGGAAAATAATACCGCTAGTTGCGCTCCAGGTAAAAAGATATTAGAGAGTTACAAATGTCAAGAAGGTCATTCGAAGAAATTTTTCCCGCAAGTGAATACAGTATCTCAAGTTTCTATTAGAAGTGAAACTGGAGAAGTAAGCAAGAAAGGGTTAAATGAACTTTGGATTAAAATGAGTAATGCAAGTTTCGATTGGGAAATTCCAATCAGTAGCAATGATGGTGAACTTTTACAAGTTGATTTAAATACAGGAGATAAGTTTCAAAGAATCACTGATAGTGGTGCGGAAATTACAGTACTGCGGAAGTCAGTGGCGCCAGAAGAAATGTTGCAGTCAAGTGGGAAAATTTACTTGAGGCCTGCAATTGGATCTCCGGTTGAAGGAAAGGTTCCACTTAGCTTTTGGTCAGCAGATGATGATATCAGGCCGTATATCATGGTGCATACTGAGGTTGTGAAAAGATGAGCAAGCTTTGATCACTCCTAGTTTTCAGTTTGTTGAAAGAACAAAGAAGAAAATATCTTGGAGAGGAAATAAAAAATATCCACGGGAAGGGAATAGTTTCGAATGTTTATAATTTGGAGGGAAGGAAAATAGAAGCTCACAAGGAAGTAGAAGCAAATCAAGGAGCACTTGATTTAGAAAATCCTGAAGTAGAGGTTTCAGCTACACCATTGAAAAGTAACTTGTACAACGAAGAAATAATCGCTATTAAGGGAAAAGTAGATTCTTTAGCATCCACAACAATAACCAATGAAGTGAAAGATAAATCTAATGTTGAAGAAATTAGATCCAGTTTTTTCCTTCTGAGTCTGATTCTGCTGTAGAAAATGAAAATAATAAGAAACTAATAATCTCCGAAGAAGAAACCAAAGCAGTATTAGCAGAAAAACGTAGATTAGCTAGAGAGCAAGCAGAACTTGAAGAGTTGAGTTTGAAATCTGAACAAGAAAGGAAAGCTATAGAAGAAGCTGAAAAGTTAAGTTTAGAATTGGAAGAAACACAGCAGGGAGAAGAAAGAACGAGCAGAAAGAAAAACGTGATTGGAAAAATTTTGATCCGTACTTAAGCTTAATCATGCAGAACATCACCCTCTGGTAGTGTCAGGGGAAGTGATCATTTGAATTCTGGTGAGAATCAACATGAAAATTTCTCCAGTGGTACGAATTCTTTAGAGAGTATTGAGGCAGCTAACCATCTTCTGCAGAGATTGTTTATCCTCTTGTATGTGTCGCAAAGAAAGATGGAACGATTCGACGATGTGTCGAATATTGGAGACTGAATTCTGAGTCTAAAATAGCTCCCTTTCCAATGCAAAATCAGAAGAATTACGATTCAAAGCTGGTGTGGCAAAGTACCTATCCACTCTAGACATCCTTAAGGGTTATTGGGAAATTCCATTGGATCAATATATTCGAGAACTAACAAGTTTCAATTCACCTAAGGGACAATATCAATAAAATGTAATGCCATTTGGACTTGCAGGTGCTGCATCTACTTTTCAGAAAATTATGATTCAGATCCTAACATCTCATAATGATTTTGTTGAAAGTTTCTTGGATGATATCATAATTTAGTCATCTAGTTGGGAAGAACATTTGAACCAGCTAAAAATGGTTTTAGAAAACTTAAAACGGTGCAATTTTACCGCAAATTTAGATAAATGTACCTTTGCTCGATCGAAGGTAAAATACTTAGGTCATGTAGCTGGATCAGGAGAGCATGGGCCCGATCCGGGGATAAACTAACTTTATATAATATAATGAATTTTTAATTTTATATAATATAATGTAGTATTTTCTATTCGTTATTGGTTTTTAATTTTCATAAGGTTTGTGTGAATAATATTTGCATAATTGTTTTTTTTATGTTAATATTGATTCTTTTTTTCTTACTTTATAATACTGCGTTGTAATCAATATAATGGACATAGCACAAATTTAGGATATTTTCCTTTAAAGAGAATATGAAAGAAAAGTGTAAGCTGAAGCATGTCAGCAAACAGATTAAACATTAAGTTACATTTAGAATTTTTGTATTTGGCTCTTGATGGAATGGTGATGAAAGATAAAAGAATCTTTCTAGGATTCTTCGTAGTTTTCATTTGCGGGACAAGGTCCAGCAGTGAAAACTAGAGGGAAGGTGTAAATCAAACACTTAACAGACGAGAACTTTCGATTTCGTTAAGTGCGGATGCAAGAAACACAAGAGGCATAGGGGGAGTATGTCGGAGCGAGAGAAACGGTATGGATGTGTGTAAAGACAAGTGGTAGCGGAGATACCGCTTCCAGGCAATGGAAAAATACTTATGTTTCGAATAATGTAAAATGAACCATCTATATTTGTTTGTGTCTATAGTTAATGTAAAATAAATCTGTCGTAAAAAAGATGTGTTGGTATTACTGAAGGATCCTGGAAACGACAGGTTTGTGAAACAATCACATATATATATTATTTTCCCAAAATCATAAAAACAGTGCTTTGATACATTAAATAATATTTCTAAATATAATATTGCCGTCCATTCTAAATAAAATTTTTCAATCAGAATTATGGATACGTGGCAAGACCTCAAACATAGTTGAACATTGAGAGAGAAAATTCCACCATTCCACCTGGTTACCATATCACTGTAGGGGAGGACAATAAGATTTCTCGGTAATGTTTTACAATGAATGTTTCTTGGTTTCAAGGGTCTTTGTGAAAATGAAGCACCTAACGGAAATGAGAACTTTCGATTTCGGCCGATGGGAAAGGGACTCGGTCGTTACGGAGGGAAAGGAACAAGGTGGAAAGACCAGTGGTAACCGACGCCCGCACACGGGCGATGGAAAATATATGTTTACTTAAATATTGTGGAAAGTCTAAATTTATTTTTCGTTAGTTATTAATGCGTCAGTATGTTAATGTGAAATAAATGTATTTTCCGAAATAAAGGCATTTTGTACAAAACAAACTTATGTCTAATAATAATGTCGTTGCTGATTGTCAATTTTTTGAGTTATGTGCATGAATTTAAAAGCTGCTACATTATTGACAGTAAATTGACTCAACGTATTTTTGGTTTAATGTGATAAAATAGGAAATAAATGTTTTAGCTTACAATTTTCATGGTCATTCTGTAGTTTACTATGTGAAGGATATACGTTTATGGAATAAGAAACTTTTTCAAGTTTAAATGTGCTTTTTAATTGCTTTTAGTTTTGCATTATTAAATAACGTGCTCAGAACTATTCAATGTTATAACGTATATTAATTATTTACTATGATTGTATTTAATATTTATGTAAAGTGACTAATTTTAAATTTTATATTTTGATTGAAAACCGAAAATATGAAACATTTTTAAGGGGAGTAATTTTGAATTATTTTATATTTTGAAAGTATTTGTGCTTGCAATGGTGAATAATATTTTTTTTGGTTGTTTCGATAGCTCTGATTCATATTATTTTAAGGTAAAAGAATATACACAAATAGTGATGAACATAAATGCATATTACTAAAAATTATTTTATCATTTTATTAATTTAAGTTTTTATTCTAAATGATCTTCTTTGACAAGGATTTATTTTATTTTAACTGCTTAAACTGGGATTATGATTCATATATGTATGAATCATAATCAATCATAATTATTCTTTAAGCTTGTTTTGAATTATTTTCATTCATTAATGTGCATTATATAATTGAAATGTAATAATGTGTTGAAATGATAAAACGAAACTATAACTTTTTCAATACAGTATTTGAATAAATTATTTAGATCTTATATTTTTGGTGCAGTAAGTAAACGAAATTTTTTTATTGATTCAACAAATAAAAGGTGACTTGTGTGATTTCAAGTGCTTAATTTTTTAATAATTGATAATTTAAGCTTTGCTAATTTGTGATAATATTAATTGTGAAAATCGCCTTTGCATTCTTGAGTAAACCTGGAAAGGAGGACCTGTTAATATTGGCTAGTGAGTTAGGAAAACAGATTCCTCTGGGCGCAAAAATAATAGATTTAAAAATGTGATTACAAAACCTAAACATTATGAAAAGTCATTTGTTCGAGAATTGATAAATACTCTAAGTTCCGATCCGATAGAGGGAAAGCAAAAGCTGAAGAAAGGCACCGTGAATTGGAAGAGAAGAGTATGTGAACATGAACTTAAAATGCGCGAATTAGAATTAAAAGAAATGGAAGTTGAGTGCAACTTGGAAAGCAATGTCGAATAAGTGCGAGATAAACTTGGAAGCACTTTTCTAGATTATTTAAATATAACGAAAGCTGTAATTTTAGATCCCCTAGAACAGGGATGGCGAACCAATGACACGCGTGCCACAAGTTGCATGTTTAACATTTTGATGGCACGCACAAAATTATGCTTAATAAGTTATCTTTTTTGATAAAAATGAATTAAAAATTATTAATCTATATCTAATTTATAATTTATGATATAAATTTGTTGTACTGAATACCTATCTCAGTATGTTAACTAGAACCGTCAAATTAAACATTTTTTATTAAAATATCACATGAATATATTAAAATGGTCAAATATCGCTTGAATTCTCTCGAAGTATATAAAGATGCGCATTCGATAAAAATTTTTGCGTATCCAGTTTTGCCTTATAATGTTACAGCATGTTGTTGCCATCACAGCACTCGAATCAGATGAGAGACTGCATTAGCCATTTTTAGGAAACCATCGTTTTTCAAACTTCAGTTACTCGTTAATAAATATAATCGTTTATTGTAAATAGATAAAATGCCATATTTAGGTAAATATTTTATATATTATTTCATAGTTTTTATTCTTCATTCGTTTGAAAGAACATATTGCGTCACGACTGATATTTTAACCTGTAACAACCTTAAAGTATTAAAAGTTACTAAACTCATGCTTTATTTTCCTTATTTTTGAACAATAAACTATTTTAATATTATGAGAAAATATTTTATTATTAAATCAGTGTAAAATATAGAAATAATTGTTAAAATTACCTGGAATTAATATATTATTTATTATTTTCTTGTGTTGATGATATTTTTCGAACTTTAATATGAGACGGAATATGCTCTCGCAAACGAATGCAGAGTAAATTATTTATTTTATAACAATATTATTAAAATATATATTTTTAGAATTTATTATGGCTAGTTCAATGAAGAAATCAAAATTATCCGAAACATGTTGTCGCAAAGAATTTCAAACTTGGTGGACCGATAGATGCGGTATGATTGAAAATGAAGTATAGTAATTTGTATTTTATGTCTAAAACTGTAGTCTACAGAACATCTTCAGTAAAGCGGCTTTATGAAACCAACCATAAATTTCTTCTCGATCGAACTGTAGATGAGCAAAAGAATCACGTGCCTTAAAAAATAAAAATCCTCAAACTACTTCTTTAACTCAATCAAACTACTTCTGCTGCTAGTTATCAAGTTTCAAAAACTATTGCTCAATATGGGAAACCTTTTAATGAAGGCGAATTGTTAAAGGATATTTGGCTGCAATGTGCAGCATACTAACTTGATGATTTCGAAAACACAGAAAAAATTATCTAAAGAATTAGACATGCCGATAGAAAGTCTCTTATTTTGTAGCTGACAAAATAAAAGAGACTTTGCCTATTCATGTAAGGTCCCAAATATTTTTGAAAGAGACTGAAAATTCGCTTCCAATCCTTAAATTGTTGAATTAAATTGATAATTTAATAGTTTCGTTACCAAGAACCTCCACGAGTAATTCCTATAATTATACCAAATTTATTCCAAGCCCCACATGGAAAAAAATTTGAAAGGATATCTTTTCAGCTGAAGCTAGAAATAAAGAGTTTTTGTGAAAAGAAAGAAAATAATAATCATCAAAAGAACCCAGATCCACGACGACAAAATCATTTCGGAAGTAAAACTTCGAGTAACACTCCAGGTAAAGAGTTATTAAATTGTTACAAATGTCAAGAAGAAGATTATTTGAAGAATATTTGCCCGCAAGTGAATACAGAATCTTAAGTTCTAATAAAAGTGAAACGGAAGAAGAAAGCGAGAAAGAGTTATATGTAATTTGCATTAAAATAGGCAAGGGAAATTTTGATTGGGGAATCTCAATCAGTGGAAAGGATGGTGGGCTTTTTCGAGTTGTGATTTATATGTAGGAGATAATAAGTTTCAATGGGAACCTTTGATAGTGGTGCGGAAATTAGAGTACTGCGTAAGTACCTGAAGAAATGTTGCTGTCAAGTGGGAAAATCTACTTGAGATCCGCAATTCGATCTCCGGTTGAAGAGCTTGTCCACTTTGTCTTTGGTCGTCGGACAATGATATCAGGCTGTATATCATAGTGCATGCTGCGGTTGTGGAAGGATAGCATGAGCTAGCTTAGATCAATCCTAGAGTTTTTATTTTGTTCAAAGAAGGAAATATCTCGAAACTAGATTCAAAGAAGGAAATATCTCGGAGAAGAAATTAAAAAATCCACAGGAAAAGAAATAGTTTTGAATACTTTCAATATGGAGGGAAGGAAAATAGAAGCTCACAAGGAAATAGAAGGAAATCAAGTAACACTTGATCTAGAAATTTTTGAAGTAGAGTTTTTTACTACTCCAGTGGAAAGTAACTTGTTAAACGAAGAAATAATTGCTGAAAAAGATGAAGAAAATAACAGTCCAATTTCGCAAGTATAGATATTAAGAAATGAACAGTTGATCTGTGCTACATAAAATCGGTGTTATGAAAATGCCTGGCAGCGTAAGAACAATTATTGGCTGGAGTCAGATGTACTGTACTACACGGGGAATGTGGCAGGACAGAAAAACTTACAGTTTGTAATTCCAGATTGCAATAAAAAAATTTTAAAAACAGATCTCGAAACACCTATAGGAGGACTTTTTGCCTCTAGAAAAACCGGGGAAACAGTTGCAATGTCTTTTTGGTGGGAAAGTATGCCAAGAGATGTGAAACGTTGGTATGAATCTTGTCACGATTGTTAACTTCAGAAGAAAACCGAACTGAAAGTCAGAAGACCAACAGAAGCTGTTGGTAGACCAGAATCACCCTTCAAAGTATTGAATGCTAATATTTTAGGACCTATTGAACCTAAGTCTTCTAGGAGACCTCAGTGTGTATCAGCACAGTCGGTAGCCAGAGGTAATTCCTATTAAATCTTTGACTACAAAAGCGACATGCGAAACTTTTCTGGAAATTTTTATGGGGACTGGCATTCCTTGAATCATTGCTATAAACAATAGAACAAATTTTGCTGTGAAGTTAACGAAAGAATTTCTTAAGAACTGTACCGAAATTTTCTACACCAGATTACCAATAGAGTAACGGATTTATAGAAAGACAAACTTTGTTCTAGGTGGAAAGGTCCAGGGGAAATTGTAGAACAGAAATCACCAGACTCTTATGCAGTTAAGTTAACAGATGCAAGTATCCGTCTTCTGCATCAGAATAAGCTAAGGAAATGTATCCAACCGATGAATACAGTGGGCATAACTTATGAAGCTGATGAAAATTTTGGGAAAGTTCAACCTGTATCTGGAAGCTTTGGAAAAATAAAGGAATGTTGGCAGCAGCTGGAATAAAAGACAGAAATGTCAAATTTATCTCCGTAACAAAAGACTCGGTTTTCAGCAATTCTCAAAGACTACAGAATTGTATTTATTGATGAACTTAAACTAGTTAAGGTACAACCTCATGAAACAGCATTAAAAACTAAAATTGAGAAAAAACAGCCTCATGTATAACGAATACCAGAACCATTAAAACATTAGGTGAAAAATCAAATAAAACTATTAAACAAAGAATTGATAGAACCATCTTCTGCAAAGATTGTTTATCTTCTTGTATGCGTCGCAAAGAAAGATAAAACGATTAGATTATATATCGATTATCGAGGACTAAATTCTGAGTCCAAAATAGCGCAATTTTCAGTGCAACATTCAAAATTATACGTTTTACAGCTTTTGCGGCAAATCATCTACCAACTCTAAACATCCTTAAAGGTTATTGGGAATTCCCATTCGATCAAGATAGTCGAGAACTATCAAGTTTCATTTCACTTAAGGGACATTATCAATAGAAAGTAATGCCATTTGGACTTGCGGATGCTCCAGCTACTTTTCAGAGGATTATGAATCAGATTTTAAGAACCCATATTTATTTTGTTAAAAATTTTCTAGATGATGTCATGACTTATTCATCCAGTTGTTATGAATATTTGAAATAGAAAATAATTTCTGTTATATCATAATATATATATTTAACTTTATATAATATAATGTAGTTAATTCTGTTTGTTTTTTTGGTTGTTAATTTTCATAAGGTTTGTGTGAATAATATTTGCTTAATTGTATTTTAATATTGACTCTTATTTTCTTACTTTATATTAATGTGTTGTAATATAATGAATATAGCTGTAGCATAATATATAATAATTTTCTATTAAACAGAAAAAGTAAAGAAAAAAATGTAAACTGAATCATGTGAGCAAATAGGTTAATCATTTCGCTACATTTAGAGTTTTGATGTTATTTGCCTCTTGATGGAATAGTCATGAAAGGTAGAAGAAACATTCTAAGGCTCTTCATAGCCATTAGTATAGTAGCCATTTGCGGGACAAGGTCCAGCAGTGAAAACTAGATCGAAGGTGGGAAAATTAAGCACATAATAGTATAGATAACTTTGAATTTCGTTGTCGGCCGATGGGAGGAACACAAGAGACATACAGAGTCGTGTAGGACTGAAAGGAAGGGGTTGGTGTTGAATACGAGTGGTAGCAGAGGTATGGAAAATATACGTGTCTTTGAAAAATATGGAAAGAAACGTCTAAATTTATGTTTGTGTTAATAATTAATGTTTGGGTATGTTAATGTGAAATAATGAGTTGGCCTAAATTATTTTTAAGACATTTTGTGTCGATTTTGGAGACGACAGGTTCACGACAACATCACAGGGTCCACATATGCATATCGATCATTTTCCACTTGTATCTGTCAGTTATTTATTATCTCAGGCGTTGTAACGTCTCATCACATTTTGGCTGTGCAGGTGGGCTAGGTTATTCGTTGTTATGTTCTTCAAAGGTAGAGATTTCGAATCCCAACTCTACCGGAGATCTATTATGTTCGTTAGCAGTACGTATGGAGCATTAAGTAGGTCGTGGTCGCAATGTCCTCCAAGAAAAGTGATACCTCTTATTTCACAGGTCGAGTTTTGAGGACTTCTGGTTAGTTCACACTTCTAAATTACAAATATTCCCTCGACAACTTTTATTTAACTGACAGAACCTAACTCAGCGCCAAATATGGACAAGTACGCTAGTAGTTTATCATGCGACAGAACACACGCATAGAATCCATAATGAAATGACTACTGTATTGGGATCTTTATATAGTAAAATTTGTTCAGCCTATTGTTAGCAGATTACAATTCAATATCAACTATGAAATGCATGCATTTATCCTTTTCCAGCGAAGTAATGCAATCAATTTCTGATATGAAAACAATTTCAAACATAATTTTTAAATGAGAAACATGCTCTGAATATTTATTTCATAAACAGTACATATTTGTACTTGTATTAACTTGCATACTTTATATGAAAGCGATGAAAATGTAATGCTTTGCAAATTACGTCTTTCCCATTCAAATTTTACGTGATGCGCTTTCTCAGTTACTATAGTGATAGCAAGAAGAGGTCTCTGTTACAAGCCATTTTGAACACAATATGTTCACCACGATATTTTTAAATGAATCTTTCTTTGGGAAAAAATCCATATAACCTTCCCATACATTATTTACAGTATTTGCGTAACATTTGTGAAGTCAAATAGAGGAAATATGCAGTTTATAAAAATCCTTGAAAAATTCGAAAATCCGATCATTAAGGAGATAAAAATTATGTGTGCTACACTTCCATTAAGGATAGATAATAGCAAAATTTATACTAATAATTGGTCTCTTACGTAATAATAAAAAAGAGTAACTATTTTAAAAGTTTCCTTAATCATAATAGCAATTTAAAGAAAGAAAAAAGAAAAGTATGAAAGTTAATTTGATTCACCTCACAGATTATTCTAAAGAACTAGATTAGTTATTTCTTTTCAAAGTTAATAAATTAATTATTTGAAGATTATACGATTGATTAAAAGGTGACTAAATTAATCATTCAAATTTAAAAAAATGTCATTTCAATTATATTTGCCGTATTTAAACATTTATTGATTTAATAATTTTTAGTTATTTTTAACAACTTAACGGATAGAAGAATGGTGATAAGCTGAGAAAAACTTTATATATATAAATATATGAAACTCACTAATATTTCCTAAGCATGTTGCTTGATTTCAGCTAAACAATAAGTTACGTTAAGAGAGATTTAAACATACAAACATTTAAAATAATGTTTTTCTTCTCCCGAAGAATTAGTACCAGCACTCCTCAATACTTACAGTTTGTAAGTCAGCAGTGGCAACATTTTGAAGGTTAACGTTTTAACAATCTGAACGAGCAGCATTGTACTCGTCGGCGACATCTGTCAAGTTTGATTTTTTTTTCTTTTCTTATGTTAATAAATATCTGGTAACTTCGATTTTATTACGTCATAAATATGGGGACCTATAAGAATTATGCAGAAAATTCTATTTTGGAAACCCTAGTATTTACGTCATTGCGCACATAACGATACGTCATCTTAGCAACATTTCTTCATCACCATAAAAATTCAGAATTTAGCATCTTGGATTATACGACACTTGTGCTGTTTAATATGCAGAGCGATATGCCAATTGTTTCCAATCCACAAATTTCTAAATTGGGTAAGTTACCACCGTTATGGAATAACAATATGAAACTATGGTTCATTCAAGCTGAAAGTAATTCCCAATTATACGGTATAACACTGACCTAGGGAAATACAACATTATTTCGGCAACAGATACGGAAACGCTTTCTGCTGTGTCAGATATTTTACTGTCGCCGCCAGTTGAGGATAAATATATCACATGAAAACAACGCAGGATTCAGAAATTTTTAGATTCCGAGAATCAACAGATCCGTTAGTTACTCTCAGAACTTCAATTGGGAGATGACAATCTCACCTGCTCAGAAAAATGCGTAAATTAACTGGCATGGCTTTATCTTGCAATTTTTTAAGTGGTTAAATTATGGTTTCAGCGCCTGCTAAAGGATATTCAGAGTATCCTTTCTGTGAGCTCTGAACCCCTCGAAAATCTCGCCGAAACGGCAGATAGAATCGCAGAAGTAAGATCGGACCTTCAAACGAACACCGTGTGTGCTATACGGCCCTTACATAAGGCTGGTGCCATCCCGTCTAAAGGTTAAGCAGGTATGTATTTCTTCCTAACCGTTAAACGAAGTTGCCGCATTTCGAGAAGAAATAGCTTCGCTTAGCCGAAAGATTGAGCGCATTGCTCTGGAACGATCGAGAGAACGCTCACGTGGCAGGTTTTATAAATCACCGACGACACCTGAAAGTTGTTATTATCATCAGACCTTTGCTATAAATGCGATGAAATGTCGCCATCCTTGTTCTTTTTCGACTATCGATAGTTAGATTTGGGCAACATCCACTTCGATAGCCTATGAATCTCGTTACCTATTTGTTTAGGAAAAATGACTCACTTAAAATTCTTAGAAGACTCTGAGTCAGGACATGTGTTCCATGTTCTATTGTAACTAAAAAGTCGCGAACAGCATATTTAAAATTGTATGCGTCCAATAACACAAAAATTTACATTTATGGTACAAAATTATTAAATTTAGATTTAGGACTAAGACGCAGTTATAGCTTGAAACTTCTTATCGCATCTGTCCCTTTGCTAATAATTGGAGCTCATTTTTTTATAGAATTTTGGTCGACAAATAATTTTAAAACGTCCCAGTTTAATAGATAGTATCACTTAACTCATGCAGACTTGAACTTTTGTGAACTCAACCGACCATGTTTCAGTTAAATTTATTACTGGAAGATCTTCTTAATCTTTGGAGAAATATTTGTTAATTTTGGAAACTCTGCCAACATTTTATATTAAATCTGTGAAACACAATGCAGTTCATTACATAGAGACAACAGACCTCCTGTACATAGCAAACCAAGACGTTTGAATCTAAAACTATTTGATTCCGTTAAAAGAAAATTTCTATTCACGATGGAGCACGGCATATGTCGACCGTTGAATTCACCCTGGTTTCCCTCTTTGCATGTAGTACCAAAAACGTCTTATAGCATTCGTCCAGAAAGTAACTATCGCCAACTCAATGCATGTACAATCCCAGACTGGTATCCCATACAACATACACAGGATACTTCCAACGCCCTTTATGGTTGTAAATACTTTTCAAAAATTGATATTGTACGAGCATGCTTTCATATACCGGTGAATCCCTAACAGATTTTAAAAAAACTGATTTGTGCACTCCTTTTGAACTTTTCGAGTTCCCGTATTTAAACTTTGGTTTATGTGGAGAGACTCAAACTTTTCAAAGATTCATGAATGAAATGCTGGTTGAATTCACTTTTTGCTTTATATATTTAGATGATATATTAATTTTAAAAAATTTAAGTGGAACATAAAACTCATGTACGGACCATTCTTCAGAAATTAAATAAATATGGTTTAACAATTTACATCTAAAATTGAATATTTGGATTATGTGAAATTTCCTTTTTAGGGCATTTAGTTTCACAGAATGGAATAAAGTCCCTTCCTAACAAAGATGCACCCTTATTAAATTACCGGCAACATAAAACGATTAAAGAGAT
Source organism: Latrodectus elegans (assembly GCA_030067965.1). Taxonomy (NCBI): domain Eukaryota; kingdom Metazoa; phylum Arthropoda; class Arachnida; order Araneae; family Theridiidae; genus Latrodectus; species Latrodectus elegans. The sequence goes on along the minus strand of CM057822.1, from coordinate 61,985,614 downwards.
TCAACGTTTCCTGGCTTTCTTAATTTTTTTGCCGAACGTAGCTGAAAACAAAACATAACACTTAATAGTTGTTTAAAAAATTTATATTGTCGAGCTTACTTTCATATATTGGTGCATCCCGAACAAATTCAAAGAACTGCCATGTGCACTCCTTTTGGCCTTTACAAGTTCCTGTATTTAAACTTTCGTTTATGCGGAACCAGTAAAACTTCTCAAAGATTCATGAATGAAAAGCTGTGTGAATTCACTCTTTGTTGTTTATTTAGATGATGTATTAATTTTATGGATATTTAATGAATATGGGTTAACGTATTTCATCTCAAAATGCATATTTGGAGTATGAAATTTTCCTTTTTAGGGTATTTAGTTTCACGGAATGGAACTAAGTCCAGTTTTATGCATCCACATCTGAAAGATTGTTCACATGTTCTTATGACCGACGGAGTCAAAAAGTCTTTTCAAAATGCTTATGATGGCCCATTTAAAGTACTGAAGAGGAATCACAAGACTTTTAATAATGACATAAATGGACGCAAGTGTACCATCTCATTGGACCGCCTTAAACCAGCCTTCCAATCACTGGACATTCCTAAGACTTGTGTTGTTCGGGGTATTGTATCCACGCCTAAGCAGCCTGTTGTCGCACGTTCAGGAAAACATGCTTATTTTGCTAAGCGTTTTTTTAAATGATGTAAAAAAAAAAAAAACTGCGGGGTGAGTGTGTGCAAGCGATCCATTTTAATTAGAGTTTCTAACGGTGGCCACATTTTGAATGTTAACGCGCAAATAATCTGAAAGGGCAGTATTGTACTCATTCGTGACACCTGTGATGTTTGATTGTTTTTCTAATATAATTTTCTTTTGTTAATAAATATGTTCATATAAGAATTAACTAACTTGTTTAAGTAACATGCACGCATCCTCAAATTCAACTGACATTAAAATTATCCCCTTCTATTTATAACAAACGAATAATTTTATGTTATTTATAAAATAATTGTTGCCTTATAACTATATTCTTTTAGGATGAACAAAAGTACTTTTAATAGAAATCAATTTTTGTATTCAATGTATTTTGAAACTAAGTCTTTTAATTGTAAATTTTAAAATCACTTTTCTTTTAATTTTTCAATAAACACCTCATGATATTTTTGATGCAAGATTCTTTCTAATCATTCACAGAGTTTAGAATTAGAAGTTTTCAAAGGAAGTCAAACTAATAGCAATACTACAACCTCGATCAACACTATATCTTTTTATTATATAAAAGTCTTAAGTGTTTTATATAATTCAGGTTTTATTAAAATAATTTTATCTACTAAGAAATATTGCTGCACAAAAGTTTCATATCAAGTTTGAAAACCTTTATAGAATTTAATATCCAAATAATGAAACTATTTATTTAGGACTCATAATTTCAAATATAAATAAATCAATTTACACTTACTTTAAAGAACTGTGTCCTGTAACAGCCAAATAGTTTATAAGATAAAACACAATAAATTTCTTCAGCTTGATATATTGCGCCATATGTAGAAAGCTCAGGACAAACAGTACCCTAGACAAAAAAAATAATGATTTTTAAATTAATAATAATATTAAAATAAAAATAACCATTTTTATCTATTAAAGGAAAAACAAGATCAGTACTACACATGCATTTAGCAATTTTAAATTGAAATTAAATTAAAATTAATAAAGCTAAAACATTACCCCGTTTTAAAACAATTTTTAAAATACAAACACAAATTACTAATGTAAATATTAGACACGAGAAACAAACTACTCTCGATGATACTGCATGTTTTACAATTATTTCATATAATTTGAAAAATTTTAAATTTGAGTTTTAATGATATGCTTAAGATCTGTCACTGACATATTTTACCAAATCACACAATACAAAGTGCAAAAATATAACAATAATAAAGTGTAAGCAAATAAGCATCAGTTGATTTGTAGGTTAGACGCAGATATTGTTCTAAACACTAACTTTGCCTTTAGGGGACAATTTTATTATTTTCTCAACACACACATTTTTGGATATTTTTTTTTATCAAGTTATTGGAGAAATAAGGATGTTGACTCTCAGAAAAATTAACAATCAATTAACACTTCACAAGCTGTTTAAGTTTAAAATATATAATATAATTTTATTATTATTTCTTTGTACAAATTTTATTTTCCATTGTTCTTTCTCGATAAGCTACAGTGTGATTATATTTTCTTATATCAAAACTTAGAATTTCAAATACTAACACAGCAAAATGTAAATCCTTGTAGTCTAAGAATATTATCTTCAAAGCCGTACAAGCAATTACTTGTAAGCAAAAGAAACCCATGCCTGAATTAACTTTCTAAATACTCTTTTTAGATGCTTACAAGAATAATTATTTGTTATATTACAGTAATTTGTGCCACTTAAAAGAGAAAGTAAGTGTTCTTTGCTTAGTTGGCTTAACCAAGATCATGCAATGGGTAAATGAATCAGATTAATAACATTGCGTTAAAATGTAGTATCGTACTTTCATACGTAATAGCTTAGGATATGTAAGAAAATAACGTGTCAATCAAAGCCATTATCATGTCAAAATAGTTTAGTTCCATTCATATTTGCGAAAAAATTAATAGTTGCGATGTGGAGGGTTGCATTTCAGGCTTACAACAATGCAATGGCTACATTTCTACAAAGCTGTCACTATATGATGTATTTCCTTTTTGAAGGAAATTATTTTCTTTCTCTAAAAACGGATTTTAGATTACACAGATACATATAATTGTTATAGATATTGTATACATTACCACCTAGATTACAAATAAAAACATAATAGATTGTTTTGTTTAATTATCAAATTTTATCCTTCAAACAATATCTTTTTATAATATTTTGATAATATTAAAAGTATCTCCCCCTACTTCTAGAAACTGGAGAGTATTTCTCTGGAGAAGATATTATTAAGGTGATGAATGGAATGTTGAATGCTAGTAAATGACAGTGATTAAAAGCGGAGACTTCTTAAGTGAAATAAAAATAAAATTGTCTCCATACCCACTTTCTTTAATTTCTCAAGCTAATTTCCAGAAAGTGTAAATAAGCATTCTATTAGAATAATGAACTCTACCAGATTATAAAAGAAATTTATAAATTTACTTCCATTTATGTATCAGTGACCAAGGTAATGTCATCAGTTCCCAAGGTATGATAAACTTACAATATAATGCTTTTAGCAGCTCAGCGGCAAAAGATAGAAGTCTAATATGTACCAAGTATGGGTGCGACGCATCGTAATCTGTTTGCAGTGGATGTTTGAACTTCAACGGGGATCAAAATTGCACACAACGAACTGTAATATATCAATTATTTTATAGACAGATCCGAGATAGGTAAAATGTACTCTGCAGGGAGTCAAACTACCGAATAGATTAATTTGTTGTTGCTCAATGATCATTTTTGTATTGTAAATTAAACTTAGACCTACAAATAAAGTAAAATCTGAAGCAGCAAAAACATGAAAGCCTTAGGTAGGAGTTGTTCTCACAAATTGTTTAACCGAAGGACCCTGTGGCCAGCTTGGCTATGACGTGAGAGGTGTTGCGGTACAGCATAATGAGGGACTTATGAAAATATTTTGCTACAAAATGAAAACGGTTCTGCAATGATATAAATGAAGGCCGTATATCGGTTATGAAAATACAGCTGAGCGGTACCAACCAATATTTCTATGGCTTAGACACACTGAACATATATATTTGGAGTTTGTTCGGGAAAGCGATATCTTTCATCACTAGGGATGTTCCAATTTATCCACACAAATTAACTACAAATTAGTGCATGAATCTGATGATTCAACCTAGTAGGCTGCCATTCATGAACAGCACTTTCTTAGTTGTTTTCCGTCAGTATGGAACTCAAGTACTGGTAATTAAATTACACAGCTTGCTTTAGACTCTAATGCAAGTTTTGTGTCTAAAGCATGCTTCATTAGTATCAGTTCATTTGCAATAGTAGATTTGCGATTGAATAAAAATGAATTGTGGTAATTAAAAATCAACTGTAATTTTATTGATAATTTCATTGATTTTCCATTATTATATAGGGCAAATCAATCTTTTCTGATTTTCAACTTAAATTTATTAATATATGAAATATAAAAATAATGTATGCACAGTTAAATTTTTCAGTTAAAGGGGTGTAATATAGTAGGCCTCCACGCGGGCCACCTTACTTAATACTAAGTCTGCTACGACTTTGCTTCCTTCCTTGTATCTCTGGACATTTTTATGAATTTTTTTTTTGGGGGGGGGGGAGATGAATAAAGTTTTGAAATTGCATCAGTGGAATGTAGGCGGCTTCTCACGTGAAAAAAGTACTTTAAACTTTTAAAAAAAGAGCTTCAATTTTCACTGTTCTTGATAAGGAGGATGATGACGTGTTTTCTATTGTTGAAGCTAAATTGACTTTGGAATACATAAAATTCCACAATTTCCCAGGATATTCCTTACATATTTTACCTAGATCAAAAAAAGACGCAAGTTGTGTTCCAGTTGGAATAAAGAAAACTCTTGTTTCTTCTGTCCCTATTATTAAAGACTTAAACTCTGCTAGTGGCACTGAGATGGTTTGCACTGGAGTTTGGAACGATAATGTCCTTTATAAAATTTTCGTGTGCGGCAGCCCACCTGGTAACACAAAATTAAATTCTGACACCCTCGCTTTTTCCTAAAAAATTGTGCTAATGGGGGATTTTAATGCCCATAGCACCAGATGGAACTATGCTGACTACAATAGTGCAGGTAGAGTAATGGAAGATCTACTCAACTCTACCTCTTAAATCCTTTATATCATCCATTAAATGTTCCCACTTAGCTCCATTACAACGATACCTTTACGAATTCTGATCTTACAATAGTTTCAGGGAATCTTGTTCCTAACACGGTAAGAAATGTAATATACGATCTTGATTCTGGACACAGAGCGATTATTACTACTATTAAAGAAAATACTCCACTAAAAAGAAATGCCTTGAATAACAGACTACAAAGTAAATGGAACTTTAAAAAAGCAAATCGGAATGCATTTACTGCAGACATAGTTTACAGTTTTAAAGATAACATTTTCCATACTGGAAGCATTGATGCTTCGTTTAAGAGGTTCTGTGAGCAGTGAAAGAGGGGTGAGAAAGTGGAGTGGTGCGTTTGAAGCCCTGGTTAACAAGATTCACATGAGCTATCAACAGGTTCATGCCATTGTTCTTCTGCCACTAACAACAAATACCCAAGAGATACATGATTACATGTATACAGAGATAGATCAATATTCAGCTATGAAGACTAAGCAGACGCTGGATTGTGTTGTGACATTTTTTCACGTTAAACACTAACACAGGTCCATTCTACCCAATAAGATGGTGAAATTGAAGCGATTTAAATCGAATTAAGACCAGGGGCTATTCGTCCCTCATCATTCTACAGAGCGGTTATTTTCCCAGACACCCAGTCTGCTCTGCAATCTCCTACAAACGGGCAATATACTGATAATGCCCATTTTCTGGTGTGCAGAGATCTATCAAAATCAATTCTCTGTTGTTTTCCAGTGAATTCCAGCTCAATGTGAGATTCCTGGTAATGGGGCTGCTGACTTTTTTGTCAAAAAGGGTGCAAGGTTCCTCCAAAGATCTTTGAAAAGCTTGTCTTATCAATACAATTTTCTGTTAAAATAATTTAATTCCTTTCCTTTAATAGTTCTTTGGAATTGATTATTTTTCATATCAGAACATAAAAAAAAAAATAAAAAAACATCAAAACAATTGTCCTTGCTAAACGGATTAATCCCATTTCCCGAAATTTATTAAATTTTTATTATCAAAGCATTTATTTGACTCCTCTAACTGTATACCGTTTTTTAAAAAAATTAATTAAACTGTTACATTAAAATGGAATTAGTCATTCAAATGAAAAACAACTAACATAAGAACCATTCAAATAAAAAAACAATGGACGCATAAATAATTACAACGAACGATTAAAATATTTCTGATGCCAAAATTGGAAGCGGACATTTAATATCGGGACTGAAATATCCCCAAATCTACCACGTAGATGCTATCAGAAATACGAGGAAAAAATCATTTGGGATGAAAGGAAACCTCCATAAAGGAATTTTATCAATTAAGGATCTAATTGCAAAATATATCTTAAAAGGGCGTATTAAAGTTTAAAAAAATAAAAGACATTCAAAGAATACAAGTAAAATTCCAAGACCATTTAATTATTTTTGAAGGAGGAGAAAAGACACATCAGTTTGCAAAAAAATACACTATTGGCCATTACAATTGCTACACCAGGAAGAAATGCAGATAACAAAATGATATTTATTGGACAAATATATTATACTAGAAATAACAAGTGAATAAATTTTCAAAAAATTTGGCTGGATATATATATATATATATATATATATATATATATATATATATACAGATCGTGAGAAATCAGTACTCAGAACAACCACCTCTGACAGTAATAACAGCAGTTATACGCCTGGGCATTAAGTCAAACAGAGATTGGATTGCATGTACAGGTACAGATGCCTATGCAGCTTCAACACGCTGCCACAGTTCATCAACCGTAGTGACTGGCGTTTGGTGACGAGCCAGTCACTCGGCAACTATTGACCAGACGTTTTCTATTGGTAAAAGATCTTGAGAACGTGCTTGCCAGGGCAACAGCCGAGCATGTTGCGTATCATAGAAGGTCCGTACAATACCGGCAACATGCGGTCGGGCATTATCCTGCTGAAACATAGGGTTTCGCATGGCTCGAATAAAGGGTAGAGCCACGGTTCGTAACACACCAGAAATGTAACGTGCAATGTTCAAAGCACCGTCAATGTGAACAAGATGTGACCGAGACGTGTATCCAATGGCACCCCATACCATCACGCCAGGTGATGGACCAGAATGACGATGACGAATGCACGCTGCCAGTGTGCGTTCACCACGATGCCGCCAAACATGGATGCGACCATCATGATGCTGTACACAGAACCTGGATTCATCTGAAAAGATGACGTCTCGCCATTCGTGCGCCCAGGTTCGTCGTTGATCACACCATTGTAGGCGCTCTTGTCTATGACGCAGCCATGGTCTTCGAGCTGAGAGTCCATTCTGCTGCAAACGTCGTCGAACTGTTCGTGCAAACACTTGTCTTCCAAACGACCCCGTTTCTTGACTCACGGCTCGTGACGTGGTTGCACGATCCATTACGGCCATGCGTATAATATGCCTGTCTTCACGGCTGCAAGTGATAGGTGGCCGTTGAGATCCCGCATGGCGTTCCGTATTACCGTCCTGAACCCATCGATTCCATATTCTGCTAACAGTCATTGGATCTCTCCTAGCAATAATGTTGCTGGGCAGTACGAATTTTGAAAACTTTCGAAGCGCCATAGAATCCTAAGATGAACTCTCAAAGCCTGATACACTCCGCATCGAAATTATTGTAGAAAGCGATACAAAACGACATGATGAAAGAATGTCGGGCGATTCTGGAGCGTTCACAGCGAGCCACTTCCGGTGAAAACTCTCGTGAAAGAGCTAAGTAAGCAAATAAACCAGTAATCAACAGAAGGAGAGTGATCCCTTCAAACTCTGGTGCTTCTAATGCAAGCGATTAGGACATAAATCAGCACAGTGCGGTAAATATCGAACACATATCCTGAAACAGAGAATGTTGAACTTCCTGTAATGCGCAAGCTGATTCCCTTCGAGTAGCTGAAAATGATTTGAAGGAAGTTCGGTGTTTGGATTCTGCATGTACGAGACATATCAGCAAAGACAGTGTCAAAATTTTAATTATAAATGATACTGATGTATCTCTGGTTAATCTAGCTAATATTGCTACTACAGATGAAAAAGTTAATGTTATCAAACTTTGGATTTATAGGCAGAAGCAATAAATACTACGAATTATGTGCGTAATAAGTGCCCAACAAAACCACTTAAAGGATAAACACCGTACGAATTGTGGTTTAATATAAAACCACAAACGTTATTTATTTTAAAACTGTTGGTACTTATTAAAACAAAGGTTAACAACTACACTACTAGCCATTAAAATTACTACACCAAGAAGGCGACATGCTACAGACGTGAAATTTATACGAAAGGAAGAAGGTGCTGTAAAATGCAAATGATTAGCTTTTCAGCGCATTCAGACAAAGCAGGAGCCAACTCGGAGACCATGGCTGCGTCATAGACAAGAGCGCCTTCAATGGTGTGATCAACGACGAACCTGGGCGCACGAATGGCGAGACGTCATCTTTTCAGATGAATCCAGGTTCTGTGTACAGCATCATGATGGTCGCATCCGTGTTTGGCGGCATCGTGGTGGCAGAGTGCATTCGTCATCGTCATACTGGTCCATCACCTGGCGTGATGGTATGGGGTGCCATTGGATACACGTCTCGGTCACATCTTGTTCACATTGACGGTGCTTTGAACAGTGCACGTTACATTTCTGGTGTGTTACGACCCGTGGCTCTACCCTTTGTTCGAGCCGTGCGAAACCCTACGATTCAGCAGGATAATGCCCGACCGCATGTTGCCAGTTTTGTACGGACCTTCCTTGATACGCAACATGCTTGGCTGTTGCCCTGGCCAGCACGTTCTCCAGATCTTTCACCAATAGAAAACGTCTGGTCAATGGTTACCGAGCGACTGGCTCATCACCGAACGCCAGTCAATACAGTTGATGAACTGTGGCATCGTGTTGAAGCTGCATGGGCATCTGTACCTGTATATGCAATCCAATCTCTGTTCGACTCAATGCCCAGGCGTATAACTGCTGTTATTATTGCCAGAGGTGGTTGTTCTGGCTTCTGATTTCTCAGGATCTATCCAGCCAAATTTTTTGAAAATTTAATCACTTGTTATTTTTAGTATAATATATTTGTCCAATAAATATCATTTTGTTATCTGCATTTCTTCCTGGTGTAGCAATTTTAATGGCCAGTAGTGTATGTTCAAACTGTAGAGATTAATGATACCTTATTAGTTCCTGAATTTCGTACGATTTTACTGGCTGTTGCTAAATTTTTGATCGCGGTTATATTCTTATATTTAAAAGTAATTTTGCAAGTGTTGTAAATCCTGTATTTAAAGTAGAAATAATCGCTGAAAGAAAAATATAATCTGAACTATTTAAATCTGAGAGATAGTGATAAACATTTAAAACAAAATATTAGACATATAAGTGAATCATTAGATACTTCAAAAACAAAACAGCAGATTTTGTTAGATGGCATTATAGAATGGGTCATTTTAATGTAAAAACTATAATATATTAATGCAAAGTCGGGTTTGGTTTGTTTATCGCTCAACGGTCATTTTTTGCACACGAGGGCTAATTAGACCGGGACCTGCGGTTTAAAGTGGATTCCGAACCACTATAAACATCCATGCCCTAGGTGGGATTCGAGCCCACGAACCGTTGAACCGATGCAAAGTCGGGAGTATTAGGGGATTAAACTTAACTAAATTATCTAAAGAATTTAACTGCGAGTTTTCTGCGATTAATAAACAAACTTGTTCCCATTTTCTAAAACAATCGGAACGATTAACTAATTATTTAGATATGCTGCTCTCAGATCTATGAGAATGTCCAATGAGAATACCGTCAATAGGAAAGTTAATATATTTTATGAAACATTTATAGATGATTGTGCGGTTAAATTTCTGAGATGTAAAAGTAATGCCCTAAATGCATTTAAAGAAATAAAAGCTCTATGGGAAAATCAAAAATCTACTAAAATTAAAGCTTTTATGAGTGATAACGGAGGAGAGTTTATAAATGATAAATTTGGTAATTTTCTTGAATTACATGTGTGTGGCACTGAAAATCGATTAACAGCTCCTTATTGTCCAGAACAATGTGTAGCTGAACGTAAGAAAAGAATACTAGTTGAAATGGGGCATTGCTTCTTACTGCAGTCAAATCAAACTTTGGATTTAAAGGCAGAAGTAATAAATACTACGAATTATGTGCGTAATAAGTGCCCAACAAAATCACTTAAAGGAAAAACACTATATGAATTGTGGTTCAAAATAAAACCACAAACGTTAGCTATATTAAAACTGTTAGTTGCACTGCATATTGCTTAGAAAACAAGCCGAGTCATAAATTCTCTGCGAGATCAAAGAAAGGCAGGGTATTCCGAAAATTCAAAAGCTTTTTGCATATATTTTCCAAACGAGAAAAAAAAAATTTGTCATTTCCAGAAGTGTTAAATTTTTTGAAGTAGAATTTCTTGAAAAAAATAATCGTGCCGCATCTCCAATTGCTGAAAAATTCTTCAAGCAGGAAATAGAATCTTTTGACGAAAAAGGTAAAATGTAGAGTAGTGCAAAAAAAAAAAAAAAAAAAAAAAAAATCCGAAACGAAAGCGTTAAGTCTCTAAGAAATTGGACGATTTATGTGATTCTTCCAGCTCGCCTTTGAACCCTGGGAGGGATACTCTTTCTTTGTGTAATAAGGAGATAATACGCGGGACAGAACCAATGGATCCCCCATCGGTGAAAGTTGCTCACAGTTTCAATGCGGAGATTCCCATCAAGATAGCACTCAAGAGTCTTAATGCTCCTCTGTAATACAAGGCATAGGTCAATGAGATGAAGAGTGTTTTGAAAAATGACACTTTTAAATTAGTGGATAGGCCGCCATCGGAAAAATGATGGGGAGTCGTTTTGATTTAACTAACAAATTCAGCACTGACGATTCTGAAGTAAAAACTAAAGCTCGATTTATTGCAAAAGGTTTTAGTCACAAACCAAGAATAGATTATAATGAGACGTTTTCACCAGTTGCGCACAGTAGTTCACTTCGCCTTATGGCGTCTTTATCCGCAAAATTAAATCTAAAAATTCATCAGTTTGATGTAGCAACGGCATATTTAAATGGCGAGCTGAAAAAAGATTTACATGGAATGCCCAGATTATTTTGAAGAAATACTTGAATAGACTTAGTTATAAATGAAAAATCCAATGATGTTTCTAAAATGACCAATAAAATGTTAAAATCTTTAAAAAAAGGCGATAAAGTATTACATATAAAGAAGTCTCTTCATGGTTTAAAAAAGGCCGGCAGATGCTGGAATGAAAGTTCAATCAAATTTTACTTAGTTACGGGGTGAATCAAACTGATGCTGATCTTTGTATATCGGGATGGCATTCTGGAACAACATGTAAATTTGTTTCGGTCCACCATGGATGCAGAATTTCTGTTTATGGAAAACAACGCCCGTCCTCACCTTGCAAACATTGTAAACGAATGACTTTATTCAGAGAATATCACCTGTATGAACTGATCATCATAATCAGCATACTTGAATCCAATAGAGCATATGTGGAACATGCTTGGCCGACGAATTGCAGCTCATCAACCTCCTTCCACATGTCTACATGAACTTTGGAGAGCTTTTCTTGATGAGTGGTGTAATATTCTAAAATCTCCCTTGATGAGTGGTGTAATATTCCCAAGATCAGATCGATAATTTGATACTCAACATTGTTTGTTTGTTTGTCGCTCAACGGTCAGTTTTTGCACACGAGGGGTAACTAGACCGGGACCTACGGTTTAAAGTGGATTCCGAATCACTGCAAACATCCACGCCCAAGGTAGGAATCGAACCCACGAACTGTTGAACCGAAGGCAAGAGCGCTAACCATTCGGCTGCAAGCTCGGCGATACTCAACATTCCTAGGTGTTGAGTATCGCCGAGCTTGCAGCCGAATGTATTGCAGAGCTTGCAGCCGAATGTATTACGGCTTGTATTGCATAGTCTAGGGGTATAATGTGTATTAAACATCATACAAACCATGTTATATCTGTTTTTGTAACTAGGTTCTTTTTGAAATGTGCTCCAGGGAGTAAAAATCGCAATTTTTATTAATGATGTCTTTTTTTGCTTTTTACCTTTTGTTTAATAAATAGACTTTACAAATAAGTCACATTTCTTTTGCTTCTGTCTTTCTCTTTGCCTGAACTTGTATTATCCTTAAGTTATGGACACGAGTGTATATTATGATAACGATGAAAAAGGATTAACCATAATTTTATTTGTGTTAATGATATATTATTTAGATCCCAAATCAGAATTAAATTGAAACATTTAAAACTCATCTCAATAAAGAATTAGGAAGTAAAATATGCGGGATTAGTTCATTATTGCTTAGAATTAAACTTTAAGCAAGGAAATGGATTTCTTACTATGAGCCAACAAAGTTATATTCGAGAACTTTGAATCGATTTGACATATCGAAAGCTAAACTTATGGCATTTCTATGGATGTTAGTGTTCGATTAAAAAGGTCTGAGAAATGTAATGAAGAAAAAGTTATCCTATCGCGAAGTAATTGGTGGTCTGATGCATTTATCTGTTTAAACCAGACCAGATATTTCCAATGAGGTCAGTCAGTTTGAGTCAATTTTTAAGTTATGATAAAACACCGGACTGAAGCGAAACGTGTACTGTGATACTTGAAAAGGATAATTAATCATGGATTTGTTTTTAAAAGTACAGGTGAACCCCTATTTGGGTATACTGACACCGAATGGGGTAATTGCCATGAAGATTGCAAGTCATATACCCAGTACTGTTTTATTTTTAAATGGAAGCTTACTTAGATGGGAAAGCCGTAAACAAACTACCGTAGCTTTTTCCTCTACTGAGGCGGAATATATAGCATTATCGGATGGTATGGAAGAGGCTATTTGCCTTTGTAATTTAATTAATGAAATCTGCGTGATTAAAATTCGGAAAAAGTGAGCATATTTTCTAATAACAAAGGAGCCTTAAAATTAACCGAAAATCAAGTTTTCCATAAGCGAACAGAGCATAGAGATGTTAGACATCACTTTGTAAGGGAAGCTCTTAAAAACGGCCGAATAGACATACAACATATACCGACGGAAGACATGGGAGCAGATGTATACCAGCTATTAAGCATTACAAATGCTTAGATGCATATTAGGAATAGAAGGCACTACTTTGCATTTCGGGTAAATGCGTCGACATTTTGGGAGGGTGTTAGGATATTAAAGTATCACGATCTCCGCTTTTACCCTCGCTAAATAATAGAGCCTCCTGAATAGAGTAAATGTGCGCCCTCTAGTGACCAAACGGTGCATATTCTGGTCAAACGTATTTCTGCCTTGCTTGAGAGTAGAAGTGTTGACTCTCTTGTGTATTATTGGAAATTCTCTTTAATACTATTATTTTATTGTAATTACTAAATGTTGTAATAGTCTGTTGTCATTAAACATGTCTGTTTGTGTGTACCACTGCTTCTTTGTACTTCATTTTATACCTAAAAAGATGTACATTTAAACATGTGCATATTACACTTAAACATGTATATATAAGAAAATGTACATATTGCGTAATGTGAGGAAGCCTAAAACAGCCTGTGAAAATATAAACAATATAAAAATAATATTATTACAAGGTATTTTTAACAAAATTTAATTTAAATTTATCTAACAAATAATTCTCAGCATAAAAAAAACTATACAATAAGACATTTATAGTAATTTATACATATATATATATATATATATATATATATATATATATATATATATATATATATATATATATATATATAATTACACAAAATTTAAAACATGATAAAATGCAAGAAGCCTATTCTTTTTAAAAATGCAAATAAGATTTCTGTGAGTAGGCTCCTCCAACAAAATCAGTTAAAGTTAAAATATCACAATTAAAAAAATTATACGATAGTGATTAAAATACGAACATGAAATTAAAATATGAAAAACAATAAAGGGCTTATCACACCAAGTACAAATTTCTCACGAAGGATTTAGTTCATTAAAAACAAATGTCTGTGTGTCAAACGTGTGTGTCCGATACGAAGTTGATTTGATCTCACATCATCGTTTCGTACCAGTAAAATTGTTAATGAGGTGAAGTATGGAAACATGGCATACATTAATTATTGACCTGCATGTTCCATGACTCCTGCGAAAGAGAATAAGTTAGCCTTTTAACACCTCTTGTCACATTAGATGAAGGAACTTATGGCAGAGGTGGGCCGGGTGCAGATTTAGCAACTGTATCATTCTCTGATTGCTATTGAAACCTACGTGACTTACAATCCAACAGAAAATATGAAAAGTAGTCTAATTCTTGGAAAATTCTAAACACAAAGAGAGGACATTCAAAACCATTGTTTTACAAAGCAATCAACACTTTCTGTCAGTGTACACAGAATATTTAAAAGTATTCATCTGCTGAAGAGCTTGATAAATAGCTATTACAGCAGAGAAAATGGAACAGGACGAACGAAGGCTGTAGCTAACAGCTTTGTTTTAGGCGACTATAGCACAAAAAACATGTCTTGCATATTTCCATCTTTAAGTGAAAACAACTGATATAGTGTCAGCGATGGGATGAAGAAAGCTTCTGGAAAACAGTAGCAGTTAGTGTTTTTATAACGTATTATAGCAGCAGTATTTTATAACGAGAAAAAGGATTGATGATTTTAATCTTTTGATCATGCCAAGTTGGATTTAATAAAAGTCCATTTTTTTTTTAACTGGATGTCACATAAGTCAGAAAATAATATAGTAGATTTTGGCCTGAATATATTCTCAAAGCAGTTTGTTTGTTTGTCGCTCAACGGTCATTTTTTGCACACGAGGGCTAATTAGACCGGGACCTACGGCTTAAAGTGGATTCCGAACTACTACAAACCATCCATGCCCAAGGTGGGATTCGAACCCACAAACTGTTGAACCGAAGGCAAGAGCGCTAACCATTCGGCTACCAGCTCGTCTATTCTCAAAACAGTAATGAGCAGTATCCAATTGGTGTAAAAGGCTTAGTAGATTCATATACAACACACCCATTGGCAATACAATATAAAATCAAAGAATGTCTGAGACTAGAAGTAATAACATACGATCGGCACCCCAAGATGCATTAGAAAGCACCTTGAAGATATTAAGCTATCGCTCGCACTTCTTCTGCAAATTAAGATTATGAGGTAGAAATTTAACTTTCGGTCATAGTTTATTTCTAGAAACTTTTTCTCGTTGAAACAAGGATAGGAGTATTTTTTATGTAGATCGTAGGATCATTATGCAGGCTGGTCTTTTCTACAGAAGACCTACCTGCATAAAGATCCTACGATCTACACATTTGCTCTTGCTATCAGCAAAGTATGGCGGTCTACTCAGAACACCATGCAGCTAGTTTATTTACAGATATTCATAACTGTCACTCAATTAAATGCAGGTCTTATCCCTCATATTACGTTTGCAGGTCATCTGATTAAAGTATGCCATATAAAAGTGGTCATATTTGATGAAGAATGCTACTGGTGAAAAAGTTTAAAATAGCGAAGCTTAAAGTAGAGCTTTAGGATACATCCTAAAGCTCTACTGCAACGTGGATTAAAACTGGCCAGTCCAAACATTAAGAACTTGGGAGCGAAAAACTTTTTATAGGAATATTGGAAGATTATAACCCGAAAGCCAAAATCGTATAATGAATGAAGAATTCCATATCGCCAGGTACGGTAGTGTGCCTTACTGTTTCTATCCAAAGTGATGGAAATTTATTTTCAATTCCGACCTTATTGAACAATAATAGCAAATTCGATAGGAAGCCTTGAATTAAGTGTTGAAGCATGTGATAGCTGGTTCTATTATTTTCCGGTATGGGGTATTATTGATTTGCTGAAAATGCTTTCTTCAATTCCAACATTCGAGATTCGCAACTGTAAGGTAAACCTTTTCCATGGTGGAAAAAAATTGGTGTTCGCTCAGCACGACTCTTAGTTCTTAAAAACGCAGAACTTTAGGAGTCGGAGATTGTGACGTTAGCAAAGGTTTCATCAAGTACGTGCCTATGTCCTCAGGAGAAAAGTATACAACGGCTTTGGATTTTAAAATAGGAATGGAGAATTCCTTATATACACATTGGCTGTTTTCACTTTTCTCCACAACTGTTTACTGGATGTTGAAGATGTAAGTGAAGATACACAGCAAGACCAAGATACCTTCTGACTTCAACGACAAGCTATGCAAGCTAATGCTTTTGCTCTCTAAAAGGCAATAAGATTCTCCTTAGTGGAGTATCTTATAAATAAGTCCCTAACTTCTTCTGTTTCTTATATGTGTTTTGACATTCATCATTCAGCATAGATTACAACGGCTGTGTGATATAAAGGAACTTTTTGGTACGGATGCAACAGATCCGTTGATAATTGTTTCAGTGACTTTACAAACGACATCATCAATATCCTCAATGAAAACCCTTTATTCATCAACAACTGACAATTGTGTAAAAAGCGTCCAATTTGCCTTATTATACATTTAAATATGTAGGCGTTGTTTCACACTTCTATTTCCAGTTTCAGAGATGATGAAAGAAAAATGATAGCTATTGTGCAGATCATTTCTATCAGCTAAATTTAATAATACCAGAAATTAGGCAGAACAAATGGCCAGATCGAAAGAATGAAAAGTTCTTGTGGGTATGCAGAAGTAAGTTTTGTTGTCGCTATTTATCAGACAGAGGCAGTTTTTAGAAAATAATTACGTTATCGATGACCGCGAGAATTTGTTCAATCACTTCTCCACCAAGTATTATGATCGTTGAAGTCACCGAACAACAAAATTGGAGAAAGCATCTTATCTAGTAATGTATCGAGTTCTTCTTGGCAGATGAAAACATGCGTTAGTAAATGCAAACTGCAGACTGTAATTTAGAATGAAGTATGAATTTCGATAGGCACAGCTGTAGAGTAGAATCGGGTGAATGGAGAGTGTTTGGGGAGAAGTTATCGGGAGTTAATAACCAAACACCTCCAGACATTGAACTGTCGTCACCAGTCATTCGAAATTTTTTAAACCCACGCGTGGAAAAACTATTTTAAGTGTTATAAGCTGTTATTACAGATTTGATGTCAACTTAATATGAACGCAAAGCAGGCAGTTTCAAGATACATAGGAATTTATTGATTAGTTTAAAAATCACCTTTCCAAATCTGGAAGGCATGTCGTCTGGCAACTCCTTAAATTTGATATCGTTGTTAGTGGAGGATTCAGAGATACAGCACCAGCTTCCATGGATAAGGCTTTACAGATGGAGATGAAGGGCCTAAGAGAGCCCTCCTTCACAGATTTTAGTTTAAGAACTTTAAAAGTCTTCGATTTTGAAGAAGCTTTTTGAAGATATTACTTCATTTTGGCTTTTCTTTATTTTTAACAAGGAGTAATCCTTGAAGTGGAAGTACGGGTATGAACAGAGTGGAGACATCGGTCTGTGTACTGCAAGATTTAGTCATTTTTCTTGCATAGGTTACATAAGAAACACCTGATTTAGATGTACGAGAAGTAATAACTCCTTTATTCTCAGTGTAGGAATATTTATTTTTAACCTTATCTTTTTTTCATAATTAACAAGGAGCACTTTCTAGAATATTAGCGGTTGCCGCTTTTACAATTGATACACGCCTCCTTCTATGTGCAGTTTAAATGATCATGCCTAACTGCTGTACAAAAAGCGCAAGTCCGTACGCCTTTGCACGCTACTTTTGGATGCTCGAAACGATGACTCTGGAAACAATGAAAAGGATTCGGTACATATGACCAAACGGATAAATGCATACACGCTGCATTTATATATTATATTATGGAAAGCCTTGCAACTTAAACATTAGAATGAGATGCCTTGTATCAATGATATTATCGCTTCTGACAGTAATGTATTTTACATCCTACATATTCTGATCCTGTAAGTTTTCAAATACCTCATCCATTGGCACATTTAATATCCCTATCGGATATCACCTCACAAGAAAAATTAAGTTTTCCATGAATAGATATATTTATTTCCGTATCAGCAGTCTGATGCATTTTTACAATTCTAACAGCTTGGGTGTCCAATGAAACCTGAATAAAAATATCTCCAGACTCCAATTTTTGTATGCCTTTCACTCCACCTATTGTTCCCGATGTTCTTTTATGAATTAAGAAAGGAGATATATTTTCAAATGTACCCTCCTTTTTATGAGTAACAAAAAAATTTGTGTTAATTATTTTCCAAAAGATATTTCCGTGGGAGTTGAATGAAATTTTTTCTCTGAATATTGTTTCAAATTTCGGTACCTGACCACACTATACACAATCGAGTCCAACGAGACGGTGTAGACTAATTGCAGCAGTGCTAACCAGGTCCTACACGCTCACAGTACATTTTTTAGATGACCTCCACCCTTAATGAGTCATCCAGTGGAAGTACCGATCGCTTGATCTACAAAGCCGATTGATGAGCTGAGAGTCACATCACATCTATCATTTACATAAAGAAAAAGTCAAAGTGGTGTTAGTCTCTGGGGTCTCAATTATTAGGATCCTTATTTCAAGGGACATGGGTCTCCACAAATGGCAAACACGTGGGTAATTTAGTCCTCAAAAGAATCTAATAGAAATAAGAGTAGCGATAGCTACTGAAGAAAAGCCCTCAACCTCCTGCTGCGAGGCAACCACAACGAGGGAGATGAGGAAGAAAAAGCAGATGAGAAGAGGAGAGAAAAGTAAAGAAAGAGGAGGACAGATTACTGTTGACCTGGGAATTGTGACACCTGTGTTTACCTAAGGAAAGTAAATTCCCTGAGGGATTTATACTTTGATGAGTCAATTTAAACAAAGTAATATTCGTAATAATATATCTGTAACGGAACCATTTTTTTTCCATTTCTGCCAGGAAATTTTAAATAAATTTATAAATTATGTAATGAAATTTTCCTGTAGAATAAATTTGAATTAATTATTTTTTCATGCCAAAATTATTTATTCATCGAATCACAAAAATTTTTTAGAAAATAACAATTTCTTAAATGATGTTTTATTTTATACTTTCAAAATGTTGTTAAATAAAAAATGCATATGCAGCCTATTTTTAAATTTTAAATTAAAAAGGAATTCCAGAAGACAATTTAAACTATTTAACCATCTTTCTCAACTTCTTTTTGTTAAGTTAATGCATTCGGCAATAAAGGCGTGCAAGTATAGGTTTATTAATGCGGGAAATATTTTTACCAATGATTTTAGAAACAATGAAATTATTCATATAATACTTCACCCGGTACAATACTCAAATAATTTATTTAAATAAAGAATTCAGTCAAAATAATTTGATATCTTTGTAAAAAAAATTGTATTATCTATTTAATCAGAAAATAATGTAAAATTTACGTATTAATTAAAATATTTTTTAAAAGAGCATATAATTTAATGATTATTATTGAATTATTTTTTTATATTTAAGGAGAAATTTAAAAATTCTCAGATGAAGACAGAGAACATAACAAATTGACAATATGCCTATTTAAATTATTGAAACAGAAAAAATTACATTCTAAATACGAAAAAAAAAAGGTTTTACCTCATTTACGAGATTTTGTTTCACAGCTGCTCTAGGAATGTTCTGCGATACCCAGAAATTTCACCCCATGAGACATGAAAGGAAAAATATTTTTAAAAAAAATGAATGTTAGCATTTATAAGATAATGAGCATGTTATTATATTGTCAACACAAATACTTAAACTATGCAAGTAGTGAACATGTTCACGTTCTGTAAATAAGAATAAATAAACTAAATTTAAAAGGTGAATTTAATTCAAAGTTCCTCAGTAAAGAGAATTATATTTCTCGAACAAATTATTTTAATACATGAAACTAAAATTAATTAAGTAACTTGTTTGCTTAATCGATGTTTTTTTTTAAACTGTCAACAGAATAAAATTAAAAAAATAAATAAATAAAATAACTGAAACTACGATTGCTTACTCTGATTTTTCTTACTTAAAAGAAAATATACATATCAAAAAATAAAAGCCTACTAAAACATGAAAGGCAAATTATAGATAATCCCTTCGAACGATTAAATATAGGTGTAAAATATATACTATTTATAAAAGGACGAAAGTTAATTTGCCAAAGAAATAGCAACTCTGTGCATAAAATATTTACAGGTGAGAAATTATATTACATCACAAATATAAAAGATATTAAATATTCAGAATAAATCCATTTTAATTTTTAATTGGTCCCATAACAGCAAAACATATAATTAAGAAAATACGCATTAATAAAAAAAATACGCATTAATAAAAAAAATACGCAATAATATCATTATAATTTTAATGCAGAATAAAAAGTTAATGGAATTAATATTTATCAATAAATATCGTTGATAAGATACGATAAGATCGTTGATATACTACGACATTTATCAATAATATTTATCAATCATGAATATTCTACAACCTTTAAGAATTTTTTTATTGATTCAAAAATATTTTTATAAATAATAGTTTATTGAACATCTCAATTTTAAATTCTTGAAAAATAATAATTGAATTTATTTCAGGCCGCAAAAATGTAATCAGGAAAACACCTACATTTTTCTGAATTTTAAGCATGTTTTTCGGAAAGCTTATATGAAATATTTACAAATTAAATCAGAAAAATAATTTGTAAAATCTTGCATCAATTAACACTGGACCGATAGCGCATTGTGGGCTCCTGGCCTTCTATGTTAAATCCAACATTATTCGGTAGAATCATGATAAATTTATAAATTCAAATAAATTTATTCATGTTATTATATTTCATCGTAATCTCAAAATAACTAAAAACAATTTAAATATATTGCGTTTTCAATATTTCTGATATATTGGATTGCTTTATTCACCTCCAACACTTATAAATTAATATTTAAAAAACTTGAAAAAGTTTACTACAATGAATCTTAAACATTAGTAAACAATATTCGGTTATTAAAATCTTAAAGAAAAACTTTTTTAATTGTAAAATAATTCTAAAAAAAACAAAATTCTATTAAACAGTGAGTAATGGTCAAATGGCCAATTGAAAATTAATGTGAGCTAGAAAAGGTAAAAATAAGTTCATTATTTCATTGTATATTTTACAAAAAAGAAAAAAAAAAGATAGCCATCTACCTGCTCTTCCATATCTTGGTTATTGACAACATAAGTACAATCACATTTCTATTCAATAAAAAATTCATCATAGTAAAAAGCTTTCTGTTTTCGTTTCTTATTAAATATAAGTAGATGGCAAAGCTTATCAAACTTAATGCTGATGTGTAAAGACTAGTTTGGTGCATTTGAGCAGGAGCAGGTAGCAATGAAACATTTAACCATTTTAATGACATAGCACATAATTAGAATTAGCAAATGCAAAAACAAATGTCGCGTTACTAATTAAAGATAAAGTGATAGTAAATAAAATAATATAACAAGTAAGCATATATTTAAGCTGTATTTTATATGACAGTTTCATAATTAGTAATATTCAATATTGAGAGGGATTAGTTAAGAAGATGTACAACATTCAGACTCAAAACTACAGAATTATATACGCGAAAATTATTTTTCATTACCTCAAGGAGAATATTACGTAAAAAACCAAAGCAATTTTTAAGAAGGCAAATGGGGAGAAATATTCAACTTCTCGGAAGAAAGTAGAATTGTTTCTAATATTGCTCCTAAAAATTTCAGGGCAGGAAGAAATACTTCCAAATTTATTTATTACTTCAAACGAATAACAGTCACCTTACATATATGTATCAATGAAGAGAGATTTTTTCATCTATATAAATAGTAACCTAATTCTATCCAATTGATAAATTATTGTCAAGGGTTGCAATTAAAATTGGCTGCACAGAATGGAATGAACAGAAATTTAGAAAAAGGTATTCACGAAATTTTAGAAAAAATTACGAAACTTCAGGGAAATCTTTGTAATAACGAAACAAAGAGACCTCCAGATCTTCAAACTTAATGGAAGGATATTCTGTGAAATGGAATAAATTAAATTCGTATAACAGACCATGAAATCTCTCCTGGTTTACAATTATCAGCCTTTGCCTTAAAAAAATTATATGCAAATATACAATACATTTCCCCGTATAATATTAGACAATTATTTTTCATGCACACTATAAGAGCTCTTGCATATGAATCATCTAAAGGGAGACTGCGCACTATGTGCATCAGTGTACCACACAAAATTATTAGAACTTTAGAAAAATATTCTTGATATTTTAGAAAAATATTATGGTCCAATCTTTTTATTCTCATTCAGATATTTGTATAAGAAAATAAATGAACATTTCCTTTAGGTAAAAATGAAAACAACACCCTCTGATCATAAAATAAATTGAATTTATGTTCCGTGGTTTGAGAGTTATTATGGATAGCAATAAAATACTTAGCGAATAAAGATATTTTCAATTACATTTTTACGCATTTAACAGAAAGCTAATTTTAGAATATTGTATTCGAACTTCCAAGGGAATGATTTTTCACAAAGAAGAATGGTTTGTGTATTTGAAATGAGGTATCGAATATTTTATAAAAATTAATGAATACTTTTGAAAATGGAAGAAAAAAATCAAAAAAATCCAGACACAAACTTTTTCAAAACTCCGCTCATTTTTAGTGAGGAAATATACAGGCATATCATCTAGTTCAAAATTAAAAGAGTATTTCTTATCTGTAACAAAAAGATCGGGTATATACTATGCAAACTAAAAGCTCACATTGGTGAAAATTATGAAACTTTTTTTGATAAGAAATTTCTATGCAAATCATATTCCTGTATATAAATTACACAGCTAAGATTACATGCGATTTACAACAAAGCTACCTCGTGAATAATGCTCATAAGGATAATTTATGTGTGTATTTATACATAAATGTACAATACATGACGTACAATACATTTGACCTATAGAAAAATATTCTTAAAATTTTAGGAAAAAAAAATCAGTGAATATATAAGCCATCACACAAATTTTATTTTGCTAATGATGAAATATTTAGAACATTTTCTCAAAGATAAATGAAAATATTATCTAAAGGTCACGAGTGATGCAATAGAGAGATTACATTTTGGAGCAATTAAAAATAAAGCTACATGAATAATATATTTCTTCAATTATAATAACAGACAACTACTTTTAAATACATAATCTAATAAAGCTTTAATGAGGAATATCTTTGTAAACAAAATTTCCCAGTAAGCATATTCTTAAATATAATATTGAAAATAATTTCCTCAGCAGCTCCCAAATGAATCTGAAAAATATCGCTGGAAAAAATCTCTACAAATAAAGGAAATTTAAAAATATTTAATTACTATCTCTGAATAACTTAAGAATATTCTTGAGAACTAAAAAGCAATATTACATTTAAGAAAGATAAATAAAATATTTACATCATAACAAATTCCCATGGGTTATATAAGTGAGCTTAACAAGGAAGTAATCATACAAGAAAACTATTTATAATTTTCTTTGTATATTCAACTTTAAGGATATTCTTACTTGTCACATTGAAAAAGTTTCCTAAAGAACTCCCAAGCGTATCTTTTAATCATCACTGGGATGACTTTATAAATAGATGGAAATATAGAAATATTTCCTAAGTAACTAAATTTGCATAAGAATATCCTTGTTTGCTTGAAAGCAATATTTCATTTAAATGAAAGTCATTAACTTACAATTAGCATAATATATTCCTATGGGTTATACAAGTCATCTCCAAGGAAGCAATTGTATATAAAACATAGCTATTTTATAATCTTTGTATATTCAACTTGAAGGATATTCTTACATGTCATTGAAAAAATTTCCTAAAGAGCTCCCAAGCGAATCTTTTAATCATCACTGGGATGACTTTATGAATACAAGGAAATATAGAAATATTTCCTAAGTAATTAAATTTCCATAAGAATATCCTTGCTTGCTTAAAACAATAATTTATATAAATGAGAGTCATTAACATACATATTGCATAATATATTCCCATGGGTTAAATAATTCATCTCCAAAGAGGCAATTGTATATAAAACATAGCTATTTTATAATTTTCTTTGTATATTCATTACTTAAAGGATATTCTTACATGTCATTGAAAAATTTCCTAAAGAGCTCCCAAGCGAATCTTTTAATCATCACTGGGATGACTCTATGAATTTCCATAAGAATATCGAGAGTCAGCGAATTGTACATAGCTAGATATTCAACGAAGGATGACTCTATAATCATCACTGGAAATAATACAAGAAATATAGAAATATTTCCTAAGTAATTAAATTTGCATAAGAATATCCTTGCTTGCTTAAAACAATACTTTATATAAATGAGAGTCATTAACATACAATTTGCATAATATATTCCCATGGGTTATACAAGTCATCTCCAAGGAGGCAATTGTATATAAAACATAGCTATTTTATAATCTTTGTATATTCAACTTGAAGGATATTCTTACATGTCATTGAAAAAATTTCCTAAAGAGCTCCCAAGCGAATCTTTTAATCATCACTGGGATGACTTTATGAATACAAGGAAATATAGAAATATTTCCTAAGTAATTAAATTTGCATAAGAATATCCTTGCTTGCTTAAAAGATATCCGTTATATAAATGAGAGTCATTAACATACAAATAGTATAATGTATTCCCATGGGTTATATAATTCATCTCCAAGGAGGAAATTATATATAAAACATAGCTATTTTATAATTTTCTTTGTAAATTCAACTTGAAGGATATTCTTACATGTCATTGAAAAAATTTCCTAAAGAGCTCCCAAGCGAATCTTTTAATTATCACTGGGATGACTCTATAAATACAAGGAAATATAGAAATATTTCCTAAGTAATTAAATTTGCATAAGAATATCCTTGCTTGCTTAAAACAATACTTTATATAAATGAGAGTCATTAACATACAATTTGCATAATATATTCCCATGGGTTATACAAGTCATCTCCAAGGAGGCAATTGTATATAAAACATAGCTATTTTATAATTTTCTTTGTATATTCAACTTGAAGGATATTCTTACATGTCATTGAAAAAATTTCCTAAAGAGCTCCCAAGCGAATCTTTTAATCATCACTGGGATGACTGTATGAATACAAGGAAATATAGAAATATTTCCTAAGTAATTAAATTTGCATAAGAATATCCTTGTTTGCTAAAAAACAATATTTCATTTAAATGAAAATCATTAACTTACAATTAGCATAATATATTCCCATGGGTTATACAAGTCACCTCCAAGGAGGCAATTGTATATAAAACATAGATATTTTATAATCTTTGTATATTCAACTTGAAGGATATTCTTACATGTTATTGAAAAAATTTCCTAAAGAGCTCCCAAGCGAATCTTTTAATCATCACTGGGATGACTCTATGAATACAAGGAAATATAGAAATATTTCCTAAGTAATTAAATTTGCATAAGAATATCCTTGCTTGCTTAAAACAATACTTTATATAAATGAGAGTCATTAACATACAATTTGCATAATATATTCCCATGGGTTATACAAGTCATCTCCAATGAGGCAATTGTATATAAAACATAGCTATTTTATAATCTTCTCTGTATATTCAACTTGAAGGATATTCTTACATGTCATTGAAAAAATTTCCTAAAGAGCTCCCAAGCGAATCTTTTAATCATCACTGGGATGACTCTATGAATACAAGGAAATATAGAAATATTTCCTAAGTAATTAAATTTGCATAAGAATATCCTTGCTTGCTTAAAACAATTCTTTATATAAATGAGAGTCATTAACATACAAATACTATAATGTATTCCCATGGGTTAAATAATTCATCTCCAAGGAGGAAATTATATATAAAACATAGCTATTAATACACTTTTCTTTGTATATTCATTATTAAGGATATTCTTACTTGTCACTTTGAAAACATTTCCTAAAGAGCTCCCAAGCGAATCTTTTAATCATCACTGGGATGACTCTATGAATACAAGGAAATATAGAAATATTTCCTAAGTAATTAAATTTGCATAAGAATATCCTTGCTTGCTTAAAAGATATCCGTTATATAAATGAGAGTCATTAACATACAAATAGTATAATGTATTCCCATGGGTTATATAATTCATCTCCAAGGAGGAAATTATATATAAAACATAGCTATTAATACTTTTCTTTGTATATTCATATTTAAGGATATTCTTTATTGTCACATTGAAAAAATTTCCTAAAGAGCTCCCAAGCGAATCTTTTAATCATCACTGGGATGACTCTATGAATACAAGGAAATATAGAAATATTTCCTAAGTAAATAAATTTGCATAAGAATATCCTTGCTTGCTTAAAACAATACTTTATATAAATGAGAGTCATTAACATACATATTGCATAATATATTCCCATGGGTTATACAAGTCATCTCCAATGAGGCAATTGTATATAAAACATAGCTATTTTATAATTTTCTTTGTAAATTCAACTTGAAGGATATTCTTACATGTCATTGAAAAAATTTCCTAAAGAGCTCCCAAGCGAATCTTTTAACCATCACTGGGATGACTCTATGAATACAAGGAAATATAGAAATATTTCCTAAGTAATTAAATTTGCATAAGAATATCCTTGCTAGCTTAAAACAATACTTTATATAAATGAGAGTCATTAACATACATATTGCATAATATATTCCCATGGCTTATACAAGTCATCTCCAAGGAGGCAATTGTATATAAAACATAGCTATTTTATAATCTTTGTATATTCAACTTGAAGGATATTCTTACATGTTATTGAAAAAATTTCCTAAAGAGCTCCCAAGCGAATCTTTTAATCATCACTGGGATGACTCTATGAATACAAGGAAATATAGAAATATTTCCTAAGTAATTAAATTTGCCTAAGAATATCCTTGCTTGCTTAAAACAATACTTTATATAAATGAGAGTCATTAACATACAATTTGCATAATATATTCCCATGGGTTATACAAGTCATCTCCAATGAGGCAATTGTATATAAAACATAGCTATTTTATAATTTTCTTTGTAAATTCAACTTGAAGGATATTCTTACATGTCATTGAAAAAATTTCCTAAAGAGCTCCCAAGCGAATCTTTTAACCATCACTGGGATGACTCTATGAATACAAGGAAATATAGAAATATTTCCTAAGTAATTAAATTTGCATAAGAATATCCTTGCTTGCTTAAAACAATACTTTATATAAATGAGAGTCATTAACATACAATTTGCATAATATATTCCCATGGGTTATACAAGTCATCTCCAAGGAGGCAATTGTATATAAAACATAGCTATTTTATAATTTTCTTTGTAAATTCAACTTGAAGGATATTCTTACATGTCATTGAAAAAATTTCCTAAAGAGCTCCCAAGCGAATCTTTTAACCATCACTGGGATGACTCTATGAATACAAGGAAATATAGAAATATTTCCTAAGTAATTAAATTTGCATAAGAATATCCTTGCTTGCTTAAAACAATACTTTATATAAATGAGAGTCATTAACATACATATTGCATAATATATTCCCATGGCTTATTCAAGTCATCTCCAATGAGGCAATTGTATATAAAACATAGCTATTTTATAATCTTCTCTGTATATTCAACTTGAAGGATATTCTTACATGTCATTGAAAAAATTTCCTAAAGAGCTCCCAAGCGAATCTTTTAATCATCACTGGGATGACTCTATGAATACAAGGAAATATAGAAATATTTCCTAAGTAATTAAATTTGCATAAGAATATCCTTGCTTGCTTAAAAGATATCCGTTATATAAATGAGAGTCATTAACATACAAATAGTATAATGTATTCCCATGGGTTATATAATTCATCTCCAAGGAGGAAATTATATATAAAACATAGCTATTTTATAATTTTCTTTGTATATTCAACTTGAAGGATATTCTTACATGTCACATTGAAAAAATTTCCTAAAGAGCTCCCAAGCGAATCTTTTAACCATCACTGGGATGACTCTATGAATACAAGGAAATATAGAAATATTTCCTAAGTAATTAAATTTGCATAAGAATATCCTTGCTTGCTTAAAACAATACTTTATATAAATGAGAGTCATTAACATACATATTGCATAATATATTCCCATGGGTTATACAAGTCATCTCCAATGAGGCAATTGTATATAAAACATAGCTATTTTATAATTTTCTTTGTAAATTCAACTTGAAGGATATTCTTACATGTCATTGAAAAAATTTCCTAAAGAGCTCCCAAGCGAATCTTTTAATCATCACTGGGATGACTCTATGAATACAAGGAAATATAGAAATATTTCCTAAGTAATTAAATTTGCATAAGAATATCCTTGCTTGCTTAAAACAATACTTTATATAAATGAGAGTCATTAACATACATATTGCATAATATATTCCCATGGCTTATACAAGTCATCTCCAAGGAGGCAGTTGTATATAAAACATAGCTATTTTATAATCTTTGTATATTCAACTTGAAGGATATTCTTACATGTTATTGAAAAAATTTCCTAAAGAGCTCCCAAGCGAATCTTTTAACCATCACTGGGATGACTCTATGAATACAAGGAAATATAGAAATATTTCCTAAGTAATTAAATTTGCATAAGAATATCCTTGCTTGCTTAAAACAATACTTTATATAAATGAGAGTCATTAACATACAATTTGCATAATATATTCCCATGGGTTATACAAGTCATCTCCAAGGAGGCAATTGTATATAAAACATAGCTATTTTATAATTTTCTTTGTAAATTCAACTTGAAGGATATTCTTACATGTCATTGAAAAAATTTCCTAAAGAGCTCCCAAGCGAATCTTTTAACCATCACTGGGATGACTCTATGAATACAAGGAAATATAGAAATATTTCCTAAGTAATTAAATTTGCATAAGAATATCCTTGCTTGCTTAAAACAATACTTTATATAAATGAGAGTCATTAACATACATATTGCATAATATATTCCCATGGCTTATTCAAGTCATCTCCAATGAGGCAATTGTATATAAAACATAGCTATTTTATAATCTTCTCTGTATATTCAACTTGAAGGATATTCTTACATGTCATTGAAAAAATTTCCTAAAGAGCTCCCAAGCGAATCTTTTAATCATCACTGGGATGACTCTATGAATACAAGGAAATATAGAAATATTTCCTAAGTAATTAAATTTGCATAAGAATATCCTTGCTTGCTTAAAACAATACTTTATATAAATGAGAGTCATTAACATACAATTTGCATAATATATTCCCATGGGTTATACAAGTCATCTCCAATGAGGCAATTGTATATAAAACATAGCTATTTTATAATTTTCTTTGTAAATTCAACTTGAAGGATATTCTTACATGTCATTGAAAAAATTTCCTAAAGAGCTCCCAAGCGAATCTTTTAACCATCACTGGGATGACTCTATGAATACAAGGAAATATAGAAATATTTCCTAAGTAATTAAATTTGCATAAGAATATCCTTGCTTGCTTAAAACAATACTTTATATAAATGAGAGTCATTAACATACATATTGCATAATATATTCCCATGGCTTATTCAAGTCATCTCCAATGAGGAAATTATATATAAAACATAGCTATTAATACTTTTCTTTGTATATTCATGTTTAAGGATATTCTTACTTGTCACTTTGAAAAAATTTCCTAAAGAGGTCCCAAGCGAATCTTTTAACCATCACTGGGATGACTCTATGAATACAAGGAAATATAGAAATATTTCCTAAGTAATTAAATTTGCATAAGAATATCCTTGCTTGCTTAAAACAATACTTTATATAAATGAGAGTCATTAACATACAATTTGCATAATATATTCCCATGGGTTATACAAGTCACCTCCAAGGAGGCAATTGTATATAAAACATAGCTATTTTATAATCTTCTTTGTATATTCAACTTGAAGGATATTCTTACATGTCATTGAAAAAATTTCCTAAAGAGCTCCCAAGCGAATCTTTTAATCATCACTGGGATGACTCTATGAATACAAGGAAATATAGAAATATTTCCTAAGTAATTAAATTTGCATAAGAATATCCTTGCTTGCTTAAAAGATATCCGTCATATAAATGAGAGTCATTAACATACAAATAGTATAATGTATTCCCATGGGTTATATAATTCATCTCCAAGGAGGAAATTATATATAAAACATAGCTACTAATACTTTTCTTTGTATATTCATTATTAAGGATATTCTTACTTGTCACTTTGAAAAAATTTCCTAAAGAGCTCCCTAGCGAATCTTTTAATCGTCGCTGGGATGACTATGAATACAAGAAAATATAGAAATATTTCCTTAGTGATTAAAATTGCATAAGAATATACTTGTTTGCTAAAAAACAATATTTCATTTAAATGAAAGTCATTAACTTACAATTAGCATAATATATTCCCATGGGTTATACAAGACATCTCCAAGGAGGCAATTGTATATAAAACATAGCTATTTTATAATTTTCTTTGTATATTCAACTTTAAGGATATTCTTACTTGTCACATTGAAAAAGTTTCCTAAAGAACTCCTTTTAATCATCACTGGGATGACTTTATAAATAGATGGAAATATAGAAATATTTCCTAAGTAACTAAATTTGCATAAGAATATCCTTGTTTGCTTGAAAGCAATATTTCATTTGAATTAGTGTCATTAGCTTACAGAAAGGACTATATAATCCCATAGGTTATACTATTAAACTCTATGGAAGTATTTATCTATAAAATAGATATTTATGATATGTATTTTATTAAATTTCAAGAATACTCTTATTTATTTTACATAGGAAAATCTTTCCAAAAAAATTTTTAGAGGTATATTTTAATTTTCGTTGGGAGTATTCTTTGAATACAATGAAATTTATATATTAAATTTCATTAATATTAAAATTTGTATCAAGTATTTTTTATTACTGAAGTAACCTAATTCTTTTTAAAAATGTGTGGTGGAAACTGATCATTTATAGTTAATTATGATGTGTTGAACATTTCAATTCTAAGGGGGGCACTGATAGATAATATATATTTATATATATAATATTTTTTCTATTTGAAGAATATTATTTAAAATATTATTCTTGGATTATCTTCCATAATATTTATCAAGCATATTTGCTTTTCATGGATGGCAAGAATAAGTTTTAATAAAATTATTTTGTTAATTATTTGTAAAAGTATTATGACTGTCTCGTAAGCTTTTGATAGAATGTTTGCGTTAAAGTTTGCTAAGTGATAAATTTTTACACACAAAATTGAAATAGTCCTAAACCTATAATTCAATAAGTATTTAGACCCATTACAGACTTTGAGGCTCATAAAGGAAATTGAACCCGTGAACTGTTAAAAGTCAATTTTTTTAACCTTATTTCTCCTATTTGGCTGCTTTCTTAAAGTATTTTCCAGTGAAAAATATAAACTTTGTTTTAAAAAATTGCGATTAATAATTACCGTTACTGTTTACCTTGTGTTGTTCAGAAATACGTTTTTCGTTATGGGTTTAGGTTTGGAATAAAGATCTGTTAAAAACAAATCGAAAGAATAGTGAGCGGAAAAGTTTTCCTTATAGTTAAGACGATTTAATGAATGAAATTGTGTTTCTTTTCACTCGCATTACTTGTTCCTTTTACTTTTGAAGTTAGATTGGCAAAAATTACAGATTTGTTATAGTTTACAATGACTATATTTTTTTCAAAATGAAAAAGCCACCGCTATTTTTACAGAAAAATAAGTTTGTAATGCAGAATGAAAGGGATGGGACGTTCCTTATATGTATTTTTTAACTTCAATAATTATACGCAGATGACAATTTTGAAAGTTTGGAAAAGAACCACACATCTTCCTTTATGAAAATTGAAGAATTTCTACCACGTAATATTCCACTTCCGCTTAAATAAATCATATCGCAGCATAAGCAATTCCAAAGAAAGTTCAAACTAGCATTAATTATATTTTTAATAAATTATAACAGCCAAATTCAAAATTTCAAAATGAATTTTCTTTTAAATTAGCCAATGATGCAAAGATAAGCCAAATTAATCAAAGAATGATATAATGTTCATTCAACAATCATGTATAAAGTTACTTTAAGTTCATGGTGAGAAAATATTCACAAGTGCATCTTAATTTCCTAGAATTAGTGTACATATTTATTTCAAAAATTCATTTCCTTTGTATTTTTATTTTGATTATACTTTTCATTTTGACTTCTCAAATTCGTAGAAGGAAAACAATCAAGTAAAAAAACATCTTGTGAATTTAATTATATTTAAACCCAATTCACAGAATTGATAATTTAGAAAAGTTAACTCAAAACTTTTATAAGCATTTAAAATATTTTTGAAGACGTATAATTACATTGTTTATAATTTTTGTATTTCATTTAAATAAAATTAACTGTATACTTTAAAAAACATTAAATTTCAATAAAACACAAATTTTTGTAATATGACTAACAAAGCAGCAATGCATTAATAAATTAACAAAAAATTATTTCCAATACTACCATCAACATTTTAAGTTTTTTGCTATTAAATTATTTACATTTTTAAGTTCAGATTTGGATATTGAACAAACATATTAATAGGATAGGATAAAAACAACCTTACTTACTGCTTGTACTTCTTAAAGAATAAAACACCAATAAATTTCTTCATGCATCATTCTATATATCTTAAGAATTTTGTGAAAATTTTAGATACTCAGTAAGGAAACTTAATTTCCAGAAGCTCACAGAAAAGTCAAAAATTCTTTGAAAATTTTTTAGAAACTGCATCAGTTTGAATTCTGAAGGTTCTCTAAAGATTCTTCCATAAGTCAATACATTTATTGAATTTGGTATGCTACTTTTTGTAAGGAAAGTTTTGTGGAAAATTTAATTACAGTCTCTTGATAAAAAGTAAGCAAAAAAGTATGAAACTAAACAGAATTTATACATTAAGACAAAATATACTATGGAAACGAAATTATTAACAGTTTAATATTTGAAAAAATAGAAATAACTAAAATTTACATCAAAGTTTAGAAATTTCAGAAAAAAAAAGATATTTATCATGTCTGAAAATATTTATAAAAACAGTAGTTTTAAATGCTTTTCATCACTTCTTTAGTGGTTGTATTAATTTACGTCACAAAATTTAAATCCTTAAGCTTTAACAAATAAAATTAGTGCAAAGAAATCCTAAGTGACTTACTCTAAGTGACTTCGGCAAAATTACAAACACATTGAAGTTTTAACAGGGAAGCTCGTCATTCTGTAAAAGATATGCATGTTAAAAATTGGTTAAAAACCCATTGTTTTTAAAAATATTTCTTTTTTTCTTAATTTAAATTATCTATACAATCTTTACATGCTTAATTTAAAGATTTTCACAATGTTGATAACTATATATTTTTGACTTTCAGTAATTACATAGATGCTTAAATAATTCACATTTTTATTTCAATCATATAATTATATATATATAGTTTGTTGTCTTGGGAAACTAGTTTATTAATAATAGAAATGAGTTTTGGGACAAATGAAACATCTGCATTAATCAAAATATACAGCTCTTGAATCTTATTGATAAATAAAGAAAGGCAATAATGCCTGGGAAATTATTCTGCAGGAGGAAAAATAAACAAGAAAACAAAAAAATATTAATCCTTACATTTAAAATAAAATAAAAAAACTTGTAAATATTATTACTTTATTTAACAATATCAAATGAATTATTTGCAAAGCTTCACATTCGAGCTTCTTTCTGTATTTAGCACGTATTTTCAGTGAGTGAAGTAAGTGTGTGCGTGTGTGTGCAAAATGAGAAGGATAGGAAGATTTTAATACACTAAATATAGAATTTTTTACTTAAAGGAGAAATAAAACGAGTATTGAAATTTTTGTGAGTGATAATCTCTGATGATTTTACAGAGTTATTTTCTGTTACACTTCCACTAATGAAAATAATTTTTGTTATTAAAAGTTCTAGGTACTAAGTACATTCAATCATAAAACTCTCCAATGAGTCAAGCCAACATTATCAGATGCAACTTTCCGAAGCAGTAACTTGTAGTAAAAACCTTGTGGTCAAATTCAGCGGGAAAAATTGATTACATATAATAATGTTATTTACATCAATTTTAAAGGTACATGCAATTCGCTACATCTTGAAAGACCAAATCCAATCTTATGTATAGAAAATTAAAAGCAAATCAAATAAGCTGTGCAGTGTTTGAAAATTCCCTCTAATAAAGCCGTTCATAAATATTGAAATTGGAACTTATTTCATCCACTTTCAACATATTTTCAGTTAGTGACGGATAGATAAAAGCATAAACACGTTCAATACACTAATTAAAAATAATTAAAAATCAAAAAGGAATTATTTTTTTTTAAAAAAAAAATTAACTGTGAAATTGCATTAAAAAACGAGATTTGAAGACACATGTTTTCAACTTTAGCGGTTATGCGTAGATGAAATTAGAAAAAAATGCCTTCCATTCTTGAAAATTAAAAATCCATAGAATCCTCTTAAATTATAAACGCTTAAAATAATTTCAGTTTGACAACTTTACATTGGATTAGAACTTCATTATTTACTTCAATTAATAAGAAATTCTGTAATTAAAATATATTACCGAAGTTTCATGTTAACAGAAGTGGTCAGTTATTTTCGCATTCCGAGTAGTCGTTCATTCTAAATTCGGTGCATAAACAGAAAAAGAATTTTATTTACAAATATTAGAGTTTGTCAGCCTGTGTCACGGGGTAAGTAATAATGGTAGGTATAAAAAATATCAATCATAAAATTATCATAGAAACGTTTTGTGTACATAATTCGTAAAAATTATTTTAATTCATACTATTTAGTGAAGTACATTTAACGATTGAAAATAAGGGAATCGACAACTATTTTTCGATGTACAATTTCAAATTTAGTCGTTAATCAACAGTAACAAGAGGTGTTGCCACCATCCCCATTCCTTTCACGACGCGACTTACAAGTGACAAGATATTGTTTGTGACTGTTTATTCTTTGTTCAATGTAGTCATACTGATTAACTTTTATTTAATAAAAAATGGATCAGCTGTTATGTGAGCCTGTGCATGAAAAATTGTGAAGCAAACACACACAACCAGTGATGTGTGGCCGCATTCAACAAATGAAAGTTAAAAATTTAGTGCAAAAATTAAAAAAAAAAAAAATTCCGCAGTTTTCAGTTCTTCAAATAGGTGTTAACAGAAAACATTGTGGTATGTATAATATGGATTTTCGCGTATTGGAGACGATTGTCCTAAACACAAGCGCATACAGCGTATGTCAGTGTTTTCAAATGGATCCACGAAGCATTCGTTTCTTTCACGGCATCTGCACACAAAACATACGGATTAAAATAACAAACATGGCTATTTTTTAAACGCATAAATGAGCAAAATGACGTTTATTTTATCATCTTACACATATTCTACCTATTAATGAGGATAATTTAATGTGCAGAAAAATTTTGTTAATGTATTAGTTATCATATAGCCAAATGTGGTTAAAGTCAACAAATAGGAGAAAACATACCATGTATTAAGAATACTGTTCCTCTTATGATTAACCATCAATTTATAGAAAAAATAAATTCTCTTAAAAGGTTACGAGAAACTTTGAGAAAGTTTTTTTACTATTAAAATTTTTTAGTATGGAATTAGATTACTCTTTATGTATTTTTAAAAATAAATACTAAAACACAGATTGCACCCATCTCTCATCTCTTAAAGCAAATTTCTTAAAATTATATTCTTGAAAACAAGCACAAGAATCTCATTAATTATATTTTATAAAAATATTTGATAAAAAAACATATATTAATTTTTTTTTATAATTTTATTAAAACCATTTATTATTAAATGAAATATTAGACAATTGTGAAACTTTGAGTAAACATATGCATGTATCTTACAGTGAATTATAATTTCAAGTTTAGTGAGAGAGTTTTAATCTGGCATAACACACATTTAGGAGTGTTTCAGTGTAATGTCTCATTATGTGATGTCAGCATGTAAAATTTATACTGTTATAAAACAACATAATTTGCAATAACAAATTTCACGAAATATAATTTCTATTAAGTGGTATATTTTAACATGATTTAATATCAAATGATACACGAGCCAAAACTGGTTGAGAAAACGCTGGTATAAATATAGAGCAGATACTCATTTACTGTAATCTTTTAGTAATTAAACATAATTTTCATTAACTTAACCGATACATATTTAACAATACCACTCAACTGATATTCAATCTCAAAATATAAAATTTTACTAGTTGTAAAATTTATAAAAATCAGTCATCAGATTAAAGAAATATTAAAAAGAAAATGTTTCCTTAAATGCTACACTAATGATTTTTAAAATCTGGTACAAGTTTTCCAACAGCGTTTACTATTTAATACTAGGTTTAAGGGATATGTCATTTCGAAACCTTTTATTTATTTATTTGAAAAAAACTACAAAAAATGATAGAATTTTTATGTTATCTTTTTCTGATCTGACTTTTGTCCTATCAATAAAATAAGAAATACATCAATCTAATATCTTAAGATGAAATATTGTAACACTTTATATGGTATACCTATATGTTCATGTATTTGAAGCTTCCTACAAGATAAACAAGAAAGTTTTTGCTGTTTTTAATGACCCAAAAGAATATGACGAGCAGAAAGTGTAGCTCATTGTTAGTCCTCGAAGTAATCACTGTCGGCATCCAGCATATTCTGTCAACGTGTCTCCAGTTGTGTGGTAAATCTGGGGGATTTGGACGCAAAGAAGTCCGTGAGTGCTTGGCACAAGTCTGTTTCATTCGATTGGTGAATTTTATACGAAGATGATTGTCCAGGAATTGGTGGTAATCTGATAGTGCAAGATCAAGTGAGTAAGGAGGATGGCACAAAATCTCCCAACCAAGTCAGTGTATAGTATTCCTGGCCACCCGCGCGACATGCAGTTTCACGTTATCGGCCAATAGTAGTACGGCTTTGCAATTAACCAGTGCTGGCTCCTTTCATTGCAATGCCTGTTGCACATTTTCTAGTTGGTGCGAGTACAGGTCTAAAGTGACCGCGTTGGGCTCGTTGGTAGTAGCTCATAGTGTACTATTTGTACTATATATATAGTGTACTATTTGACGATTAGTCCACCAAATACATTGCGCTGTTCTGAAATTATCCTGGGGTGACAACTAATGTTTGGAACACTTGAGAGTATAATAGGGGACTTATTTTTCATCACTGATCAGCACTCGATTGAATACGGATGCACCACGGTGGTGACAAAGCAACGATAAATAGGTTGCTACTCATTGTTGCTAATGGACTTCAAACAGCACGTGAGAAATCCACTTGCTCAGCCTGTATATCTCAGTTAAGTGGGGAAGATGAAGTCTTACCGTTTTACCAGAAACGTTATACTGTCTGGCAAATTCACCACACATTTGACTACTGTCCTCAATGGTCACCTACAGGGCTTCATCATCCAAGGTCAGTGGCCGTTCACAGCGAGTTTCAACACAGAGGAACATATCTCCCGACCTGAATTTTTTTAAACCAATGCTTTGCCGTACGTTCACTCACAGCACTATTGGCAAACACTTGACATTCTACGACTTGATGCAGCATCTGATAAGCCCACTTTGAAGTCGTAAAGAAAACAACACAGAACAAGTTCTTTCGACATGTCCGTTTCTCTTCACTACTATGCGAATTACGATCGATGAATGTGCGCGGTGGACCTGCTTTTATAATAACTGATATTTTTCTCTCAAATGACCGGTGTCTCAACCCATTCATATACTAATTTGCATATTTATTCTCACTTAATTCAATTTCAACGTTAAAGGCAACGCCTTTTTTATTTACTTTGTATATGCATATCAGTAAATTAGTTTTGCCAGTGCAAATTATTACATAATATATATGAATAGGAGACAATTGATGCAATTATCTCAAATGAAATGCAGAATATTTATCGCAACAAGATTAACTATTTTTATAAAAGGGGCACGGAAAGACTGCAGAATACTGAAGTAAATCATTATTGAATAATAAAAACTGAAATATAAATCCACATTTTCACATTTTACAGTAAGTATTTAACTATATTGTTTCATAAATGGTTATTTTTTTCATTAAATATAGGTTTATGCCTCAAATAGATTGGTCTTATTAGAAAAAGGTTATAAGTAATGTAAACTTAGTGTTAAATAATCTAATTGAATACTAATGCACATTATCTGTTATATTGTCATAAGAAAAGGACTTCTCTTCTAAATTTAAAACTTGAAACTGAAAGGAAATATTGTAAAATATACACCAACGACTAATTAAAATGTAAATTTTAGCAATTATTAAAGTAACAAGAAACAAATTTGAATCCTTAAAGTTAAACTAAAATCAAAAGTGTAGTTACATTTAAGTTTAATAAGCTGATCGAATTTCTCATTCACACCACACCAACTGATTTTCAAATGACATAATGTTGAGATTGGTACTTTTTTCTCAAACTGGTTGGCACTTGTAATTTTTGTAATATTAACCAGTATATAATTGCACTTATAATACCAATCATTTGCTAATTAATAATGAAATTCTTGCATGAACACTTTATTTTCATGAATATCATTAACAAAGCACAATTTTTTCTACAAATTCGTTTATTTATAAATCCTCTTCATAAACAGATCCAAAAAAGTAGCGAAACTGTGTAATTTCATTATTTTTATTGAATTTACGGTTAAGAGAGTGATATTTCAAAATTATCTCGATCCAGTTTTCTAATGATCGAATAAACAAAAATGAAAACATTGATTCACAAAAAGATAATATACTTATGATGGAGTATCTGTTCCTTCCTTGAATTAGACAATAAAAATTAAGATTAAAAATTAATAGTATCTTAACAGAATAGAGCAATTTTTCTCCTTTTTTGTGCTTTCATTTCAATAACCATATTAACATACCTACTTTAACAACAAGACAACCTGATGGCCTAAAAACGTTGCATGGGATTCTTATTTTCCCTACGTGAGTTCCTTTAAGGAAATTTTTATAGTAAGTGGAGTACCTTCACTTGTGAGGAAAACAAATACCATCCCAACAGATATAAGTAACAAAGCTTTTAAAGAATTTGAAAATGATGTTATTCCTGATGGAAGAAAATAAAAACGCAACATCCCTCTCTTGTTGCTCAACAGTGGAGCGATCGAACCCGGAAACTTTCTTTCTGAAGACTGTTGCTCTACCACTGACCACGGTAACAGACTCGTGCATATTGATTTGCTAGATTTCAAATAGACAAGGGATATACATTGTAAAAAAAAAAAAAAAAAAAAAGAAGCCATTTATAGAAATTAAAGGCTCAAGGGTAAACAGAGAAGCAGTTACATTTTATAAACGCATAACAATAGTCCACAGCTGGATATTGTATTATGTATCACATTTATTTCAAAATACGTTACTTTGAGATTTAGCATATGTAGACAGTAAATAATGAAATTCCTGTAGAACACCTTTCATCAACGAAACTATAAATGTGTATCGATGGTTTGAGTAGTCTTTAAATTAAAACAAAATATTGACAATTTTTAAACAACAGATAGTCAATTTCTTTAAAAGCTAAAAATAGGTGTACGATAAATGTCTAAACTTCGTAACTTAAGAACGAGAAGGAAAAGTACAGTAATAATATTTTCTGATAACATTTTGAAAACCTAAAAGAATTCTAGTTTTTATTTCTAATTAGTTTAATTTTTGTTTATCATTTTTTATTAAATTATGAAATCAAAAACATGTATTCATGAACTTGATCTACGACAGGAGTTATTTTCTTTTTATTTAAATATATTAATACTGTATTTTCTTCATTGTCTGCTTGAATGAAAAAAAAATCTTTAAAGAGGAGAAATCCTTTTACTCGGACATTGATAAAGTATACTTATTTATAATAATATACTTATTTATAATAATAATATAAATAGTTAATTCCTAATAAAATATTTTTACGATTAATGATGTAAACAACAAAAGAATTGATGTGAACAATAAAATTTTAAATTCTTTATGTAATGTAACATGATGATTTAGGATCTTCGTTAGTATGTGATTAAGTATTCAAATTCTAAACATTACGATTGCTATTGTTACTCATCGATTCAAAAACTAATTCTAGAAAAATTGCTTTAAACAAAAGTATACAAATAAATAGTAAATGTACTTCTTTTATTTTTGCGCTAAAACTAGAATAGAATAAAAAATAGCTGAATGCATCAATTCAAAATAAAAATCTCGTACAATTCGCCAAATAAAACTTATGGAAAATCCACAAAAAATACGTTATATTTTTACATATTAAAAACCATTACGAAATATTATGTTTTTTGCTTGACAAACAAATTTAAATTAATTATTATATTCTTTACGTGGCAAACAAATTTAAAAACGGGTACTAATTGCAAGCGAAAATTATCATTTCCTGCAGGACCGTGTCAACCTTAATCCGCACCGTAGTGCAAATGGCTAATGAACGCTTTAAATAGTTGCGATATTATGGAACAACACTATTAATATTAGGTCTACCGGAAAGCTCTGTCCATTTTTTGGAATAGAACAAAATACTAATATTTCTTAACGTCAATAAACTTTAAGAAATAATATAATTGCCATTATAATTAATGATTTCTTGCCAGTGGGAGAGTATTTTGTAAACTCCATTTTTGAAAAATGTTTCATTCTCTCATGCAAAAATGGAAACAGTGCTTGATTGATAGCTTCTTCACTTTTGAATTATTTTTCCTGAAAAAACTTCTGCAAAACAAAAACAAGTATACTTGGAGGATGGTAAGTCTGCAGAATATGGTAAATGGGACAGAATTTCTCAGCCTAGTTCTGCAATTTTTGACAAACTCTTTTCTTGGCCTATTTCTAGGAACATTGCCATTCTTGGTCTACTCCCTTTACATTATCCAGTTGCCGGCAATACTTTTCTCTCTCTAAATTGAACTTTACGTTTAATTTTTAATGCTCATAAAGTATTAGTCTTCAAATGTCCTACGATATATACAACATTCTCTTATTCAAAGTCAAATTTGTTTTAGTTTTAAAGGTTAAGTTTTTTTTCCGGCACAATATATCATTTTTCTTACGATGTTTTCGTGGGTAATCCACTTTTCATCCCCAGTTATCATCTGATTCAAAAAGGGCTCGATTTTGCTCCAAACAAGAAGACATGTACCTATGACGACTCGACCTTCAAAATTTTTTTGACTTAATTCATGTGGCACTCATTTTGAATATATCCAAACCAATCCTGTTGTTGTTGTTAATTAGCTCAGGTTGTCTAGCTAGGCTAAACAATGCATATAAAACCAAAAATATCTAAAATGTCTAAAAAATGTGATGGGACCCGAAGGACATCGTCTTTAAAATTTATTCAGGTTAAGATATGTCCAGGGGAGGCCATATTGACGGGACATCAAGGACAGTCTGGAAATGTCCTCTGCCCCCTGCTGAAAGGTGATTCCTCTCGTGTGCCCACTCAGATAGTGGGAAAAGGCAGTGATGATAAGATCTTGGTCTAAGTTTGAAGATCTCACCCGGTCTTTTGTTGAAGTACCATGGATAGTTGGGAGGAATTTTCATAAACTTATTGAATTCAGTTTTTACCACGGAAGAAATCTCACTAGATGTGAGTTCTCCACCTGGGTTTACTCCCTCCTCTGATGCCGATCTGGCCAAGAAATCCTCTCTTTCATTGCCCTCTACTCCTACGTGTGAAGGGATCCATGAGCCAATCCTATCTTCTGAATATGGTGCTAAATAGCTTGTTGCTAAGTTTAGTTTTCTGCGAACTCTGATGTTATCAGAAATAGAGATTTTGCTCTAAAGTAGTTTTTAACAACACCGTCATCGATGAATGGGCAGAATTTTCGAATAGATTTAATATTTTATTTAAATTTCTTTGCCATGTAAATACTAAATAAATTACGATTATTCTGCCTGAAGACTCTATGTTAAACATTTCTAATACCAAACATATTGTTAACACACTGACATTTGATTTAATACAATAAAATTAAACAAATTTATTAAAAATATATAATTTTTTTTTCTAAACGTAGAGTTACTTTACACTCAAACGACCTACTCCATGTCTTTTTTTACGTAATACCACCTCATAATGGTCGCTTAAAAATGAAGAGCCAAGTTAGCGTACAGACTTTTTATTGAACAGTTCGGAAAATCTAATCCCAATTTAAACGTGGTAATTTCGTTGTAATTCACAATTCAGTTTAAAGTTGTAGTTCCCTGTTAAACTAGCCTTCTTCTGTAAAAAAAATAATCATTGACAAAAAACTCAATTAAA
Organism: Latrodectus elegans; assembly: GCA_030067965.1. Lineage (NCBI taxonomy): Eukaryota > Metazoa > Arthropoda > Arachnida > Araneae > Theridiidae > Latrodectus > Latrodectus elegans. The sequence continues at coordinate 61,943,262 of CM057822.1, read as the reverse complement.
AGATGAAGATGTATAAGATGCTGGAAGATTCAGTGCATACAGCCTTCAAGTTTTTTTTTATTGTATTCACATATTGTTAATGAGAACACCCAGGAGAACAAGAAACACCAATTCTAACAGAATATACAAACAAATCATTACCCATTAAAATATTACAAAGCATCGTTAAACTTAATACAGCACAGTTCGACTGTTAAGTTATCTGGCTCGTTACCTACATCGTGGCTCATATAAGCCTAAGGAATAAAATATTTAGCTTCAATCCTAGTCATTATTATATTGGATGTGATATCCTCTAATGACAAGCACATTTATCGATATAACTGATAAAATTTTTTAATTTATTTTCTGTATGACGCAGGAATATGACCAATTATTAAAGTAAACTCAAAACTACAGATTGATTGCGATACACTCAAAATGTCCAACACCTTTCAGCTTTTTGAAATGCAATCTGAGGCGGTACCAAAAATTTCCATTTCCCCCTATAATTTAGTGAATATAAAAAGAAAGTAAAAAAAAAAAATCGTGTAAAAATGGAAATTTAAATATTTTGCTAAAAGAATCGAAAAATCAAATATTTATAACTAATGAAATTACATTTATTTGATGTATTAGAGGCGTATAATGTACACAGTGTGTGAAAATAATCAAACAGTAAAAAAAATCTATTCAGGTGTGTATGCGTGTGTGTATATTGTACCGAGGTTCGGGGTTCGTGTGGATTGAGAGTGGAATAAAGCAACCACTCAATGAACACAAGACTTTTATTCGTAAAAATTCCACTAGAAATACCAGCTGTAACAATCACAATTATACAGCTACAATTCGTCAGATACAATAAGTAACAGCTTCCAATCACAGGTCTCATATACCTCAGACAGAGAACAGCTTCTCTAAACTAGTACTCACGACAAATCGTCTTCACTCACTGACTGTCTTCACAAAACTTTCTAACTATGTTGGGCTGCGGTATTTATACCTGACTTGGCGGGGATATCTACTAATTTCGCCAAGTTTCTGGAAGCTTCTAGGCTATATCGCTAAATATTGGTCCTAGAGCTTAGGTGATGGATGGTTCCAGAAATATCCATTTCCTGCCAAGTCGCCAAGTTTTCTCGCCAAAACATCGCCAAGTCACCAAATCATTAGAAAACCCGCTTTTGACCTATAACACGTCTAAATACCGCTATTTTTGCCAAGATGTGAGCATATCCGATCTGTCTGTGATATTTTAAGACATATACAATAATTATTTATAAATTCGTAACAATATATATATATATATATATATATATATATATATATATATATATATATATAGTTTTTAGGGATATCCTTTTCGTACATCACTCCGAAAATAATCAGCATTCGCCATTGTTTATATTTTCTTCAAAGTAATTAAGTAATTTATGAAACAAATTTGAGAAGAATGCAAAGGGGAAAATAGATTAACTATTCAAAGTCAAGACTTTTTATGTAAACTTCTGTGTTTTTCCGCAAAACAATGTCATCTGGGAGATAAAAATTATAATAAAGTATTAAAAACAATACAATTTAATATACAGTTTGGTTTGAAAAAAAATTAATTTTTGTAAAAATTAATTAATTTTTAATAAAAACTCAATTTGATTAAACAGAATAAATGAATAAGAGTTTTATTTTTAGTTTCGTTTATGTTTAATTAATTAACATATGCGATTTAATTTCAGTAATACAATGCAATTAAATTTATTCTTAACTAAAAAGTTTGATAAAGTTTAAAAGCAGAATCGCATATTGTAATTAAAATAAATGGCGGAATGAAACCAGTAAAACAATTTGTTTTCACAATAGCTTCGACTCATTGCTCAGATCACTCAACGGCCATCTTCTTCCATAAGAGCCCTCATAACACCAAAACCAAAGTTGTATTTATAAGTTACAGTGCATTTGGAGCCACTATATATATCCTTGCGTGAGATGAGAATCAAACCCACTAACATTGAATAAGTCATTATATTTAGATTCCGAAGCTTTATATACATTTCTTATTCGAAGTAATTGCGCAGAGGTGGTAATTTTATAAAAGAAGGAAGAAAACACGCCTCTGTTCGGGAACAGAACTAAGCTCCTGAATGGTTGAGAATCACAACATCAGTAATTATAAATTCACATCACTATTAAGTGCGATTCAAATTAATTTTAAATGCTGATATCAAAATTTGGTAAGGAAGCTAACTCTTATGTTTTAAGTTAGTCAGGGAACAGCATTGCATTATAAAATATTCATCCCTTTCCAAGCAGCTGTTCTTCGGTCTGGACCAAAATTACACCGGCAAACGTAATAAGAATTTTTATAAGGATAATCCGGATACATTTAATTAAACAAATATATTCTGAGATCAGATTTGAAAAATGAAAAAAACTTTTATTTGGTTAAAAGGGGTGGGAGATAAATTTCTCAACATTATTTAGTTTTCGACAAATTAAATGGCATATAACTTCCTCTTTAATTAAAAAAAATGAAAATGATAACAGAACATTTTAATTGAAAAAAACATTTCTGTGGAAATCGTTTCTGCTTTTAGCGCACAGCTTCCAATGATAAATAAGCACACATACTCGTAAAGTTATGAACATCACTGGCGAAAAGGTTTCTTCTACAGAGGGGAGGGAAATATTCCCCCTTCTGCCTTCAGCATTAAATCGGGTTTTTGAAAACTAGAGTTTCAAATAGCATAAGACATTGTTTTACTGTACATATTCAAAAAGGTTTTTTTTTTTTTTTTTTTTTTTTTTTTTATAGATTAATGAGAAGGCGAATTTAGACATAAGCTGAAGATATAAATTAAACAAGACAGGAAATAACTTACTACATTCAAAAACAAAACTATATATTTTCTAGTTAAAATACTTGCTGTATAAATTTCTATATTTTTTTCATTCTTCTTTCATTTTGAAGAAAATAATTTTATAAGAATATTCAATATAAGAGCAAAATATGAACATATATCAGGCATATTTTTCTATCCTGATTTACCTGTTTTTTTCATTTTTAAAACTGTTTTTTTTCAGTTATAATTTTCTTTTCTAATACTGTGATATTTTAAATGAATAATATAATAAAAGCAATATAAAAAGTAATATATATATATATATGCATTTTTCTTAATGTAGTTCAAAATATCTTTTAACAGGCTCTTTTTATATATTTTTAAATGATACAAATTATTCCAAAGAAATAATGAGATAATTACAGTTTGTCATTGTCATAAAATATGCACTAGTGGATTATAAAACGAGCTCCAACTTTAAAAATTTAGCTCAAGAGAATATTTCCTTGTATGTTAGACTATAACAACGTTAAAATTCTAAATTTCGTATACAAATTCGCGAAATATACTGTTTTTAAAGGGAAAATGTGTGTAAAATATAGATGAAAATATTAAAGCAATATTGACTGTCATGCTTATAAGCAAAATAAATTGGATTTCAATTGTTAAGAATATATTTTTGATTAGCTTGATACTGAATAAAGAATTGTTTAAGAAAACAGGTTTTACTTTTTTGAAATCAGAAAATCAAACTCAGGCCTTCTCAAGATAAGTTTATTAAAAAAGTTATATTATTGATTGAAGAAGCTATACTGTACAAAGTACAGTACATTTTCTTCAATCAATAATATAACTTTTTAATGAAATTATAAAATATGTTTTACCATTTATATTTATAATAAGGCAAAATTAAAACAATTGATTTTTTGAAGTACGAAAATACAGAAACTAGAGATTTAATTAGCAGTTTTCCTTAATAATGAAGGGCTTCACATAACTAATTCGGATAACAAATTTGTTTCAAATTCATTCATCAACCAATCACTAAATGTTAGACTTTCAAGAATTATGCACAAATTGAATATAATTAAGTCTTATATTTTATTTATTAATATTTATTATTTATATTAACACATTTCTATAGTATGTATATTTCTTAACTTTAAACAAACTTTAAATAATCGATATAGTTATTTGTAAAATAAAACCAATTGAATATAATAATATTTTTTTCAATATTTTTTAAATTTACCTAAACACTGAAGTCAATTTTTTACCTTAAAACTCAAGTGTCAGCGCCGATACCCATACTTTTCCGATATACACCAACCTACGGCGAATAGAAACCGCATAAAATTGATTCAAACCTCTTAAAGTAACTATAAAACTAGTTTAAGAAACACAAAGTATTTTTTATTCGCACAAGTCTCACTTTGGAAATAACTAAAAAAGTTTCTTCCAATGAAATAACTAAAAAATGCTTTTCAGGCAACGAAAACTTTCACCAATAATTTTAGTGTACGGATAGCGAATTAAGACATATTCTAAGGAATTTTTTTTTTCGGTTTTCGGAGCATAATATGCAGAGTTACCAAGCCCAGTGAACCAAAAATCGTTTTTCATTTCTCTTGAATTATGCAGCTTGCCCATTAAACTTAAAAATTCTATATAGAAATATTTTTTCCAATGGAATATTTATATCCAAAGTAGATCGTTAGTTTCTGTTTTGAATTCATTGAAAACCGAAACTGACTTCAATATGAGTGATTTGTAATTTCATTTTGGGAGGATGTCAGAGCAATGGTTATACAGCCAAGCTGATATCACAAGGACTGGGGATCTCTACAACGACAATGCTATGAATCAATTCCCGAAAATCATGAAAAAGAGAGAAAAGCAATTGACATTGGACATGTTCTTCAACTCTCCATAAGCAAAAAATGAAATAAAAAGGATTAATATGTAGGACTGTCTGTATGAATGATTTTTAAGAAATTTACCAAAAAATTATGCATCCACTTATTAATTTCATTTTTTTTACAAAAAATCTGTAAATATTAACGAACAATTCTTATAGCCAACAGAGTCTTGTAAGAGATTATGTATCTAAACCAATCATCCACTCTATTTAATAACTAAATACGCTCAATATTTTTTATTAAACCACTTTTTGTTTATCTGACTCATCAGTTAAGCCAATAGGAGACGAATAAAAGAAGCAACACTTTGCCCTTTTCACAGCCACACAATTGAACTTCAGCTTACTTTTAAAACAAATAAAGCATGAGACGCCAACTATCTCATTAGCGAAATTCAAAGAGAACCAACACGTCAGATGTTTTTCAATGTTTATTTATGATCAAAGCATTTTTTGCTTTGCTATGCAAGAATTCAATTTCAATATGTTATTGTACATTTTATTTACAAGGAAATATTTTGGGTTCTACAGTTGAATTATGCGATCAAGGAATTCAATGTATATGTTATATAATATTCAGCTGCAATACGTGAGCTGAAATACACATCGAAAACCCAAAAAATGTAATGACCGATCGAACAAAGTTTTTCATTAATAGCATTCTTGATTGATTGAAATTTTCATATACTAAACAAAAAAGTGATACTAATAAAACACTAAAACAGGTTTCAGAGTAATTTGCATAACCCCCATAGTCTTATTCGATTAATATAAAGAAACATCAGAATTTTAATCGAAATGAACTTTACATCTGTGTGGTGTCAGTTTTTAAGGGAAATGTTTTAATTGGAAATTATATATGCTTCATCATGTGTTGACATACCTCACAACTGCTGACTTCTTCATTATGTTAAAAATTGTTGATTTCTATATACATATATATATATATATATATATATATATATATATATATATATATATATATATATATATATATAGGCGTGTGGTTTTCAATGTTATGTAATTAACCGTCAGCAAGCAACGGTATGGAGATACATAATTATTAATGAATTTCTGAATTTTAATTCCATAGTAAGAATGGGCAACGATGTCTCTTTTATCCGACAGATTCCAGTCAAGCTTATATATAACCTGACATATTGAGGAGGTCAAAAAGTCAGTTTTAATTCTATTAAATGTAATGATTATTGTCCAGAGTGACGCTGTTGGTCCTGTTTTTTTCTTACATATATATTGCTTTTGTGTTGATAATTTTAAGTACTTCGCTTCAATACAGGAATGAGCGAAAATTGAAGTTTTGGTTTTTTTATAAGTAAAATGTATTATTACTATCATATTCCTTAATATTATGTTTTGTGTAAGCATTTGTGGGGTCGGAAATGACGGACGAACCCACGATCTCTTACGAGAAAAAATTTTTATTTTAGAAAATCTATTTAACACATACATTTGGAAAATTTTTATACTTCTCGTCATTCAAAGTCAATGGCCGGAAATAATAATCATAGAAAATTCAAAATGAAAAGCATATCCACATTAGTCGATAAATGTTTTTGTTTCTTTAAAATGGTATTTGAAATTAAAAAACTATATAAGTTATAAAAGCCTTGGAAATCATTATTTTAAAAACATTTAAAGTTAAAAGCGACTGAGTAAGGGCTGATCAATATTTTATATTAAAAATAAACACTTGTGTACTAATTTAAAAATCAATATTGGTTTATTTTGCTGAAGATAATTTTATTTAAAATAAAAGTTTTTCTCCACATAAACGTCAAACTCATTCGGTTGCATTAAAAAAGAAGAAACATTTCTTTGAATAGTAAATTATATCACTTTTTAATTCAATCTGGGTATAATACTTATTGTATAATCTATTTATAAAAAAATTCACTGAAGAAAAAACACGTGCTTGTGGCGAAACCGTAGAAACTACTAGCAGACAAAAATAAAAACTAGAAATTGGCTATTTTATTCAATTTTCTTCCACATTTGAAACTATACTAGATTTTAAATTTTAGTGAAGCTCTCTCTCTTTTTTAACTGATATTTAATTAACACTTCATTCTTTATTCTGATAATTTTAACGATATTAAATTTAAATTCAGGATCTGAAATTGAATAAAATTTACAATATCTAGGAATTTCAATAGATTCGCACAGTTATTGGAAAAATTAAATTTTCTTTTTGTGTAACATTCAAAAATTGTGTTTCTTTCAAAACACAATTTTTTTTTGTTTATAAATTACGATTAATCTGATATTTGTAAACACAATTTAGATTTGAAGCAATTACAGAAACCATTTTTGCACACAAATGATCATTGCTGAAATGTATTTTACTTTTGATATATTTTCATTCGACATCAACATAATAAACTTCGACAACATATTTCAAAATTATAATGTTCATTACATCACAAAAATTAATTATTTAAATGATATACTAATAAATGTCAAAAATTACAATTGCGCTTACTTTAAATAGGTTATACTTTAGCCTTCGTCAGAAATATGTTTTAATATTTTTAGTAGAACAGGAATTAAGATTGCTAATGTTACTATGATGTTACGCATTATCAAGTAAAACTTTGATTCTGATTTCTCCTTTATATTTCCTCTGTGCAATAATAAACTTAGATACATTATTGTAAAACAAGTAGTTTGGAGGAGTAAGTCAAGAGTTTCAAAAGTGTCATTTCAGTCATAATTTAAAATTACGAGAATGCGAGAGATGTAAGTTTTTATTTGTCAGAAAGATGCAAAAAATATATAATTTAATTTACCATTCAAAAAAATCAAATTTCATTTCTTTTACCGATGAAAACATAATTCAATGTCTAAATATTTTGATACAAATGAAAATTATAAAATTTGTTTTTCTTGCGTAAAAAGATATTTACATGAACAACATTTAATTTCACGCCTTCATTTTTTTACTTCAATAATAAACAAATTCAAGATTTATATCATTTTTAGGTGACCTAAATAAATTAATTTCATGTAATTTTATGATGGGAATCACAAAAAGCGTAAAATTTGTATTTTTAAATTTAAATAATTAAAAGGAGCAACAATATAAATTTTTAAAATTAACAACTTTTTTGTAGTTAAAAATGTTCCAAGCCATAATGGATCAAGGGACAAGGTATAATTTTAATTAAGTATATTTTAAGATATTTAGAATTGAGAGTAAAATAATTAAGTTAAAAACTGGGATTTATAACATTCTCAAATTTTCAATTTAAAAAACTATTTAACAGTTCAAAGTGCAGACTTGTTAAGAGATAAAAAAAATCCATATTTTTATGAAGTGACGCATATTCATAAAATATAAATATGACATTAATTTACAGGAATTGTCAGAAATTAATGCACATGCAAGTATCTCACAACACACAACATCTTTTGTTGATTTCGCAAATATAATCATTTATTTAAAATAAATTTAATTTTTTAAAAGTTATTTTAAATGATTCTGAATAATTTACTAAGATAAATTGACAGAAAAATGCATTGTTTTTCGCGAAAAATGATCTCATAAAATTAAAATTAATGCTCAAATTTAGAATTTTGAATAATTAAAAAGTTCTAATTTTATATAAACAATGCACTAATAAATATAATCGGTTTCTAAAACAAACATTAATAATTACTAAATACAATGGCAAATTAGGAATCAATATATTAAATCAGAAAATATAGATTTAATTTCATACGCGAACAAAATATCCTTTTATTTAAAAAAAGATATCAATAGATCTTTCAGTATGGATTTTTATTCAATATAAATTATATTTGATGAGAAATGTTGAAGTAAGGTACAAATGTTTCACTAATGAAATAAATTATGTGAGTAATAAGACTTAAAGTAAACAGATCATGTACGATTATATATATGAGAGATTTAAAATGCTTAAAATAATTTCATTTTATTAAAATACTCACCATTTTTCCATAATCTTAGAGAAAAAGCATCCACAAAAATAAACACCAATTTTCAAACTTTCAGGAACATTTTTAGCGGCTTTTTGTTAACAGTGTTACAGGGTTGCCAATGAAAGTAAAATGAAAATGATAGCCAAATTTAAACTCAAAGGAGGGAAATGCGTCGAAAATTCAAATCATTCGATTAATTGTGGCGCTAACAATGGCATCTCTCTATTTCCCGTTGGAATTGATATCCCTTGGACGCAATAAACTTTTTCCGCACATTAATTGATCATCCATGTTATCCTATCGGGAAGATATTCAGAAAAAATAATTTGGCCTTAAATTTATCTGGAAACGAACAAATTATTTTTTCGTAATATTTCGAAACAATAATTTTGATGAGCAAATTATATGTAAATGATGTCTAATTTGAATCCTTATTCTTAAAAATATTATTTAATTTTTGCTTTTCAATTTTTCTCTTTACATTTCTTTTTCTTTTGTTCTTTTTTTCATTTTATATAAATAATTTTTTTTATTTTGCGCATATATTTATTTTATACCGATTAAATAATCAGTTCAATTCACGAAAATTTAAAACATACTACATAAAAATGATTTAACTCTTTCTAAATATTTTGAATATTTCAATCACTTGCTGCTTAACATTATAAAGAAATTAAAATATTGTAAATAGAAATAGAAAATATTTTTTTAAAAAAATATATATTTTTAAAATTTTTCAAAGTTATAGAAATTTAATAAACATAAATTAATTACCATAGAAAACTAACTATTAAATGTATGAAAATATAATTATGGTTTTGCAATTTAATAATACATATGCGCGAATAATTTTATCTATTGTTTCAATTCAAATAATGAATCAAAAGAAGTCTAGAATATAAAACTCTTTATCACAAATATTTCTATTATTTGTGATTATTATAAATATTCTTATAGATAGAACGTTTATCCTATGAACAGCAAATGAATTAAACAGAAGTTGATTTTCTTACCAGAAAACATCTTAGTAATAATTTGATTTATCGATAATAGATTTTATAATTTTGGGATATTTTTCTTAGAAGCACACACAAACTATTTTATAAGCATTTTATAAATATAAAAAAAAATTATGCTTTACTTGTAAACAATATTGTGTTATATGGTTACGATACAATTTGTTTCAAATACAATTTTATTCACGTTTTAATAAATTTACCGCGTTTGAAATTTCTACGGAGCCTGATTAAGGCAGGGGCATACGGGACAGTTGTACCGGAACCCCACACCTGAGGGGCTCCCAAAAAGATGGGAAAGTTTTCTCACGTTTCAATCAAATAGAATCGTTTGTCAAATTGAATAGCAAGTTTGTTGTTGTGAAGCAGAGAAGATTTTGTCGCGGGTCCCGATTGGTTTAAATAGAAACTTGAATTACTATATCATTTATTAAAATGCACAGAACAGAAATTTTTTTACAGCTGCATCATCTTATTTCCTCTAAATTCTGATACTGATTATTTAAATTCAATATTCATTATAATTTTTTGAACGGAGATATCGGAATAAATCTCTCACATAAAAATAGGAAGAATAACCTAGCAAATGCAAAATATATAAATACATATGATAATAAAAAACATAGTACATTTAGAATAAAAATAAGGAAACAGCATTTCTAACTAAAACATATTAAATGAATGATTAAAATAAATTTTCTGCATATTCCCGAACAATATACAACAAATTCTTCGTATTTTTATTAAATCGAAAAAAAAATGATTATATTTTGACATTGTATGTACTAAACAACCTAAACTTATTGTTATGTTTTGTAAATCAGGAATGCATTCTCTTTCAGGATCAATTTTCAATTATTGGATCAAACTCCCACGTCATAAGTGAAAAAACTTTTTTTTTCGTGAACTGTATTAGCATCATCTGTCTCCCTTGTACACTTGGAGCATGAGTCGAACTCAGAATCTTCCACAACAAGGAACGTATTATACTATTAAGTTATGGTAAGCTTCCCGGCTAGAAGTCGAAAAAAAGTCAAGCGTAGCATACTCGAATCATGGATTTTTAATATTAATCGCTTTCACAAACATTTCAAATTTGCAAGGCAATTAAAAATTTTTATGATTGAAAAAAGCGCAGAGATTTTTAAATAATCGGGTATAATTTCATCACGAGAGGCCTTCTAATAAAAAATGTTTGAATGATATAGTATTTCTGAACAAGAACTTTCAGTTATAACTATAACTGAGCTTTTTTATGTCTTTTGGTATCTAATATTAATTAAATTTTGCTTTATAATAAATTTGGCAGAACTAACTGACTTAAAAAAATTAAGCAAATCTTAGTGAAGGGGGTCACTCAATAATATATATTAATAGGGTAAATAGCTTAGCAACAATAGGTTGTTAACAATAACATTTCTCGCAGTTACGTAAACATTGTCGATTGAAATCGTTAGGTTAATAATGTGGAAATGAAAGATAAATTTTATTTAAATATATATATTATAGTATTTTCACAATTGTTTTCTTGATGTAGGAGTTGAAGATTTTATTTTTAGAGTGTTTATGAAAATGTTATTATTTTATTCATTTTCTAATCAATGAAAAGGGGATTTGCGTAGCGATTAGCTTCGTGTTTTCTATTATGAGAGAGGTGCCAGCTTTCATGGAATTAGAATTTTTAACAGCAAGTTAACAGTCAACTATTACCATCAATATCCATATGTGACTATATAGCTAAAATGAACAATGCTAGCAATATCAATGTAAGATTTTTAATAAAAATGGTTGATTGCTTGCATTATGGCAGGCAAAAGCCTAACTTTGAATTCCAGTAAAAAAATTTTTTTTCAATATGTTAGAGTTTTGATGCCATTTGATATCTCTAAATTTGCATAAATTTTTAGAAATAAAAATAAAATGTCTTTTTTTTTTTCCAAACTATCTGAAGTTTTACAATAGATATTTCGTTCTGTGTTTGTTAATTTAGAAAATTATTAAATCAATATGATTTTTTTATTTTTGTCAAAACGTTTAATTCATCACGGGATAGAATAAAATCTAGTATGAAAATCATATTACAATTGCATAAGTTTAAAACTGTCAGAAAAACTTTCAGTGAAAATGTAGGTTAGTAAGATGAACGGACACAAAAAAGGTGCGCAGTACACTGGATTAACCATTAAGTCATGTAATGTATGATTTGGGGGAGTAATTTCATTTTAAAATAATAATTCAAATTTATTTCTTCACTTTTCCAATGCTTATTCTGCTCGTGACAGGTAAAATTTAAATATCTTATGTTCTAAAAGCCAGGGAAAAGTGAAACCTAATAATGAACTGTGTCAAGGTATTGTCAAGACACTTTGAGAACCATGTAAAATGTAGTGATTATGTTTTCAAAAATGGATTAAATAACTTAACATAAATCTCCTGTCTCCATCTAAAGATGCATTGGAAAGAAATTTAAGGATAACCAATGAGATTTAAATGTCATAATATCTCAGGTATGAGATTATTTTCTGTATGAAATAAGGAATCTGAAATTTGCAGTGTTTACAGAAATGGAGGCAGTATATTTTTGTTTTGAAAAATTGAATCTATTTAGATTTGTAAATTTTAAACTTTTATGAACAGCCTGTACGGCTACATGGAATTGTTATGTCATCAACAAATATTTCATTCACTATATGATTCGAGTTTAATATTCAAAAATAGAAGAGTTTAATATTCAAATTACCTTCTAGTAAAACCACTTGAATGAATGTTGATTAACATTTTATAAATTGAAACTCCGGAAGTCTAGCCGAGCTGGCAGACCAAATGGTTAAAGCTCTTGCCTTCGGTTCAAGAATTTGTGTGTTCGAATCCCATCTTGGGCGTGGATGTTTGTAATGTATGATTTGGGGGAGTAATTTTATTTTAAAATAATAATTCAAAATTTATTTCTCCAATTTTCCAATTATTTTCTACCGAATTCAATTAATACGATAGTAATATTTATAATTTCTATCGTAGACTTCAGACATGGAACAAAATTTTGCAACAATACTTTTTTAACAAAATCATTCCTAATTTGTATTTCTAAAATAATGGCATATCGTTCAGTCCAATATTTAGGTGAACGATTCTGATCTGGCGATAAAATACCGTGAATTTCTAAAGAAATAATCATGATTTCTTTTAAACAACCTTTGCAGCAATTTCAAGCTACTGTTAATACGATGAGTCATTAGCGGTTTCTTTGATTTTTCCAGGACCCAATAACAGGTAAGAATATTCATTCTCTTCTTCTAATTCAGTACAGCGGATACAGGCCAAGATCATGCCTAACAGTTTTTGCCATCTGGTCTTGTACATCACAAGGCTACATCAGCTTCTTTTATTTATAAAATTAAAGTCCATTTCGTCAGAGTCAAGTCGCCTAATTTTTATGCTTCCTCGTTTTCTATTTCCCATAGGATTGTAAAAAGGCGCTTTTTTACTGGGTTCCATTGTCGGATCGGAGCAAATTCCCAAACCATCGGAATCTACAGCGTTTGATGACTAGATAAGAATATTATTCGGCGCTGAATTACAAATAAGAGTTCAAAATATCAAGAAGTTATTTTAAGGAAATGGAGATAATATTATTCATAAATTTTGTAAAAGAAATTATTTAAGTAAGTTTTAAATTTAATAAATTAGTCGAATTGATTCAACCAAGATTAAAAAATATCTGCTGATTGATTATACTGCATATTTAAAAAACATTCAGGAAAGAAATCTGTCGAAATATTTTATCTTTGAATATGTTATTAACCACCTGGATAGTTTAGCGTAAGTTATTCAAAATAAATAGGTGCAGTAATATTACTAAAATAGTTTTGAATGGGAGTTGAGTAAATTCCTCTTTTAAGCAAATGAATTGTTTTATTAAAGACCTCAAATCACCGTTTCAAAATGAGTATTACAGCAAATTTAATAAGCGAGTACAAAAACTAAACATACATATGTTTTTGTTGCGCGTGAAAATAGTTATAAAAATGAGTGGATTTTTTCACTCAAGAAATTCATTTAGTAGTTACCTGTAAAAGGTTATTTAGAGTACAAGAACAAAAAATTAGTTTATAAATACATTTACATTATTAATGTAAATGTATTTATAAACTAATTTATTATAAACTAATTTTTTGTTGATTAATGATTAATCTTACTATTTTTATACTAATTTATTACAAATAACTCTTTTTTTTATTTTAAAAGACTAATTATGCTTTTCTTGTGATTCATGTAGAAAACATGTATAACTAGTTACAAAAATGTTACTATAAGGAAGAAATTGTTCCATTTAAAACAGTTTTTTTTCACTCAATTTATTAGCCTACTGAGCTGGTATTCCAATAGTTAGCTCTGTTGCTTTCAGTTCAACAACTTGTAGATTCGAATAACATCTTAGGGTTTAAAATTTCTAGTGTTCATGTTTAATTAGTGCTATTGTGGAAAACATTTTCTAATTGGTCCTTTGAGAGACAAATAATCCAAATTAAACTATTAGCCTTTTATAAGGGCAAAAAAAAGAATATAAAATATATATAATATTTTATATTGTACACAAATGTTGAGAATAATATCTTAGTATTTAAATCATTTTGTTTCCATATTTGAGAGCAAATTTCCATTGGGGGAAGTATATATTTCTAATTAAACAAAATTTAATCCTCTAATGCTAGCAAAAGTCTGCTAAGTATATTAATCTTAATTTTTAGAAAGCTACATTTTATCAATAAAATGAAATATTTTAATATTTATCACGAATTACAAAGTTACTCTGATAATTTCCTATGCATATCTGATTCACATTCAAAATAGAACACTAAAATGGCCAATTTTAAATATCAGTCCTTTTTGATAAATTGCTTTTCGAATTTCTGGAAGCTGAAACATTTTGGAATAACATGGGAATGATGAATTTATCATTTTAATTTTTCAAATGACATCTTGCAACCAATTAAAAACAAATGTGTCATAAATTTTTTATTTGATTTCTTCAATTATGCTTTATTTTTATTCACCAACCACGCTTGATGCGTAAGTTGAATTCATTGTTGAAAAATTCATTCTGTATTTGGTTCTGATAACTAGAGATGAATTAATGCAATTGAAGATTTTATAGCTATCTATAAGTTGATAAATATTCCACGTAATGGGATTAGAAACGGTCTGATCATACTAATAAATAGAATATCTTACTCCAAGATATGTAGATGGGCAAAATTAAAGAACCAAAGGTTTTTCAAGGAACTCATCAATGTGAAACATGATATTGGAAGACATTGCCCGAATATAAGGAAAGAAAGGGCATGTCCATATTGCTTCAGAGAAATTACTGTTTTTTATGTAAACAACGTGGTTTATCCTCCTTCCTTGGCGATTTACTTTGATCTCATTAAGCTGATGGCTTCCTCTAAGATATCTACCTATTTACGAACATATATAACGACGACGACAAAGTGATGTCATAGCCAATAACATAGTGTTTAGATATGATCCTGAAATTTAATCTTTGAATAACCTTAAAATTATACTCATTTTCTGTTTACAAGATTTGTTCCTATTATGTTTGTTGTACGATGTAAATGCAACGAAATATGACGTACGAAAACAAATTGATTCTTTTCATCAGATATTTATCTTTAAAGTTTGCACGATTAGGATTATTCTAAAAATAGAACAGAAAAACAAGAAATCTGGAAATTTTGAAAATTTAAAGGTGAGTTGCATGGTGGTCTTGTGGAAAATTATCGTTTTCACTCAGAAGTTATGGATTCTATATATAGTGAGGTTAAGCCTCTGTTTCCAGAGTTTATGAATGTGTTAAATGTTCCGTAGAGTTTAATACCCATCAGTTAGAGTAATAGGGATAGATAGTGTTTCCCAGACTGGGTCTTCTTCACTTGAATTTTATACAAAAATATGAATTGTTGGATGTGTTTATGGGAAAAAATAGACACCAAACACAGTTAAAACTAGACTTAATCTTAAATTTGTTATACGCTATATCAGGGGTGGCCAAGGTCCTTGATAATTGGAGACATTTTCCAAAATTTGAAACTTTTCGCGAGCTGCAGTTAGATACACATTTAAAAGGTGTGTAAAAAAGGCATAAAAAATTTTTACAGTAATTATTCAATATATATTTTTACAGTATTTGTTGAAAACATGTAAACAAAAGTAAAAAATATGTGTATTGAGCTTAAATATTAAACACATTTATTTATTAACTTGATAATTCTTTCATATTTTATAATTCTTTAAAATTTGGAGAATAATTGATGACAACGCTTCTCAGTACTTCTTTTAACTGCTGGTGAGTTAGTACTGATCAGTGTATGGATTTCACGAATTTTAAAGTGGAATAAAATGATTTACATTGCTCCGAATATTAAAGTAATGTGACAAGAAACCTTTTCTAATTCAGGATACTTCGATTACCGAGATGTTCTATGTGAATTATGCTGTTAATTGGTACAAATTGAGGAATTTGTGTGTGTGAGAGAGAATCATCTCTTAAATAGCCAATAAAACGGATTTTTTACCCAGCATTGCCGGTGCTCCATCAGTTGCAATGCTTACAAATTCATTACGAGGCCCATCAATAGTTTTCATTACGAAATTTAATGCATTTTTAATATCGACACAGAGATTCATTTGACTCTTGAAGCTAAAAAATCTTATTATTCTTCTTTAACAACGAAGTCAGATGAAACAAAACGTATGAAAACTGCCAATTGCGGAAGATCTGTGGTATCTGTCGATTTGTCAAGGGCGAAGCTGAATTTCAATACAGTTCTTCAAATCATTTCTTAAATTATATTCAAGAAATGTATTCATTGCTGTTGTGCGTCATTCGGTAGTTTGTCTCGAAATAGGAATTTCCGAAACAAGTTTATGCAATTCTGCTTCATTTTATATTCAAAAGATGTATTCATTGCAGTTGTGCGTCATTCGGTAGTTTGTCTCGAAATAGGAATTTCCGAAACAACTTTATGCAATGCTGCTTCATTTGGATCTAAAGCTTTAAGTACATTTTTCAAGTTTTTTTAATAAACTCTCCCCCTCCATACCGGCGTTTTGCACAAGCAAAATTCCAATCAATAAAACTGGCTTCAAATACATTATATTGTTTGATTGCTAAGGATCATCAAAATTGACTGTTTATTTAAATTTGATCTTAAAGAAGCAAGTTTATCTGATATTAATTTGGTGGATACTGATGAGAAAACTGAGGATGATTGGTTTCATAATGTTCAACATAAATGGCTAGCTTTATAATTTTAGTGTTATTAAGACAATAACAAGACACGTGTTACATACTATGAAGCAAATTAACTTTCCAAAAATTCCAGATTACAAATTATATCCGTAGCAAGAGAGATACATATTGTTTCCTCCTGACCACAATGTCGATTGCCCGTTGCAATGAAAGTTTACAAATTCCAAGTCGGTCAGTAGTCAATCGATTCGGGACGATTACACTACCGTTTCTGTTCGCTCCTACTCTTATGGGTCATATTATTCTTAACTTGGTTAGAAATGAAATTTGTTACAACGTTGCACTTAGTCTTTCATATTGGTTGTCAGTAATTTAAGAGACATTTTTAAACACATACAGAACGATAGTAATTTTTTTAAAAATATAACACAAAAATGAAAACGGAACTCGAGTACATTATCGAGAGCCACAGCTTGGCCATCTCTGATAAAAATTTTATGATAAACGACAAAAGATTTAATTTCATTCGCACGTGCGCTATTAATAAGTTACTGGATCACGATATTGATACTTTTAATTAATATTCTCCACTTCAACTTTCTTTCGCCATACATTTTCATATCTCTGATATTTCAGCTTGGTTCAGTAATGAATACACGAATTTCTGACCATCAAGAGTAAAATCAATTGCAATGCATCAATGATTTATACAAAAATTTTACTTTAAAAATTTAGTTATACTTATTGAGAAAAAGTGAGTTGCCAAGCTGGCAGCCGAATAGTTAACTCTCTTGCTCTCGGTTCAACAGTTCTATAGGTTAGAATTCAACCTTAGATTCAGATATTTGGAAAACAGGCCCCAGTCTAATTAGCTCTTGTATGCAAACAATGCTCTTTATAGCTACATAAAAAAAACCAAACCAGATAGTTGCTCAGTATTACTGGTGTGTCAAGTGATTTCTTTTGGAAAACTTAATATTAGCGAATAGTATGCAGTATTCTATCAATCATCTGGTAATGAAATATTTGATAATGTACTTCCCTGATGACTTACAAGTAAATAAAGAAAGATTTGAGGATTATTTTACGCTAAATTATATATTCAGGGAAAAGTGATTCTATGATGTAAAGTACGTGAAGCATTCGGTGTCAGTAATTTGCATAAACAGGACATCAAAACCAAGTTTTTGAAATGTATGTAATACATTTCTGTTCCCATGTATAAGCTTGATTAATATTGCAATGCAGATAGAGTAAATTAGCAAGTTTTGTGGTAAAAATTTACAATCGAGTATCCTTTAATTCTTTGACATTAACATGTGACTAACAAGATATCTTTATATAATTTTTGTGTATCGACTAAAATTACCCGGGTAACCAGAAATTGAATTTTGTCTCCAAGATGTTAACACCAAATTTTCCGACAAACCAAGTAGTGGCCGATTCTACACTGAACTCAATTTTGTTTGTTAAATCACAATGTATTTTTCACCGCCAGTCTCAATGACGGCATCATATATCAAAGATGGAGGATCTTTAATCAATCCTCGATTAGCAATTCATAGAAAAATTCAACGTCTAAATTTCCGTTTAATAGATGTAAAAATTATTTGCGTTGCGTATAATGTTTTCCTGTTGAATTTTAAACAAGGCTTATTAGTAATTTTTTTTATTCGATGTTTCGTTATCTTCTAAGTAAATGACAAAACCATTTTCTTTTGAGTATGACAACTTAAAAATTATATTAAATATCAAACTCATTTAACCAAGTACATTTATATGGTATAAATATACACAGGCAATATATCTTCTCTTCTTATGGCAATAATTTCTCCTTCCGATTAAAATTTTACATTAAACTAATCAATAAAATTTCAGTTATAAAGTTTTCAATATTTATAGTTCCGTTTTATAAAGAATTATTTGTAACTAAAATATATAAAAAATTCTCATTTAACTTATGTAAGAAATTTAAATGGTAAAACTTTCAAACATCTGCCAGTATTATATGATATTTTGGACAAAGCAAATAATCTATAAATTGATTTGTGATTCATTATACATTTACATTAGAGTAAATGTCTAAAAACAGATTAGTTAGGTTAACTTCTTTAATAGTCACCTTTAATCAACTTGATATTCGTTTAATTATTCTTTTTATCAATAAGTTTTTAAAAGCCAAAAATAAAAATGTCAGGCTAAAGAAATAAAATAAAGGAAGATACTCAGAAAAATTAAAAATTTCAAAAAATTATCACTTTTATCCTAGTTTTAAAATATTTAAGCGAAACAAATTATTTAATTTCGTTGACTAAGAATATTTTTGAGGAGGTCAAGTATTTTTTATTCATAAGGAATAAAATTAACTATAAAGTAAGCGCAGACTAGGAAATATGACACATGCATTACTGCTTGTGTATATACAATTCGTTATTGAAAATTTTACAACTGAAGCAAAATAGTACTGCACAATTCGGTCGTCACAGTTGTCATCGTAAAATGCCAAATCAAGTTCTTTAAAAAAGAGAGCCACACTAACCAAAAATCACTGAATGAAGGACAGACAATTGTTTAGTTTATATTTGACAAATCGCTTTCTTTCCTATTTAAACCTCCTAAAGAAAGATGTCTTAATTTTACTATACTGAAGAGGAAGAAAGATGTCATTTCGTTTGTTTTTCAATGAAAAAAAAATTAATTGTTACGCAGTAAAATATGTATAAATTCAATTATATGTGAGCAACAGTATGTGGAAACTAAAGGTGAAAAGTTATAAAAAAATATTGTAATTAAAACTCGTGATTTAGAGTGCGTACCTTACGAATTTATAATGAAAAATATCGGTATTTGCAAGAGTTCCACATCAGTTTTATGAATTCAACATCTCTTAAAATTTTAGGATGTAAACAGATATAATTTTTTAAAAAAACTATGTTACATACGAGGTATATTTTTAATAATAATTTTACATTCTAAGCTTTATGTAAATAAATGAATCATTGTTTTATAAATGATTTGTAAATCATTGTTTTATTATTATTTAATATTTATAAATCATTGATTTAAAACCACAAATTTATAAACTATTACAGGTGTATAAATTAAGTTACTCGAAAATATATAATTAACTTGTTCATATAGGATTAATTTTAATATTTAACTGAATTCATTAACATTTTCATCATAATCAATTTTTAAAATAATTAAATGTTAATTGAGAAACATATTTACTATCGTTTTATACTTGCTTTAACATCTGAAAAATGAATTTCCCAGTCCAAAGAAATTTGAATTCTTCCCTTACACAATTTTACTCAATTGATTGAAATTTTTAAAAAAGAATTTAATACTTTGAAATAAAAAAGCTAATTGATATTTAAATATGTAAATCTGCTTCAGCATCAATCGGCCTTAACTTAGACAGGCATTCTCCTAAAAATCATGCGTTGTTTAATTTTTTTTAAACTAAGAGTGAGTCAATAAGAACATTCGTCCAAAACAAAACAGAAGAAAAATTGTTTATTTTTATCATTCATAATTTTCTATATAGACATTAAAATTTACATATTATTTTGATATTATTTATTAGATTATATTGATATATTGATATTTACAGGATAATATATATATATATTGATATTATATTGATATATTTACAGGATAAAATATATATAAACACACATATATATTACATTCCATATTTACATTAAAATTTACAAGATTATATTTACAGGATATTATACATATTTACACAACACATATTCATACTAAATATTACAAAAATATATACAAATTTACATAATTGCTGGTTCCCACCATTAGTTATTAAGAAAAACCAATCAGTAAATTCTTTGAAAAAATGTAAATTTATTTTATTGTTATTATTTGAAGCATATTTCATCCATAGGCATTATTTATGAAAAAAGTATTAATAGTAAAACATTTTGCATATTCTAGGTAGTTTTAATTCACATTCAATTATCACAAAATAGTTTTTATATAAAAAATAGATTGGGTATAAGAAACACTTAAATCAGTAAAATCATTTATTCATGATGTGGTATAATCGAAATATGGCAGATTACTCTTTTCACAGTTCTCATATTTTTTTTGAGAGACTCACAAAAATCTGTTGATTTAACATTTAACAATAAACGAAATAATTAAGTATTTTTATACAGCACATACAATTTACAATAATATTATTTATTTCAATTTGATAAAAATATAATAAGAGAAAAACAATTTTGCAGGAACAATTTTATCAACCATATCATATAATTTACAGATATGTATGAATACAAATGTACAATAATCAGGCATGATTTTTATTTACGAAAATAGTTTCTTTTCCATTATTTTAAATTTAACATAAATTTTATTAAGATAAATGTTTAATTTCACAGCAAAACAAACACTTAAAACTAATTTTTTCAAGCAGTCTTTTTTGATATCGTATTTTAATTTGAAGATAAATTTTAAAAAGCTTCTGTGTATATAAAAAAAGCACATTCCAATGTTTTTTCCTAGATATGCTAGTTTATGGCCGAACTTAAGGCTAATATTTAAGTTACCTACTTAAATATTTCCCTCTCTTTCACACTAAATATAAAAATTTGATTTACTGCAAACTTTTCATATTGGACACTGGAATTTATGCACAAATTGAACAAACACATCCATATAATCCAATTTTGTGACAACTCATTATCAATATAAAATTTAACAAAACATCATTCAATCATATAGTCATACGATTTTAAAAATTAAAAGGGCACTTCTGCAGTTAAGAAACTAAATTTAAAGATATAAAAAAATTTTAAGTAAAAAAATGTTTTTTAAAAACAATGGAGTTACATCACTTCAGTGAATAATTTGGAACGTTATATTAGAGTTGCAAAACAATCCACTGATAAGAAGTATTATATTTAACGCGCTGCAATTTGACACTAATTGTGGGAGATATTATTGAAAGAATGAAATTTGAAATATTTTAAATTGTGTAATAGACAAAAAGTCAACTGTCAAAAGCAACTATTTAAATTCATAAAACCTGAAAATATTATTCAGTTCATAATTCCCTTTTCAAATAATTAGTAAAACTATAATTTTTATCATTCCGTGATTTAAACTAAAATTTTGATGCATGAAAAACTTATTTTCATCATTTATTTTATTGAAAAACATTAAAGTTTTACTGTAAACAATGAATTAAAATGAGCCCAGCCTATTTTATACTGCCTCGATACAAGTACCAAAGATTTTAGTTTTCAATTACTTTTCCACTTTGAAGAAAATAAAATAAAAAATTGATAAATTTCCAAATCTTCTTATGCTATTGATAAATGCTTTACGCGTATACAATAAAGTTAGATTGATATACAACTGAGTTGGTCCAAAATATAAAAAACGGCATTCCATTGAGATAAATAGTTATAATATAAAAGTTTTGGATTTAATAAAAAATCCCCAACTAATTTCCAATAAAAAGTTAGGATTAACCTAAAGAATATTTTATGTGAACTCCAGATATTCCCAAATCTGGATTCATTCATTCAAATATAAAAAATGAAGATTGATATTCCGAGACGCTTATATTTATCAAAAATTTAAGTTTAATCCTGATAGTTTTGAAATAATAGAAGCAAATGTTTGAAATAATTCATTTCTATTCGTGCACTTTAAACTAATATTATTTAAATATTTATGAATAAATTATCAAAAGGTATCTATTGTTTCAATTACATTACTAACATTACTTAAATCCCATTTATACTGACGACAAGCAAATTAACTGCCCTTTCCCTCCATCATAAATTTAGCACTTAAATCCTAGCCTAAACCCCTAAAACTAATTTAACATAAAATAATATCTAACCTATAAACTAAGTATTTTAATATTAAATCTAACCTATGAACTAAGTATTCTAATATTAAATCTAACCTATAAACTAACTATTCTAATATTAAATCTAACCTATAAACTAAGCATTCTAATATTAAATCTAACCTATAAACTAACTATTCTAATATTAAATCTAACCTATAAACTAACTATTCTAATATTAAATCTAACCTATAAACTAAGTATTCTAATATTAAATCTAACCCATAAACTAACTATTCTAATATTAAATCTAACCTATAAACTAACTATTCTAATATTAAATCTAACCTATAAACTAAGTATTCTAATATTAAATCTAACCTATAAACTAACTATTCTAATATTAAATCTAACCTAAGAATTATAACCTAAATATATCCTAATTCTAATGTAATGCTAAAATAAAAGTACTGTTTATGTGTGAAGAAAAAGACTTTTTTTATTCAAGTATATCAACGAAATTTGAAAAATAATTGTGATTTCAGTATATAAAATTATCAACAAAAATAAACTCCTCGGGAATTACACTTTGAAAATATGGAGAATTATTTTTTAAATTGACCCAGATAATTATAAGCAATTCTATATGACATTCTAATATGATATTAAATATTTAGATAAAAGGACACTTGTCAATGCAAAAATTGGAATATATTTGGTATATTTTTTTATGTGTTCAAGATGCTTATTTCAATGCAAATAAAATCAAAAGTAAACATTTTTATGCACATTCATGTAAAATGCTTATAAAGATAATTTTTTTTATTCCTAAAAAGATAATAATTCGTGAGGTAAATTATGAATGCCTAATTTTGAGCCAAATTATTAATACAGCTCTGATACTCAATCTTCAAAGGCCCCAAATTTTCTCGAGGGTGTTCCATCTTTCAATAGAGAAGCCCTAAACAATAATGAAAACTTCACCAGATAATTTTATTACAAAAATGACATCATTGTGTCCATATGTTTATTTTTGCACATAAAAATCAATGAGACTATGCCTTAAAACCAAAGGAGTCTACCATTAAATTTTAATGTTGTATAACTAAATAGTATTTTTGGTAAAATATATATATATATATATATATATATATATATATATATATATATATATATATATTCCAGAAAATATCATTATATCCTATTAGCAATATATAAAAGAGTACTTAATCTGTTCATGTAAATTTAGAAAAAATATTCTTTTAATTGTTTGAAAATATGTCAGGTTTACATAATGAAATACTTATAATGAATATCTTAAAACAAGAAAGGGTGATTGTTAGAAAAAAACTGCAGTGTAAGTATATCCAAGAAAAATTCCTATTAAATAGACTGGCAATAGCCAAATTTTTGTAAAAATTTGACACGTTCTGCAATTCCTGTGAGGCGCAATTAAATGGCAAGTAATATTTTCCCTCTCTCATATTTATAAATAGTGTAATTATATAATACTCAGTAAAATTATGCAACGTCATTAAATCTTTCAGGTCTTACAGGGAAAAAATTAAGTAGATTTGTAAAAAGCATGTAGATTGGGCAGCTGATCAAAGATCACTTGTTATACACAAATACTAATTACAGTTTTAAAATTTTAAGGAAATTCTAAAACCACTACAAACATCCTATCCGAGGAGGTAATCGAACCCACGAGCTGTTGAACTGAAGAGCCGAGCTCATTCGGCCGTCTCATTATAAGTCCCATTGCTGAATTGAAACAACTTATACTCAATTTCAATAATTCGTGCTGTCTTTTGATAAAACAGTTGCGATTTATTAAACTTTGTTATTTCAAAACTTATTTTCTCTGCAGAGTCGTTTGGAATCCATCTGTTTTTGAAATACCTAAAAAGTAGGTTCAGAACCGATAAAAATATTGCTGGTTCGTGCGCACTGGCTGATTAAATGGCTGACTGCAAGCATTTGAATATTCTGAATGCTCAGGTTATCCAATTTACGCAAAAAAAGTATTTTTTTTGTGATTCAAGACCACAGCAAGACCTGTCATGAAGATTCCTCATTCTCAGTGACAATAATATTAAAGGAGGCTGTTACATGAAAAATACATTTGTCATATTTTGTTAATACTTACGATTTGTTAACTGATTCGCAAACCCCATTTATTAAAAAAAAAAACTCCATAAATGCATGCTTATTATAAAAATTTTGGAAGCACAATATATTAACTACTACTAACATCACATTTATTTTTTACTATTTTCCTCTTATAATTTAGAAACAAATTGAAATGAAATAAAAAATACGCAATATAAAAATATAATTAAAGGAAATGTGTGTGTTAAATGTGAAAAGGAAGAGATTAACTGTTCTCTTAAATTAAATTGTTTAATTCGATTTTACATAAGTGGTATCTGATAGTAAATACGAATTATACTGACGTCAATCTTAAGAATTGCAAGTCAATGTCGCTTAGCGATTTAAAAACACTAGGCTACCAAGCTTTTTAATTAACAGTAAAAATACAAATTTCCTTAAAATAGAAACCCTTTCTTATACATGAAAATTTATATTGTTTCATTTTGTATGCTTCACTCATAGCTTATGTGAATTTCTCCTACGCTTTTCATCTTTAATTAATCTTAAAAGCTTATGGAATTTTGAATGATTGTACACATAAGCGATCCTATAGTTGAAAATAATTATTTCAATTAATTTCATTATGTTTAGATTAACGTGCCTTATTGAGCGTATTCAACATGGTTTGGCGCAAAAGCCAAAGTAAGTTATCCTAGCAAACGTTTTATGCAATGCTATTACGGAGCAAAGACCCGAACTTCTACAATACTTTTGCCTTTGGCTTTATGAAGAAAAATGTAATCAATAGATTATATTTGAATTCTTATCTGAAAGATCTACTAGGAAAGTCATCGCTGAGGCCAACATGATCTATGTCAAGGAGCAAGATATAATATCTGCTGTCTGGATAACATCTACAACTGTGTCTGAAGGAAAGAGTAAAACCGGACCAGATTAAGTTGGCTTAAGATGCATCAGGGAATATCGTCACACAATCGCTGGTATGACAATCTACTACTTAAAATTGAGACATTTCTGCTAGATATAACTGCAAGAGAATGTTTTGAAAACTATGCAATCATACATTTCTCGGAATATATTCGAGAATGGAGTAAAGGCAACATTCGGGAAACACAAAACGAGTGAGAGCAACCAACCATATATCCAAGACTTTGATCCATCCATGACGGACGAAACTAAGTTTTCCCACCTGATAAAATGAAACTCCGAAGTTTTTCAAGCCCTTCTTACTAGTGAGGGTAAACACAGATGATTTCATTAAACTGTGCCTCTGTGTAAAATAAGAGGCAGAAACGAATGAGAAATTGTAAGTTTGACACTCTTCCTACTGTCATGCCTGTGTGGTCGATAATGACGAAGCATCTAACTTGCAAATTTCAGTTCAACGCATTGTAAGATAGAAAAAACGTGTTATCGTACAATTCTCCGAGACTCAACAAGAACTACAGACTGTTGAAATTACTGATCAGATAAGCACTGCAACCAGTTGACCTCCTTTCGCGATGCCACAACGTCTAGCTGTAGGCCTTCAGAACTCCTTAGGACAAACAAAATTTCGAAACGAATCTTATAACGAAAAACAGAGCTATTTCGCATCATGAACATCATCATATCCAGTATTTTAACACAGCAGAAGACCGGCCACGTCTTGCGCTAATGCCAACAATGCCAATCTGTGTTCAGTGACTATCAACAAATCAATTGAGTAAAGATTACTTCGCAGTTGATGAATTCACCCGAAGAACGCTTAACACAGTTCGAGGACGATTATCAATAATACGTACAAGAAATCTTTTACAGATGCCATGTCACTGCTCTAGCCAGTCGCCAAACTGCAGCCGCGAAGTAAACTTTTATTTCTCAAAATAACCAGTGCCCTCTAAATTTCACGAAAATCAAATTAGTAGTCAATGTTTCCGTTTATATGGTTTTGTTATCACTCAACAGTAAATTTCTGTACACAAAGATTAATCAGATTGGAACCTCTACAGAGTGAAGTAGATTTCAAACTAATAAGAATACATTGACCAAGGTAGGACTTGAACCTACGAAATGTTATACCCAAAACCACAGTTCTAACCATTCGACTATTCACTCCTCACATTTAGATTCTAATAGGCAAACAATAAAAGCCCTCGTGAACTTCAGAAGTCATAATCCAAAAGAAATACGTAATTGCGCAAATTTTTACTCAAAATTTTGTCTTGTTAATTTTAAGATTTCAACAGATGAAGATTTCCTCTCATCTCGTCACTTAATGCGAGTAGTTTTGAAGTTGTGTGACGAAATCTTAAGCAATATTCCATTAGTTTCTACAACATTTAAAAGTTGAATGTAAGGGTTATAAAATAGTACTGTATCTTAAAATAGTATATATGCATATATTGTAAACATCCAAGCTCAAAATACCAATATTAAAAACTCAACAGCTAACAGAAAATTTGAACGCCAACTTTTATGTTGCCAGTTGCAACCACCCTGGAGACCTGAAAGTAAACTCTGAATTCAACCAGGGTTTCTCTTTTTTCCTAAAACTCTTTAAAGAAAGAAAAATATAAACTCTAATATGGTACATTTAATAAAAACATTAAAGAAAAACTTCTGTCTTTTAGAGAAACAGTTACATTTTACTGATAATATAATAATTTAACCAAAAATTTAAGGAATTATTTGTGTTCATATAATTATTGTAATACTATTCTAAGCATATATATCTTTCTCATCACTTTCGACACTATCTAAGTTTGATATCAGGAACTTACTTCAACACAAAGACATTTCTCATAAATATAAATGTAAGCTCTAAATAGCAAAGTTTTCGTGACATGAAAAATATATTTTGTAAAGTTATAAGAATGATAGAAATTAGACAGTTATTCTTTCAACGGTCATTTTTTGAACACGAAAGCTATTAGATAAGGAAATAAAATACAAAGTAGATATTGTAATGAATTACTCAGGAATTGAGGAATGTCTTATGGTGGAAACTCTGTGTGTGTGAAAATTTGTGGCTGCTAATCATTCTTACTGGACCTTCTTTTGCAAATAAGCACACATAATAGAATATTTATATTCGTTAGTAAATCTGTACATTTGAAAACATTAGTATTTCTTTTTCAGTCGAGATTTTTGTTTTACACTATACTGTCACTCCTTGCGTATGAATGCTGACTGGACAGGTATTTAAAATTTAAAATGGATACAACCACGTAAACATCAGAATTTAGGAATGATATCAAAAACATTAATTGAACCTAATACCAAAACCCAAGTCATTCAGCTACCAGCATTGGGGTGTAAGTATTTTTACTGATTTATGAATATTACTCCTTTTGCAGATTATTATGGGATGCGCTATATCAGGGATAGCATGAATCGAAGAGATCAGGGCCATGTCATTGCTAGTTATTAAAAAAATTTTACATTACTGGCCATTAAAATTGCTACACCAGGAAGGAATGCAGACAACGAAATGATATTTATTGAACAAATATATTATTCTAAAAATAACAAGTGATTAAATTTTCAAAAAATTTGGCTGGATAGATCCTGAGAAATCAGCACCCAGAACAACCACCTCTGGCAGTAATAACAGCAGTTATACGTCTGGGCATTGAGTCAAACAGAGATTGGATTGCATGTACAGGTACAGATGCCCATGCAGCTTCAACACGATGCCACAGTTCATCAACCGTAGTGACTGGCGTTTGTTGACGAGCCAGTCGCTCGACAACCATTGACCAGACGTTTTCTATTGGTGATAGATCTGGAGAACGTGCTGGCCAGGGCAACAGCCGAACATATTCCGTATCAAGGAAGGTTCGTACAATACCGGCAAAATGCGGTCGGGCATTATCCTGCTGAAACGTAGGGTTTCGCAGGGCTCAAATAAAGGGTACAGCCACGGGTCGTAACACACCGGAAATGTAACGTGCACTGTTCAAAGCACCGTCAATGCTAACAAGAGGTGACCGAGACGTGTATCCAATGGCACCCCATACGATCACGCCAGGTGATGGGCCAGTATGGCGATGACGAAAGCACGCTGCCAGTGTGCGTTTACCACGATGCCGCCAAACACGGATGCGACCATCATGATGCTGTACACAGAACCTGGATTCATCTGAAATGATGACGTGTCGCCATTCGTGCGCCCAGGTACGTCATTGATCACACCATTGAAGGCGCTCTTGTCTATGACGCAGCGTCAAGGGAAGCCGCAGCCGTGGTCTTCGAGCTGAGAGTCCATGCTTCTACAAACGTCGTCGAACTGTTCGTGCAGACACTTGTTGTCTTCCAAACGAGCCCGTTTCTTGCCTCACGACTCGTGACGTGGTTGCATGATCCATTACGGCCATGCGGATAATATGCCTGTCTTCTTGGCTGCTAGTGAAAGGTGGCCAGTGAGATGCCGCATGGCGTTCCGTATTACCGTCCTGAACCCATCGATTACATATTCTGCTAACAGTCATTGGATCTCGACCGACGCGAACAGCAATACTGCGATAAGATAAACCGCAATCCCGGTACGCTACAATTCGACCTTTATCAAAGTCAGAAACGTGCTGGTACGCATTTCTCCTTCTTACACGAGGCATCACAATATCTTTTCTCCAGGCAACAACGTTCAAATACAATTTGTGTATGAGGAACCGGCTGAACAATTTCCTCATTTAAAAGCAATGTAGGTGTCGCTACTGGCGCCTGCTTTGTCTGAATGCGCTGAAAAGCTAATCATTTGCATATCACAGCACCTTCTTCCTTTCGTATACATTTCACGTCTGTAGCATGTCGCCTTCTTGGTGTAGCAATTTTAATGGCCAGTAGTGTAATTCACGGACTAAATTAAAAATAATCCTATTTATCGGATAGTGAAGATTATCAATTAGAGTATGTTCTAAATGTAGTTTAGTTTCATTTACTGCACACGAGGGCATTAGACCTCTTGATCTAAGAACTAAAGAGGTCTACGTTATAAAGTGGATTTCCAACCCACAAATTAATTATACAAAAGTAGAATTATTTATTGTATGTCTCTCAACCATCATTTTTTGCCAATATCTGCTAATTAGACTGGAATTTCTGATTTCTAGTGGATTCTGTGCCGCTGCGAACATTAAAGCACAAGGCGGGATTCGAAACCACGAATTGTTGAACCAAAGATCTAAATGTAGACAAATTTCTTGTCAAGTCTCAATATACATTTTTGCCACCAGGGCTAACAAGAAAAGGATTTATGATTTAAAATGGATTCAGAGCCACTACAAACATCCATACAAAAGATGGTATTTGAACCCACGAACGGTTCAATCAAAGATCTAAATGTAAACAGCTTTCTCCTGTGTCTAACAACGGTCATTTTTGCATATGAGAGTTATTTACACAGAATCTACGACATAAAATAGATTCTGAACTTTTACAAACATCCGTGACCATGATAGAATTCGAACCCACGAAATGTTCATCCAAATTGCTACATGTAGACCAATTTCTTGTTTGTCTCTCCACGGTAATTCCTTGCACATTAATGCTAATTTGACCGGGATTTTCATTTTAAGTGGATTCTGAGTCACTACAAAAACCATGCATAAGGTAGGATTCGAACCCAAAACTTGTTGAACCATAGTGCTAAATGTAGTATAATTTCTTGTTTCGTTTCTCAATATTCATCTACTGCAAATGAGTGCTAATTAGACCGGAACCTACGATAGGAAGTTCCGAAGGTTGCTTGTAGTAGTTCCTACGATCCGAACCACTACAAGCAACCATGCGCAAGGTGGGATTCGGAACCACGAATTGTTAAACCAAAGTTCTAAATGTAGACAATTCTCTCGTGTGTCTCTCAACGGTCATTTTTGCACACGAGAGCTAATAACACCGAGACTTACATTTTAAAATAGGTTCTGAACCGCTAGCAGCTTCAATACCCAAACTGAGATACCAACTTACGTATCGTTGAAGCAAAGTTCTAAATGTTTACCAATTTCTTATTTATCTAGCAATCATCATTTTTTCCTTGCAATGGGTAATTAGAGAGAGACATTTTATTTAAAAGAAATCCGAACCACTGCAAACCTCCATGCCCATGGTAGGATTCGAACCCACGAATTCTTGAACCAATGTGCTAAATGTAGACCAATTTCTTATTTGTATCTCGAAAGTCATTTCTTGCACATGAGTGCAAATTAGACCAGGATTTTCAATTTAAAGTGGATTCTGAGGCACTACAAACATCCATGCACAAGGTGAGATTAAGACACACGAATTGTTGAACAAAAGTTCTAAATGTAAACAATTTTGTCGTGTGTCACACAACGGTCATTTTTGCACATGAGAGCTAATTACGCAGGGACCTACGATATAAAGTAGATTCTGAACCACAACAAAATTCCATAACCATGGTGGTATTCGAAAACACGAAATGTTCATACAATATACTACATGTAGACCGATTTCTTTTTATAGCAACGGTCACTCCTTGCACATGAATGCGAACTTGACCGGAATTTATCTTTAAAAGTGGATTCTGAGCCACTACAAACATCCATGAGCAAGGCAAGATTCAAACCCACGAATTGTTGAATCAAGTTCTAGATGCAGACAACATTGTTGTGTGCATCACAACTGTCATTTTTTCACACGAGAGCAAATTACGCAGGGGCCTACGACATAAAATACATTCTGAACCACCACAAACATCCGTAACCATGATAGGATTCGAACCCACGAAATATTGATTCAAATTGCTACATGTAGACCAATTTCTTGTTTGTCTCTTCAAGGTCATTCCTTGACAAAGAATACTAATTTGACCTGGAATTATCTTTCAAACTGGATTCTAAGCCACCAGAAACATCTATGTACAAAGGGGATTGGAACCCACTAATTGTTGAAACGAAGTTCCAAATATCAACCAATTTTTTATTCCAATCTCAATGGTCATATTTTGAACACGAGTGCAAATTAACCGGGACCTAAGATGTAATGAAGGTCCTTAACCAGTACAAACATGCATGTGCATGGTGGGATTCTAACCCACGAATTGTAGATCCGAAGTTCTAAATGTCGACCAATTTCTTGTTCCATTCTCAAAGGTTATCTTTTGTAAACGAGTGTAAATTAGACTGGAACCTACGATATAAAGTCGATTACAAACCACTACGAACATCCAACCCCAAGGTAGGATTCGAACTCACAAAGTGTTGAACTAAAGTTCTAAATGTAGACAACACTCTCGAGTGTCTCTCAGGGGTCATTTTTGCACACGAGAGCTAAAAACACCGGGACATATAATTCAATGTAGGTTCTGTACCACTCAAACATCCTTTCCCTCATTGGGATTGGAATTTAAGCGAAATATTGAAGCAAAGTTCTAAATGAAGACCAATTGCTTCTTTTTCTCAAAACGTTCACTTTTTGCATACAACTGCTAGCCCAGGATCATTTATTTAAAAAGGATTACGAGAGAACAACTACAAACCTTTATGTCCATGGTAGAATTCAAACCTACAAATTGTTGAAACAAAAAAAAAGTTATAAATGTAGTCCAATTTCTTTTTTGTATCTCAATGGTCATTTCTTGTACACGAAACATCCATGTAAAAGTTGGACTCCAAACCCATGAATTACGGAACCATAATTTTTAAGGTCGATCAATTTCTGGTCTCTCAACACTCATTTTTTGCGCATGCGAGTTATTAAAATCGGCAACTAAGACTTTAAGTAGTTTCTGAGCCACTACAAACATCCATAGACAAGATGAGATTCGAACCCTCGAAATGTTAATCCAAAGTGCTAAATGTACACCAATTTCTTCTTAGTATCCCAACGGTCATTCTTTGCACAAGAATGCTAATTAGACCGGAATTTATCATTTAAGGTCGATACTGAGCCACTACAAACGTCTATGCACAAGGAGGGATTTAAACCCACGAAGTGTTGAACTGAAGTTCTAAATGTAAACAACAATTTTCGTATGTCCCACAACGGTCATTTTAGAACACGAGAGCTAACACACAGGAACCTACGATATAAAGTTGGTTCCGTACCTCTACAAACATTTTTTCCCTAATTGGGATTCAAATTTAAGCGAATTATTAAAGCAAGTTCTAAATGTCGACCAATTTCTTGTTCCACTATCAACGGTCATCTTTTGTACACGAGTTTAAATTAGACTGGGATATAAATTACGATATAAAGTCGATTCAAAACCACTACGATCATCCAAAAACAAGATGGGATTAGAACCCACGAAATGTTGAACCAAAGTTCTAAAAGTAGACAACTTTCTCATGTGTCCCTCAATGGTCAGTATTGCACACCAGAGCAAATATCACCGGAACTTACGATGTAAAATAGGTTCTGTACCACTGCAAACATCCTTTTCCTAATTGTGATTTGAGTTTACCCGAATTATATTGAAGAAAATTTGCAAATGCAGACCAATCTTTTGTTTTCCTCAAAACAATTATTTTTGGCACTCGAAAGTGAATTAGACCGGGACATTTTATTTAAAGAGGATTCCGAAACAATACAAACCAGTATGTCCCTGGTAGGATTCGAACCCACGAATTGTTGATCAAAGTGCTAAATTAAGCCCCATTTCTTATTTGTATCTTAACATTCATTTCTTGCATATGAATACAAATTAGACCACGATTTTCAATTTAATGTGGGTTCTGAGCCACTAGAAACATCCATGCACAAGATTGGATTTGAACCTATGTACTGTTCTTATCCAAAGTTCTAAATGTCGATCAATTCCTGGTCTCTCAAATGTAATTTTTAACACATGCTTGGTATTAAAATCTGCACCTAAGCTTTTAAGTGGATTCTGAGCCACTACAAGCAACCATCA
Organism: Latrodectus elegans; assembly: GCA_030067965.1. Classification (NCBI taxonomy): domain Eukaryota; kingdom Metazoa; phylum Arthropoda; class Arachnida; order Araneae; family Theridiidae; genus Latrodectus; species Latrodectus elegans. Next base: position 61,909,498 of record CM057822.1, on the reverse strand, counting down.
CAAGGTTGCATTCGCACCCACGAATATTTGAACCAAAGTGTTAAATGTAGACCAATTTCTTATTTGTATCTCAAAGGTCATTTCTTGCAGATGATTGCTAATTAGACCAGGATTTTCGATTTAAAGTGCATTATGAGCCACTACTCACATCTATGAACAAGGTGAGAATCAAACACACGAAATGTTGACTCAAAGTGTTAAATGAAGACCAATTTTTATTTGTATCTCAACGGTCATTTCTCATAAAAGAATGCTAGCTTGACTGAAATTTATAATTTCAAGTGGATACTGAGCGACCATAAACATCTATGCACAAGGGAGTATTCGAACCTACGAATACTTGAACCGAAGTTTTAAATATCAACCAATAATTTGTTCAACTCTTAATGGTCATATTTTGCACACGAGTGCAAATTAGACTGGGACCAGCAGTAATAAATCGATTCCAAATTACTACGAACATCCAACAAGGTGGGATTTGAACCCACGAAGTGTTGAAACTAATCTCTAAATTTAGACAACTTTCTTGCATGTCTCTCAGGGGTCATTTTTGCACACGAGATCTAATAAAACCGGGAAATACGATTTAAATTATGTTCTGTACAACTACAAACATCCTTTCCGATATTTGAACTTAAATTTATGCGAATTCTTGAAGCAAAGTTCTTAATGAAGACTAATTTCTTGTTTTTCTTAAACGGTCATTTTTTGCTCTCAATGGCTAATTAGAGAGGGAAATTTTATTTAAAGAGGATTCAAACCACTGCAAACCTTTATGTCTATGGTAGGATTCAAACCCATGAATTGTTGATCCGAAGTGATACATGTAGCCTAATTTCTTGTTTGTCTCACAATTGTCATCTTCTGCATACGAGTGCTAATTAGACAGTTACCTAATATATAAAGAACTAAACCAGTACAAATGCCCATGTCCATTGTGGGATTCAAACCCATGAATTGTAGAACCAAAGTGCTAAATGTAGTCTAATTTCATTTTTGTATCTCAATGGTCATTTCTTGCCCACTAAACATGCATGTACAAGTTGGGATTCGAAATCACGTATTACTGAACCAAATTTCTAAAAGTCGATCAATATCTGGTCTCTCAACAGCCATTTCTTGCGCATGCGGGTTATTAAAATCGGCAACTAAGAATTTAAGTGTTTTCTGAGCCACTACAAACATCCATGGACAAGGTGAGATTCGAACCCTCGAAATATTAATCCAAAGTGTTAAATGTATACCAATTTCTTCTTAGTATCCCAACGGTCATTCCTTGCACAAGAATGCTAATTAGATCGGGATTTGTCATTTCAAGTGGATTCTTAGCCGCTACAAACATCTATACACAAGGGTTGATTGAACCCAGGAAGTGTTGCACTAAAGTTCTAACTGTAAACAACATTTTCGTATGTTCCAAACGGTCATTTTAGCACACAAGAGCTAACACACAGGGACCTACGATATAAAGTTGGTTCCGTACCACTACAAACACTTCTTCCCTAATTGGGGTTCAAATTTAAGCGAATTATTAAAGCAAGTTCTAAATGTCAACAAATTTCTTGTTCCACTATCAACGGTCATCTTTTGTACACGAGTTTAAATTAGACAGGGACCTACGATATAAAGTCGATTTAAAACCACTAAGAACATCCAACAAGGTGGGGTTAGAACCCACGAAATGTTGAACGAAAGTTCTAAATATAGACAACTTTCTCGTGTGTCCCTCAATGGTCAATATTGCACACTAGAGCTAAAAACATCGGAACTTACGCTTTAAAATAGGTTCTGAACCGCTACAAGAATCCTTTCTTTAATACTGATTTGAATTTACGCGAATTATTGAAGCAAATTTGTAAATGCAGACCAATTTTTTGTTTTCCTCAAAACGATCATTTTTGGCACTCGAGATAATTAGACCGGGACATTTCATTTAAAGAGGATTCCGAAACACTACGAACCTGTATGTACATGGTAGGATTCGAACCCACGGATTGTTGATCCAAAGTGTTAAATTAAGCTGCACCTAAGCCTAAATTAAGCTAAGTGCTAAATTAAGCCCAATTTCTTATTTGTATCTTAACGGTCATTTCTTGTACATGAATGCAAATCAGACCACGATTTTTAATTTAATGTAGGTTCTGAGCCACTTGAAACATCCATGCACAAGATTAATTTGAACCTATGTATTGCGCTTAACCAATGTTCTAAATGTCGATCAATTCCTTGTCTCAAGTGTCATTTTTGGCAAATGCATGGTATTAAAATCAGCACATTGGCCTTTAAGTGGATTCTGAGCCACAACAAGCAAACATCACAATCTTGGATTCGAATCCAGGAATATTTGAACCAATGTGCTAAAGGTAGACCAATTTCTTATTTGTATCTCAAAGGTCATTTCTTGCACATGAATGCTAATAAGACCAGGATTTTTAATTTAAGGTGGATTCTGAGCCACTACTGACATCTATGAACAAGGTGAGATTCGAAAACACGAAATGTTGATCCAAAGTGTTAATGCAGACCAATTACTTATTTGTATCCCAACGGTCATTTCTTCCAAAAGAATGCTAATTTGATGGGAATTTATCATTTAAAGTGGATACTGAACGACTATAAACATCTATGCACAAGGGAGTTTTCGAACGTATGAATAGTTGTACTGAAATTTTAATTATCAACCAATATTTTGTTTCACTCTCAATGGCCATATTTTGCACACCAGTGCAAATTAGACAGGGGCCAGTGGTATTAAATGGATTTCAAATTACTACAAACATCCAACAACAAGATGGGATTCGAACCCACGAAGTGCTGAAACTAATTTCTAAATTTAGACAACTTTCTCGCATGTCTCTCAGGTGTCATTTTTGCACACCAGAGATAATAACACCGGGAAATACGATTTAAAGTAGGTTCTGTACCACTACAAACATCCTTTCCGATATTTGAACTTAAATTTATGCGAATTCTTGAAGCAAAGTTCTTAATGAAGACTAATTTCTTGTTTTTCTTAAAAGAGTCATTTTTTGCTCTCGATGGCTAATTAGAGCGGGAAATTTTATTTAAAGAGGATTCGAACCACTGCAAACCTTTATGTCTACGGTAGGATTCAAACCCATGAATTGTTGATCCGAAGCGATTAAATGTAGCCTAATTTCTTGTTTGTCTCACAATTGTCATCTTCTGCATACTAGTGCTAATTAGACAGGGACCTAATATAAAAAGTACTAAACCAGTACAAACGTCCATGTCCATTGTGGGATTCTATCCCATGAATTGTAGAACCAAAGTGCTGAATGTAGTCCAATTTCATTGTTGTATATCAATGGTTGTTTCTTGCACACTAAAAATGATTGTAGAAGTTGGGATTCGAACACACGAAATACTGAACCAAAGTTCTAAAAGTCGATCAATTTCTGGTGTCTCAACAGCCATTTTTTGCGCATGCGGGTTATTAAAATCGGCAACTAAGACTTTAAGTGGTTCCTGAATCACTACAAACATCCATGGACAAGGTGACATTAGAACCCTCGAAATGTTAATCCACAGTGCTAAATGTACACCAATTTCTTTTTAGTAATCCAACGGTCATTCCATGCACAAAAATGCTAATTTGACCGGGATTTATCATTTAAGGTGGATTCTGAGCCGTTACAAGCATCTATGCACAAGGGTTGATTGAACCCAGGAAGTGTTGAACTAAAGTTCTAACTGTAAACAACATTTTCGTATGTTCCAAACGGTCATTTTAGCACACGAGAGCTAACACACAGGGAGCTACGACATAAAGTTGGTTCCGTACCACTACAAACATTTTTTCCCTAATTGGGATTCAAATTTAAGCGAATTATTAAATTAAGTTCTAAATGTCGACCAATTTCCTGTTCCACTATCAAAAGTCATCGTTTGTACACGAGTTTAAACTAGACCGGTACCTACGATATAAAGTCGATTCAACAGCACTAAGAACATCCAACAACAAGATGTGATAAGAACCCACGAAATGTTGAACCAAAGTTCTAAAAGTAGACAACTTTCCCGTGTGTCCGTCAATGGTCAGTATTGCACACCAGAGCTAATATCACCGGAATTTACGATTTAAAATAGGTTCGATACCACTGCAAACATCCTTTCCCTAATTGTGATTTGAATTTACCCGAATTATATATTGAAGAAAATTTGCAAATGCAGACCAATTTTTTGTTTTTCTCAAAACAATCATTTTTGGCACACGAGAGTGAATTAGACCGGGACATTTTTTTTAAAGAGGATTCCGAAACTATACAAACCGGTATGTCCCTGGTAGGATTCGAACCCACGAAATGTTGATCAAAGTGCTAAATTAAGCCCAATTTCTTATTTGTATCTTAACATTCATTTCTTGCACATGAATACAAATTAGACCACGATTTTCAATTTAATGTGGGTTCTGAGCCACTAGAAGCATCCATGCACAAGATTGGATTTGAACCTATGTACTGTTCTTATCCAAAGTTCTAAATGTCGATCAATTCCTTGTCTCTCAAATGTCATTTTTGGCACATGCTTGGTATTAAAATCTGCAACTAAGCCTTTAAGAGGATTCTGACCCAATACAAGCAACCATCACAAGGTTGCATTCGAACCCATGAATATTTGAACCAAAGTTTTAAATGTAGACCAATTTCTTATTTGTATCTCAAAGGTCATTTCTTGCACATGAATGCTAATTAGACCAGGATTTTTGATATAAAGTGCATTATGAGCCACTACTCACATCTATGAACAAGGTGAGAATTAATCACACGAAATGTTGACCCAAAGTGTTAAATGAAGATCAATTTTTATTTGTATCTCAACGGTCATTTCTAGCAAAAGAATGCTAGTTTGACTGAAATTTATAATTTAAAGTGGATACTGAGCGACCATAAACATCTATGCACAAGGGAGTATTCGAAACCACGAATACTTGAATTGAAATTTTAAATATCAACCAATAATTTGTTCAACTCTTAATGGTCATATTTTGCACACGAGTGCAGATTAGACTGCGCCCAGCAGTATTAAATCGTTTCCAAATTATTACGAACATCCAACAAGGTGGGATTCGAACCCACGAAGTGTTGAATCTAATTTCTAAATTTAGATAACTTTCTTGCATGTCTCTCAGTGGTCATTTTTGCACACGAGATCTAATAACACCGGAAAATACGATTTAAAGTATGTTCTGTACCACTACAAACATCCTTTCCGATATTTGAACTTAAATTTATGCGAATTCTTGAAGCCAAGTTCTTAATGAAGACTAATTTCTTGTTTTTCTTAAGCGGTCATTTATTTGCTCTCAATGGCTAATTAGAGAGGGAAATTTTATTTAAAGAGGATTCAAACCACTGCAAACATTTGTCCCTGGTAGGATTCAAACTCATGAATTGTTGATCCGAAGCGATTAAATGTAGCCTAATTTCTTGTTTGTCTCACAATTGTCATCTTCTGCATACGAGTGCTAATTAGACAGTTACTTAATATATAAAGTACTAAACCAGTACAAATGTCCATATCCATTGTGGGATTCGAACCCATGAATTGTAGAACCAAAGTGATAAATGTAGTCTAATTTCATTTTTGTTTCTCAATGGTCATTTCTTGCCCACTAAACATGCATGTACAAGTTGGGATTCGAAATCACGAATTACTGAACCAAATTTCTAAAACTCGATCAATATCTGGTCTCTCAACAGCCATTTCTTGTGCATGCGGGTTATTAAAATCGGCAACTAAGACTTTAAGTGTTTTCTGAGCCACTACAAACATCCATGGACAAGGTGAGATTCGAACCCTCGAAATGTTATAATCCAAAGTGTTAAATGTACACCAATTTCTTCTTAGTATCAGAATGGTCATTCCTTGCACAAGAATGATAATTAGACCGTGATTTGTCATTTCAAGTGGATAGTTAGCCGCTACAAACATCTATGTACAAGGGTTGATTGAACCCAGGAAGTGTTGCACTAAAGTTCTTACTGTAAACAACATTTTCGTATGTTCCAAACGGTCATTTTAGCACACGAGAGCTAAAACACAGGGACCTACGATATAAAGTTGGTTCCGTACCACTACAAACACTTCTTCCCTAATTGAGGTTCAAATTTAAGCGAATTATTAAAGCAAGTTCTAAATGTCGACCAATTTCTTGTTCCACTATCAACGTTCATCTTTTGTACATGAGTTTAAATTAGACTGGGACCTACGATATAAATTCGATTCATAACCACTACGAACATCCAACAAGGTGGGGCTAGAACCCACGAAATGTTGAACTGAAGTTCTAAATATAGATAACTTTCTCGTGTGTCCCTCAATGGTCAATATTGCACACCAGAGCTAGCTAAAAACATCGGAACTTACGCTTTAAAATAGGTTCTGAACCGTTACAAGCATCCTTTCCATAATAGTGATTTGAATTTACGCGAATTATTGCAGCAAATTTGTAAATGCAGACCAATTTTTTGTTTTTCTCAAAACGATCATTTTTGGCACTCAAGAGATAATTAGACCGGGACATTTCATTTAAAGAGGATTCCGAAACACTACGAACCTGTATGTACATGGTAGGATTCGAACCCACGGATTGTTGATCCAAAGTGTTAAATTAAGCTGCACCTAAGCCTAAATTAAGCTAACTGCTAAATTAAGCCCAATTTCTTATTTGTATCTTAACGGTCATTTCTTGTACATGAATGCAAATTAGACCACGATTTTTAATTTAATGTAGGTTCTGAGCCACTTGAAACATCCATGCACAAGATTAATTTGAACCTATGTATTGCGCTTAACCAATGTTCTAAATGTCGATCAATTCCTTGTCTCAAGTGTCATTTTTGGCAAATGCGTGGTATTAAAATCTGCACCTAGGCCTTCAAGTGGATTCTGAGCCACTACAAGCAACCATCACAAGGTTGGATTCGAACCCACGAATATTTGAACCAAAGTGCTAAATGTAGACCTTCTTATTTGTATCTTAACGGTCATTTCTTGCATATGAATGCAAATTAGACCACGATTTTTAATTTAATGTGGGTTCTGAGCCACTAGAAACATCCATGCACAGGATTGATTTGAACCTATGCACTGTTCTTAACCAAAGCTCTAAATGTCAATCAACTCCTTTTCTCTCAAGTGTAATTTTTGGCACATGTATGGTATTAAAATCTGCACCTAAGCCTTTAATTAGACTCTGAGCCACTACAAGCAACCGTCAGAGGGTTGCATTCGAACCCACGAATAATTGAACGAAAGTTTTAAATGTAGACCTATTTCTTATTTGTATCTCAAAGGTCATTTCTTGAACATGAATGCTGATTAGACCAGGATTTTCGATTTAAAGTGCATTATGAGCCACTACTCACATCTATGAACAAGGTGAGAATCAAACACACGAAATGTTGACCCAAAGTGTTAAATGAAGACCAATTTTTATTTGTATCTCAACGGTTATTTCTCGCAAAAGAATGCTAGTTTGACTGAAATTTATTATTTAAATTGGATATTGAGCGAGCATAAACATCTATGCACAAGGGAGTATTCGAACCTACGAATACTTGAACCGAAGTTTTAAATATCAACCAATAATTTGTTCAACTCTTAATGGTCATATTTTGCACACGAGTGCAAATTAGACTGAAACCAGCAGTATTAAATCGATTCCAAATTACTACGAACATCCAACAAGGTGGGATTCGAACCCACGAAGTGTTGAAACTAATTTCTAAATTTAGACAACTTTCTTGCATGTCTCTCAGTGGTCATTTTTGCACACGAGATCTAATAACACCGGAAAACACGATTTCAAGTATGTTCTGTACCACTACAAACATCCTTTCCGATATTTGAACTTAAATTTATGCGAATTCTTGAAGAAAAGTTCTTAATGAAGACTAATTTCTTGTTTTTCTTAAACGGTCATTTTTTTGCTCTCAATGGCTAATTAGAGAGGGAATATTTATTTAAAGAGGATTCAAACCACTGCAAACATTTGTCCCTGGTAGGATTCAAACTCATGAATTGTTGATCCGAAGCGATTAAATGTAGCCTAATTTCTTGTTTGTCTCACAATTGTCATCTTCTGCATACGAGTGCTAATTAGACAGTTACCTAATATATAAAGTACTAAACCAGTACAAATGTCCATGTCCATTGTGGGATTCGAACAGATGAATTGTAGAACCAAAGTGCTAAATGTAGTCTAATTTCATTTTTGTATCTCAATGGTCATTTCTTGCCCACTAAATATGCATGTACAATTTGGGATTCGAAATCACGAATTACTGAACCAAATTTCTAAAAGTCGATCAATATCTGGTCTCTCAACAGCCATTTCTTGCGCATGTGGGTTATTAAAATCGGCAACTAAGACTTTAAGTGTTTTCTGAGCCACTACAAACATCCATGGACAAGGTGAGATTCGAACCCTCGAAATGTTATAATCCAAAGTGTTAAATGTACACCAATTTCTTCTTAGTATCAGAATGGTCATTCCTTGCACAAGAATGCTAATTAGACCGGGATTTGTCATTTCAAGTGGATTCTTAGCCGCTACAAACATCTATGCACAAGGGTTGATTGAACCCAGGAAGTGTTGCACTAAAGTTCTAACTGTAAACAACATTTTCGTATATTCCAAACGGTCATTTTAGCACACGAGAGCTAAAACACAGGGACCTACGATATAAAGTTGGTTCCGTACCACTACAAACACTTCTTCCCTAATTGGGGTTCAAATTTAAGCGAATTATTAAAGCAAGTTCTAAATGTCGACCAATTTCTTGTTCCACTATCAACGGTCATCGTTTTTACACGAGTTTAAATTAGACTGGTAACTACGATATAAAGTCGATTCAAAAGCACTAAGAACATCCAACAACAAGGTGGGATTAGAACCCACGAAATGTTGAATTAAAGTTCTATATGTAGACAACTTTCTCGTGTGTCCATCAATGGTCAATATTGCACACCAGAGCTTCTAAAATCAGAACTTACGCTTTAAAATAGGTTCTGAACCGCTACAAGCATCCTTTCCCTAATTGTGATTTGAATTTACGCGAATTATTGAAACAAATTTGTAAATGCAGACCAATTTTTTGTTTTCTTCAAAACGATCATTTTTGGCACTCGAGACATAATTAGACCGGGACATTTTATTTAAAGAGGCTTCCGAAACACTACAAACCTGTATGTACATGGTAAGATTCGAACCCACGGATTGTTGATCCAATGTGCTAAATTAAGCCCAATTTCCTATTTTTATCTTAACGGTCATTTCTTGCACATGAATGCAAATTTGACCACGATTTTCAATTTAAGGTGGGTTCTGAGCCACTAGAAACATCCATGCACAAGATTGATTTGAACCTATGCACTGTTCTTAACCAAAGCTCTAAATGTCGATCAATTCCTTGTCTCTCAAGTGTCATTTTTGGCACATGCGTGGTATTAAAATCTGCACCTAAGCCTTTAATTAGATTCTGAGCCACTACAAGAAACCATCACAGGGTTGCATTCGAACCCACGAATAATTGAACCAAAGTGTTAAATGTAGACCAATTTCTTATTTGTATCTCAAAGGTCATTTCTTGCACATGAATGCTATTTGGACCAGGATTTTCGATTTAAAGTGGATTCTGAGCCACTACTGACATATATGCACAAGGTGAGATTAGAACACACGAAATGATGATCCAAAGTGTTAATGTAGACCAATTTCTTATTTGTATCTCAACGGTCATTTCTTGCATAAGAATGCTAATTTGACGGAAATTTATCATTTAAAGTGGATAGAGAGGACCATAAACATCTATGCACAAGGGAGTATTCGAACGTACGAATAGTTGAACTGAAGTTTTAATTATCAACCAATATTTTGTTCCACTCTTAATGGTCATATTTTACACACGAGTGCAAATTAGACTGGGGCCAGCGGTATAAAATCGATTCCAAATTATTACCAACATCCAACAACAAGGTGGGATTCGAACCCACTAAATGTTGAAATTAAATTCTAAATTTAGACAACTTTCTTGCATGTCTCTCTGCGGTAATTTTTGCACACTGCAGCTCATAACAACGTAAAAATACGATTTAAAGTAGGTTCTGTACCACTACAAACATCCTTTCCGATATTTGGACTTGAATTTATGCAAATTCTTTGAGCAAATATCTTAGTGAAGACTAATTTCTTGTTTTTCTCAAAAGAGTCATTTTTTGCTCTCGATGGCTGATTAGAGCGGGAAATTTTATTTAAAGAGGATTCGAAACACTGCAAACCTTTATGTCTATGGTAGGATTCAAACCCATGAATTGTTGATCCGAAGTGATACATGTAGCTTAATTTCTTGTTTGTCTCACAATTGTCATCTTCTGCATACGAGTACTAATTAGACATACGGGACCTAATATATAAAGTACTAAACCAGTACAAACTTCCACGCCCATTGTGGGATTCTATCCCATGAATTGTAGAACCAAAGTGCTAAATGTAGTCCAATTTCATTTTTGTATCTCAATGGTCATTTCTTGCGCATTAAAAATGCATGTAAAAGTTGGGATTCGAACCCACGAATTACTGAAACAAAGTTCTAAAAGTCGATCAATTTCTGGTGTCTGAACAGCCATTTCTTGCGCATGCGGGTTATTAAAATTGGCAACTAAGACTTTAAGTGTTTTCTGAGCCACTACAAATATCCATGGAGAAGGTGAGATTTGAACCCTCGAAATGTTAATCCAAAGTGCTAAATATACACCAATTTCTTTTTTGTAATCCAACGGTCATTCCATGCACAAAAAATGCTAATTTGACCGGGATCTATCATTTAAGGTGGATTCTGAGCCGTTACAATCATCTATGCACAAGGGTTGAATGAACCCAGGAAGTGTTGAACTAAAGTTCTAACTGTAAACAACATTTTCGAATGTTCCAAACGGTCATTTTAGCACACGAGAGCTAACACACAGGGACCTACGACATAAAGTTGGTTCCGTACCACTACAAATATTTTTTCCCTAATTGGGATTCAAATTTAAGCGAATTATTAAATCAAGTTCTAAATGTAGACCAATTTCTTGTTCCACTATCAACGGTCATCGTTTGTACACGAGTTTAAATTAGACTGGTAACTACGATATAAAGTCGATTCAAAAGCACTAAGAACATCCAACAGCAAGGTGTGATTTGAACCTACGAAATTTTGAATTAAAGTTCTAAATGTAGACAACTTTCTCGTGTGTCCATCAATGGTCAATATTGCACACCAGAGTTACTAACATCAGAACTTACGGTTTAAAATAGGTTCTGAACCGCTACAAGCATCCTTTTCCTAATTGTGATTGAATTTACGCAAATTATTGAAACAAATTTGTAAATGCAGACCAATTTTTTGTTTTCTTCAAAACGATCATTTTTGGCACTCGAGACATAATTAGACCGGGACATTTTATTTAAAGAGGATTCCGAAACACTACAAACCTGTATGTACATGGTAAGGTTCGAACCCACGGATTGTTGATCCAAAGTGCTAAATTAAGCCCAATTTCTTATTTGTATCTTAACGGTCATTTCTTGCACATGAATGCAAATTAGACCTCGATTTTCAATTTAAGGTGGGTTCTGAGCCACTAGAAACATCCACGCACAAGATTGATTTGAACCTATGCACTGTTCATAACCAAAGTTCTAAATGTCAATCAATTCCTTGTCTCTCAAGTGTCATTTTTGGCACATGCGTGGTATTAAAATCTGCACCTAAGCCTTTAAGTAGATTCTGAGCCACTACAAGCAACCATCACAAGGTTGCATTTGAACCCACGAATAATTGAACCAAAGTGTTAAATGTAGACCATTTTCTTATTTGTATCTCAAAGATCATTTCTCGCATATGAATGCTATTTAGACCAGGATTTTTAATTTAAAGTGCATTCTGAGCCACTACTAACTGATGTGAACAAGGTGAGATTCAAACACGCGATGTTGACCCAAAGTGTTAAATGAAGATCAATTTTTTATTTATATCCCAACGGTGATTTCTTGCAAAAGAATGCTAATTTGACCGGAATTTATCATTTAAAGTGGATACTAAAAGACCATAAACATCTAAGCACCAGGGAATATTCGAACCTACGAATAGTTGGACCGAAGTTTAAAATATCAACCAATATTTTGTTCCACTCTCAATGGTCATATTTTGCACACGAGTGCAAATTAGACACGGGCCAGCGGTATTAAATGGATTCCAAATTACTACGAACATCCAACAAGAAGGTGGGATTCGAACCCACGAACTGTTGAAATTAATTTCTAAATTTTGACAGCTTTCTCGCATGTGTCTCAGGAGTCATTTTTGCACACCAGAGCTAATAACAGCGTGAAATACGATTTAAAGTAGGTTCTATACCTCTACAAACATCCTTTCCGATATTTGGACTTGAATTTATGCGAATTTTTGAAGCAAAATTCTTAATGAAGACTAATTTTTTGTTTTTCTTAAAATGGTCGTTTTTTTGCTCTCAATGGCTAATAAGAGAAGGAAATTTTATTTAAAGAGGATTCAAACCACTGCAAACCTTTATGTCCATGGTAGGATTCAATCCCATGAATTGTTGATCCGAAGTTGTACAAGTAGCCTAATTTCTTGTTTGTCTCACAATAATCATCTTCTTCATACAAGTGTTAATTAGACGGGGTCCTAATATATAAAGTACTAAACCAGTACAAACGTCCATGTCCATTGTGGGATTCGAACCCATGAATTGTAGAACCAAAGTGCTAAATGTAGTCCAATTTCTTATTTTATCTCAATGGTCATTTCTTACAAATGAATGAAAACTAGACCAGGATTTTCAATTTAATGTGGATTCTGAGCCACTGCAAACATCCATGCACAAGGTGTTATTCGAACCCATGAAAGGTTGATTTAAGTTCAGAATGTAGACAAATTTTTTGTATCTCAAAACGGTCGTGTTTGCACACGAGCTAATAACCATTGGCCTACGATATAAAGTAGGTTCTGTATATAGAGTAGGTACGATATAATGTGTTCCTTTCCCTAATTGGGATTCGAATTTATGCGTATTCTTGAAGCAAAATTCTAAATGAAGACCAATTTCTTGTTTTTCTCAAAAAGATGATTTTTTGCACACGATGTCTAATTAGACCGGGACAATTTATTAAAAGAGGATTCTTAACTATTACAAACCTTTACCTTTATGGTAGGATTCGAACCTACGAAATGTAGAACCAAAGTGCTAAATGTTGTCCAATTTCTTGTTCGTTTCTCAATGATCATCTTTTGCACAGGATTGCTAGTTAGACCGTGATCGACGATATATATATATATATATATAGTGGATTTTAAATATTCTCGATTTGGGAATATCATCATCTATAGCTGCAATACAATTTTAGTAATTAAGTTGACTACTTATGATCTTTGTACTCCATTATTAATCACAAATTGAACCAGTTAGATTTGTAAAACAAGTAATGTTGTTTATATTAAATACATCAAAAGACACTATCGTGATCCAGAAAAACTTTTACTGGAACACTGGTCACTAGAAGTTGATAATAACCAGTTTTTTACAATTAATTTGCAAAGGAATGAATGTAAAACCATTAAATTTGAATGATATGTACATATAACATGCATTGATTGAAAATTGAAGTTTACCTAACTCAAATGATTTACGACAAAAAGCAATCTTGCTGGAAAAGCCCTTCTTGGTAAAAAGAATAATCACAGTTTTGTGTGGTAAAATGTCATAGAAATATAACAAAATGTAGTTTTGATGAGGGAAATGCCTACATCTATCTTAAATGCACTATCGACTTTTCATGTTAAGTTGTCGGTTACTGAAAGGGGAAACGAAGACCAGGCCTGGAATAAGCAGTTTTCTATGTTCTCTAACAGACTTTGGAAGAGGACTTAAAGCAGCGACCAGTCTCAAAGATAATCCAATAGATGCTCAATGAGATTCAGGTATGGAGATCAAGCTGGCTATGCCATTTGCTCCAAACAAAGACCTTCAAGATATTCCTCAGTAACCACAGTTTGATGAGGAAATGTATTATCCTTCAGAATGAAATCATTGCCGATTGTACCAGCATCTGGGCAGAATATGCATCGAGGATCCCATCCCAATATCTGTCATCAGTCACAATTCCTCCCTTGAACACATGCAGTGCAGGTGACCACTGAAGGAGATTCCTGTTCAAAACAGTATCCCCCAGCCCATTAACAGTATATTTCCACAGCGTTGGATTGATATCTGGTGTTTTGTTCCCTAAAGATCAGCATACATCTTGAATCGCTCTCCCATGTCATGCTGGACTCTTCTGTAAAATTTACAGCAGCTTATTTAATTTGATCATTTTTCACACTTTAACACTAGTATGCTAGGAGCCAAATGTTCAGATTCCAAATAATTGTAAACACCCATACTAAGGTGGAAAAAAAGCTTAATAAATATTGAACCGAATTTCTCAGTGCTAATCATTGAGCTGCATCATGAGTAAAACATTTTGGTTTAGTACATGTCAAAATTTATCTGGACCACTAAAATGCAATATTAAATGTAAAACATTAAATGTTTTACGAAATTCTCATAGGTGTTGGAGCCTACAAGGTGCCTTGTAACCACTGTTTGGCTGTAATAATATTTTCCATCATCAATAAACAGTGTTTAATCAAACATGAATTTTTATTTTCCATTGATTATCTTTGTAATTACAAAACTGGAGATTTTTGAATGACTATAACCTTTAAACTAACGATCAGAATGCCATGAAATTTCGACACATACTATTTGAAAGTTAGTACTACACAGAAATTATGTAGGTCTGTTAACAATGTTGCTATATATGCCATATTGGGTTGATTGGTTTTCATGGTGCAAAGTCCAAGAATGGACAGGCTGCGCCAAGACTTAGATTTTTTAAGCCCAAACATTAAATTTTTTAAAAGCAAAATATTATAGAATAACATTAAAATCTAAATACATATAAAATACAAAAATATACAAGATTACAAAATTTTCAATACAAATTAAATAAAATCTGAAAAACCTAAGACTTTCAAAATAGGTTTCGATGGAGTGGCTCCCTCAACAAATCAAATATTTTTTTTAAAAAAATCTGCTTTGAAAATTTTAAAATGTTAAATATGGGGCATGAGATTAAAATATAAAATACAATGATTTAATTCATTCAGGAACAGATGTCAGTGTGGAAACGTGAGTCCGATATGAAGCCGAGTCAAATAACAGCATTTTATAAGGTCAAAACGATAATAGGATGAGATAATAAGTTTTTTGTTAACCTGAATGCTCCATGACAGCTGCAAAAGAGAATATCTATATAAATATAAAATTTTTTACCCTTTCTCATATCTGAAAACGGAATCAATGGTAAAACTGGATCTGTTGCAACCTTTGTAGCTGCATATGCTCTCTCATTTCCACCAAGACTTACATGGCTTGGTGTATCCCACAAAATACAATTCCATATCCCTTGCTGTGTCATTAAGGAATATTATTTATCTTTGGTTGGATTTTAAAAAAATTACCTTCAGGTAGTGGGAATGGTTTTGGTGGTAAGCTGGTTGAGAAAAGTCAAAAATTTAATATTTTATGAAAAATGTCTTAAGAAATGTATTATAGAATTGCCTATTTTATTTCATAAAAATATTTTCATTACCATAAATTTCGAAATTTATTATACATTCTAGAAGTTTTTCAGTTAAGTTCCTGCATAAAAACTTTAAGAATTGTTATCAATTATCAGACCTAAGAAAGTAAGAATAAACTAATATACACATATTAAACCTAAGCTAATTCTGAATTTTTTTATAATTTAAGTATGAAATATGTCTTAAACGTAAAGCTCTTATAAGTATCTTATACATAATTCTGTGAAAGCTAAAGCATCGCTAATTTCAGTTGCTTGGGAGATATATATTTCGCGCGCGCGCGCGTTTTCACAAACTAATATATACTATTCCTAAAAAATTTTCATTCAATATAAAGGTCCATAAATTCACATATATTAAATGAAAAGCTGTTTCAAATCAGTTCTGCTGTTAAACGACAAACTGATTTATTCCTAACAAAGAGTTTCTGCAAAATATAATAGTTAATTAAAATTTTACTTTTAAAAACAAAATCAATAAAAACAAATTTCATATGAAATAATTTGATGTGCATGAATAAGATGAAATCATAAAAATGGAATTTTTCAACAAATTTTCTGCCATACTTCTATAGCAAAATGTTTTAATGCAATGCATCACGTATAAACGGAAATAAACGTATTAATGGTATTAAAAATTAAAATGAAAACCCTAATTTTGCTTTTGACAATATTACCAACAATGTAATTAAGGTATTGTTTTTGTAAAAAAAAATGGTATTCCAGAGTCCAATGAAAAACAATATCAAGCATTTTTCAAATTTATCAGTTATGTTGACTAAAAATTTCATTTTTCTAAATTAAACAAGTTTTAAATCAAAAAAATCAGTGAGTTTCCATTTGATAATTTACAAAAAATTACTTCGTCTGCACGAAAATCTTAGTATACACAGAAGCTTAAATTTTTAGACAATAAGATGAAAATAAATAAATTGCTTGAATAATACAAGATCATTCACATCAATGCAGTCGAACAATTTATAAAATCAACCAGAATACTTAAATTTTTCTTAAATAAAATATTAATATAACGATCTCTCTCAGAACATTTAACATAGAATTTATAAGCAAAAGTTCCTTTAGTATCAACAAGCATTTAGGGTTTAAATCATTAACTTACATTCCTATAAATGTCATTAATTAGCTTAAGTAACTAAATGCATACCAAATAATTGGCTTGTATTTTGCTTTAAGGTGGTCTTTAGCAATTTTTTTAAAAAGCAAACAACTTTATAATTAATGACAAAACTTTCAATCAGAGATAAAGAAAATACTTCATTGAAATGCAGTTTATAAATAAAAATTATATCGTCTTGAGTTTTAATCATCAATTCAAAAATATTCTTGTAACGCTTTTAAAATAATATCTTTAGAATGGAAACATTTTTCAACAAGCAGTACATCTTTTTTTCAAATATGCTGTTTTTTTTTACAGGCATGGCACAGCCCTTTACTAACATCGGTTACCTTAGCTGAATTTTTTTTTTTTTTTTATCAAGAACAAATTCTATCGAATTCTTAACCTTCAAGGTAATCCAACCATACAACTGATACTTAATTAAGTTACTCATGTGCATATGATACATTAATGGTGGGAACCAGCTAAACATTTCATTTTACAAAATATAAATAAATATAAGAATTATAAATATATACAATATAAAATACAAAAATATATACAAATTAATATATGGTCACCTTCTC
The DNA here is from genome assembly GCA_030067965.1 of Latrodectus elegans. Lineage (NCBI taxonomy): Eukaryota > Metazoa > Arthropoda > Arachnida > Araneae > Theridiidae > Latrodectus > Latrodectus elegans. The sequence continues at coordinate 61,892,076 of CM057822.1, read as the reverse complement.
ACCAGCGAAACTTGGGAAGTAGTCCATGTGCTCCCCTGTCTCATTTCTGTAGAAGTAGACCCTCTCACCTAGCCAGTAAGCGAGGGGCCTACTTGTCAGCCTCCCACTCGCGGTCCGGTGGAAGTGCTGAAAGAGTAAACATGTGTTTGATAAAGAGGCTATACAGCAACAGTTAGGATGACGCAAGCAACACTTTAAAAGTCAATGTTTAACATTTTGCTTTTGCCTACAATATAAGCACTTTATAACTTGTTGACATTGGCTGGTGTGTGACCTAACACTATTGTGAGCCCCATTTTAGTTTTTTTACGCATAAATAAACCATAACGTAAAGGAAACAGATGCCTCAATGTATACATAAAACAAAGAAAATTGACAATTTTTTTTCAACTGTTTCTTTTCATGCAATTATCAGATAAATTTAGAGACAAGCAATACTTTCATTACACTGATAAGTGTCTAATGACCTGAGACTGCTGTAAAGCATCTTAACCTCGCAATCACCTTTTGGGAAGAATTTTTCATTGATAGTGGGCTGTTTTTACATGTAGTAAGATATAAACTTGAAAAAACTCCCAAACACTCGCCCAACAGACGTATATATATATATATATATATATATATATATATATAAACTCTGTGGCACGACAGCCCATGTAGGCCAAGGCCTACAATACCCATATCATTGTTTTCAAAGCATACATCTCAATCAGATGGTCGGCCTAACGCTAAACACCCGGTGTTATTTCCCAAGCATGCTTGGTATTCAGTTGATGGGGATGAAAGGCTGATTCAACGTTGCCCAGCCTGAGCATCAAACCTTGGACCAGTGCCTTAGGAGCTTGAAGCATTACCAGAAAGCCAAAAGCTGTGAAAGAGGCTTTCGGGACATCTAACAAATGAAAACCTTCAAAGCCTGCCATTGAGCAAGGTTGAAAGGGCTTTCAATGCCTGCTCTTAAAGGATGGAGGACGCCGTTTAATGAATATAAATAAGCCACACAAGGCCCCAATCTTTTATCGCCAACTTTCTTCCCGTTCCTTTCCGAACAGCAGGAATACTAAATGCTCCTTTGGCGTAGATTTACAGCAGATTTCCTTTTTCTCGAAGAAAAAGAATAAAAATTAAAGAGTCCAGAAGGTAGCGAAAATTCCGATTTCGCAATTGCTCGCCATCTTTTTCCCGAACCTTCTATTTGATAAGTGAGATGTTAATGAGTTACTTACTTGGATGAAAAAAAATGATAGCAAATAAATAGGTTGAAAACAAAAAGCACTGCCTTCATCTCTTTCGGAATCAGTGGCTGCGTAGTGACGACTTTCCTACTAGATTACAACACGGTTGACAGGTTGTGGGAAGATTTATGATGTTTTGTTTTCTCTAAAAAAAAGTGAGGATAATGGGGAAAAAATCCTTATTCGTGACAACTGTTAGCGTCCATTTTAATGAAGATCGATTACCGGAAAATTTTAATTAAAATGATGGGGAAAAGCGCTTCCGCCAGCTATATTTTGAAGATGTGAAATAGCCGGAAAAACAGCGAATGTTTGTCGATCCTCAAAGCTTGTTACAGAGCTTAAAAATACCCTTCATTCTTTAGTAAAAAAATAAGAATTTGGTTTTCATTTAAATAAGAATAAGAGTCTTAACGAGTCCATTGAAAAATTTTGCAAGAGATTAAAAATTTGATTAACTGAATATTCAACTGAATAAATGGGGTCATGAGTATAATAAAGATTTCAGCTGTACACATCAATAATTTTAACAAAAGTTAAAAAAAAAGGATGATATTTATAATAGATCTTACCATTCTTCTCGCTATCTGGTATTCACCATTTGCATCATTATATAAAATCCTAACCTGCTAGTTTCAGAAACTGATTGCAATTAAAAATATCGTGTGCTTTTCAAAAATCCTCAGCGGAAAAAATATTATACATATAAAAAAGAATTCTAGATTGTGTTAACTGAATCTTCGTGTTACTCCAAAACTGTTTTATTAAAAAGATACACATGAAGGGAAAGTACAATAAAAAAATCAGATTTTGAACTTTAATAAGCAACTAAAATTATTCTAAAATATCAGATATTATAAAAAAAGGGTAATATTATAATGTAATATACTGAAACACGAGTATATACAGTGGGTAAAAAAAAAGTTTCTGTAGGGTCACTAAATTTAAGAATAAATGAGCATAATTTGTAGAGTATTGCATTTTTTCTTTAAATACAGTCTATATGTGTTTAGTATAAGTCAATAGAGAGAGAGATTTTTATAAATTTTCATTTTAACAAAACGAGAAAAGCATATTATTTGCAATATCTAAGGTAAATTGAAAATTTCAGAGCAAAAAAAATTTCCGTGCGCGTTATGCAAATTCTTTCTGGCGTGTTTAAAACAGGCTCGCAGTAAATCCTTCAAGTTAGAAAGTTAATCATTGATAAGAAAACAATATACGTGACTTGTGGAGTTCAAGTTTGTTATTGATCGTCTCAAAATGAAAGTTCCCAGAGCTATTCGGTAATTAGTGAATAAATATCGAAAAGAAGGATTATAAATGAAAAGAATTAGTGAAATGGCTGAAAAATCGAAGTTTACTGTGCAATATATCATTGCAAGATATCGTAAACTTCATTCACCTGAAGATGTTGACAGCTGATTTAATGGTTAGTTACAACATTAAAGTCTCAACTCAAACCGTGAGAAATGTTAAAAAAAAAAGTGGTAATCGTGAACTTGCGGCCTCGAATTTGCAAAGAAGCATGTAATCAAGCCATTATCTTTTTTGGGGAGTCCATTCTTTTTAGCGATGAATCAAAGTTTAACATTCATGGGTCAGATGGCCAAGTTATGGTGTGGAGAAAACCAAACGAACAAATTCCAATTAAGAATTTATGCGGAACTGTAAAGTGAGGTGATGGTGGTGTGGGGGTGTATGAGTGCTTCTGGAGTAGGAAATTTGCGATTCATCGAGGGAATTATGGATCGATATGGATACCTGGATATTTTTAAGAATATCCAGATATATTATACAGCGCAGAAAAACTATCTCTTGGAATTGGATTTACTTTTCAGCAAGACAACTATCCTAAACACACCTCTAAGTTTAGCCAAGAGTGGTGCCTTTACAATGTTAGAACACAACTTTATACCTCTCCCCAGTCACCCGATCACCGAATATTTGTGAGAAAAAATTAGCCGACAGCTTAAAAAAATATGGCAAGAAAGTTAAACTCAAAAGTGCCATTAGTAGCATTTGGTGTAATTTTTCTCTAGAAATAACAAAAAAACTTGAAGGGGTAATGCCACAACGTCTAAGAGAGGTGATAGAAGCTAAAGGAGGGCCCATTGATCATTAAAAGTATTTTTGTTAAATCTTTTTTGCATTTTAGTAAACTTTTTTCGTGTGCTAGGTCATTGTATTGAGAGATTTTGTTGATTGTTTACTGCATTTTTTGAGTTTTTAAGATTTATTTACTTTTGTCAGTATTTATCTTTTTAATACGAATAAATATTAAATAATATTAGTTTCAACTCATTTTTATCATTATGAATTTTGTGTGACAAATTAAACTTTGATTTAAATTCATATCTGCGTACGGAGACTTTTTTTTTCCCCACTGTATACTGTAATTTTCAAATTTCAAAATCACGACTGCTTTTCAAGAATCGTTTGGTGGGAAAAAGAGTAATATTTAAAAATCGCATATTTTTCAAACTGAAATATTATAAATTATTCTTTCAAAAATTATATTTTATTATAGTCAAGAAAATACATTTAAAGAAAAATCTAATTTTACAACTTTGATAAAGAACAGAAAGTACTCACAGAATTTTATAAAAAAGATTGCATATATTGAAATGTATCGAGAGCATGTATTTTATAATTGGAAAAATCATAAAAAATTATAATAAGAAGAAGATAAACTTTATTTAGTCTCTTGAATTGTGTTAATCATTCTAAGAATCAATGTACTGCAAATATTACTTCAGGATTTTTTTACTTGATAAGCACTCTCCTTCAATTAGGTCACAATGGGTCCTTTTATATCCATTAGTTATTAAACTTGATATACTTTTTTTTTTAAGATTTCAGGTTAGAAAACAGATGTTTTTGCTCTACTCACTAAATTACCATTAAGAAACAAAATGACTTACAGGAGGAAGAGGACTGACTTGAGGCTGGGAAACAGCATGGACGGGTGGTGCTGGTGATGAAGAAGGTGACCTGTAATAACATTTTGGTTATAAAAAGAGCTTACAATAATGCAAATTATAAAATAAAGTTGAATAATCAATCGAGAAATTGCAATATTGCAAACTAGTTTATGATAAATACTTAGTTATGAAATGCAATTTAACAACTATGAAGGAAATTCTATAAACATAGATAGTATATCACGGCCTGTTATGTTAATAAAAACATGTTGGTTGATCAATTTAAAACAATATTTAATAGTTTTTCTTATAACTCTTAAATCTGTGATACATGTGTCTAATATTCTAATAATAAAGTATAATTGTTTGAAGCATGTATTAGTGTGGGACAGAATTTACAAAACTTGCAGATTGTAAATACATTTATTAATGAGGTTAAACAGAGATAGACATACAATGTCATTCAATGTATTCATAATTCTTAAAAACAATAATTTAAATGATTTTTTACATTATGTTTCCTTACAGTCAATGTTGAAAGCATTCGGCATCATTCTGAATAGAAACCTAAGCACATCCAAGTGAGAGTGAAATGGTTTTATATTAAAACTAGAAGTAATAATATTCTGCATTTCTAGAGAAGCAATAAAAGATAGAAATATGTCTAAGTACATTTCGGAATGCAAGGTTTCAGTGAACGGCTAACGATTTATTTTCATTAAAAATTAATAACTTATTTTATGCAGGCCAATAATTTGTTTCTATTCATAATCTTATGATAAGAGTTTTCAAAATTAAAGATAAAAACGATCAAAGGAGATGATTTTCTCAGCAAAGAAACATGAAAAGTTAATAATGATGTAGACATGAATTTATGCTTAAAAACAAACTTTTGTATTTCTAAAGTGAAAAAAGAACCGTTCATTGAATACATTGAATACGGGAATACATTGAACCGTTCATTAACATTGAATACAAACATTAAATAAGTACTGGTGTAAAAAGTTGCCCTTTATTCCTATAAGTTCTGTAAATTTGTCTACTCAAACTGATAAGATTTTTTTTCTTGTTCTTCATGAAAAAGTATCTAAAATTAATCTCTGTTAGTCTCAATGGGAAAGCAATCTTCAGATCTACATTTGGGCATCAATTTCTATTTTCAGAATGACAATTAAGTCTCACTAATAAACACTTGGATAAATATATTCGAATGGCAGCCATACCTACTTTCTATACTTTAAAAAAACCTTATATTGTTCAAAACATGTTTATCATGCTTATTATCTTTAATGAAAAAGCAGTCTTATTAATATAGTTAATAATCACACTTTTCTCCTTTTTCTTTTGTAATAATTTTATTTCCTTATTTATATATATTATACACACAATATAATTAATTTTATACTTACTAGAAACATAAATTTTGAAGGTAATAAGGAAATGTAACATTTTCCTAAAGGAAAGTTGGTAATACTTTGTTGGTAGCTCGTAGTAGGATTTAAAAAGGGGAAGTTATCAAAAAGTTCAAAAATATTGGATTCATTGATAGTTCGCTGACTTTTTGTCAGGAATTTAATTGAAGATCACTTAAAGGAATGGAAAGAAATTTATATCAGGATTTTATAGTCTTTGAATAAGATTTAGGCTGTTTTATTTTGCAAATTGGGAAACAAAAGCTCTAATTCCCTTAAATTGTAAATTAAACTAGTTTCAATTCATTATACAGTTACCTAAGACAAGATATAGTTAATTTAAATTTAACGCCGTTCTTCAAATTTTCTTACTTGAAGTATTTTTCGCTTAAAATCCTTATAATGCATAACTGCTGGGGATAGAGAAAAAATATAGTATCTGACACACATTCGATAGTTTGTTTCTTGTTCAATGGTCATTTTTACATACATGGGTTATCACCTACAACTTAAAGCAGATTCCGAATTATCACAAATATCCATATACCCAAAGTAAGATTCAAGCTCACGAACAGTTGAATTGAAGACAAGACAAAGTTCAAAATGAATTCACAGTCACTGCAAAATCTGTAATTTTGTAAATGATGAAGGATCTAGTTCCCCAATTTTTTTTTTAATTACTCATTACCGAAGTTAGTTTGAAGTCAACTTGAACAAGAAGAGCTCTTGATCAAAATTTGATATTTTGTATGTTAGTAATAAATGTGAACAGTTTATGTTCCAGAAAATGTGATACAGCTTGAAAAGTGTTAGGTGTGCTTACCAACATATAACAAGTAGATGAATTGGCTTCAACGATGAAAGAATAAAAAGCAGTAAGATATTTATAAACATTCAGGGTCAATGGAACCTCCTACCTTAAAGCCCTACAAGAGATGGCAGACACCAACTCTGTGAGCCAGTACTCACATACATGCTGGGTGTCACCCCCAGAGTCAGTGACTACCCTTAAGAATGTAACCCCTTTGGTTAATCCCTAGTAGACTAACCATAAACGTAACTATATGTACCAGCCAATTAATATACTGGGGACCACAGTGTTCCATACATCCATAGGGCTCTCCTAAACAGTTAACATATGGGGATTTTGACTGTCCACAAGAAGCCAAGATAGAGGCTTCAGCTACTTATGGAGAGCCCCTTCACATGTTATCAAGGGATGGAAAGGATAATAAATAGAATAGGAGCGAGAAAAAAACAATGAGAATAAATAATCCTGAGAGAATAATAGTATGGGTTTCCCAGGCCTGTGTGAGATATTCAGGATTGGGAAACCCATACTTAACCTAAAAGAAAGCGATGAGGGGTCAAATGCATGGAACTGCTACATAAGAAATGCCATAAGACTATGCATTACACATAATTATCTCAGCATTTCCAAAACAATGTACTTAAAATACTAAAATATCAATACTGGCATTAGAGAAGTAAAAAATACAAGAGAGAATGGCAGCTAATATCAAGGATGAATTAGCTGTAGAATTTGTTTTTACAACAATACTTAAGTTAATATAAGTAATATATGAATAAATATTATAGCACTTTATATTTATAAGAATGTGTACTTACACAAATATCTCCCCACTCGATGAGCATGTACTGAAAAATAGTCAATTATAGATTACATTCAATGAACAAATACTGCAAAAACATTATAGTTTATAAATAAAAGTCCATATTTAATTGTAATTATTAATTATACTTACACAAAGGTGTCTGAATTTGAGTCATAATTACAGGACCTAAAAGAAATTATATATATATAAACACTTATTAACTAAATTAAATCTATAAGTCTTCAAAAATGCAAATTTGAATAATTTAATTTCTTTAATATTTTTGTGAAGAGGAACTCTTCTAAACATTTTAAATTTTTAGTTCTCTTTACAGTACAACTTAAATAATAAAGTATGTATCTGCACTGCCAAATGTGCAAATCTGCATATGGGTCTAGTTTTTAGAGCTCGAGCTATCAGGTAATTTGAAATCATAATTTCCAAATTCCAAGCATTTATTACTAATGAAAACAAATAGTTATAGCAATGTATCTGAAGTACTTTCATCTCATATTTTAATAATCATCATAATTTTAACCATCACATTAGACTTTACTTTAAAAACTTATTTTAGTCAATAAATTTTAAATCACTAATTGAATTGACCATCTCTAAAAATTAATGTTGCCTAGCAGAATAAGCAGGCTTCATTTTTACTTTAAATATATTATTCAAAATTGTGTTTTCTACAATTTTGATGTAGTATTGAGTTAGTTCTACAACCAATTTTAAAACAATGCCAGAAATAAATTTTTTTGTTGGTAAAATATTAACATACGTGCAATATTATGAAATAGCTTTAAGTCGAACTGCATATACTTCACTGAAGTTTTCCATACAAATTTCAAAACAGATAATGCAGGGATTTATTAAAACTATTGTTAATAAGCAAAATGTGGAAAGATTATACGATTCTTCAACATGAGCAGCAGCTCAAATTTTTATTTATAAGAGTAAAAAATTTTACATTAAACAAGAATAAATTAGCTTTACATTGATGGTAAAGGGAAATAAATTAGAAAGTATCTTTTTATCAATTAAAAAAATTTTGTTTTAAGCATTTTTCAAAAATGGAATATTAATGCAAAAGGATTATATCGCAAGATTTGAATCTCAACAAGAGTTTTATTCAGAGTATCTACAGAATTGAATTCAGCAGCTTTAATTGGAAGTCACAAAAAATTGCTTTCCAAATGGACAGAAAACTTAATTTTAATTATTTAATAAATATTTTAGTTATGTTGTTTAACAGTATCAAAAAAATGCCTAGTTTTCAACACACATCAGATTGGTTTGATTGTCACTCAACTGTTATTTTGTACCCTCAAATCCTAATTAGACTAGAACTTTTACGTCGATTCTTAACCACTGCAAGTTTTTTCATACAAGGTTAAAATTAAAACCAGTAACTGTTGAACCAAAAGTCATAATTAGCTGTAGCCAAGTTAAGACATCCCATTATGTTTCGCATAATTTAGTTGCATTTAATAATTTACGAATCACAAATTGATAGTCATCAATTAACAAAAAAATCTAGTCTAGTAAATCTCACAAATAATGAAATTTTAAAAAATATATTAAATATAAATTGAAGTGATCCTAAATTAGACCAGTCTCTTTCTATTTCAGTCATATCATGAATAGGTAAATTAATCAATTCTCTCACATGAAGACAAGCAGGCAAAGTATAATCATTTTAATACTATTGGAGTGTGTAATCTGAGTGGCTTCAATCCATGAACAATATCTTATTGATGATGTTCATGGATCGAAGCTACTCAGTATCCTTCAAAGCATGTATAAGAGATTTAAGGTAAAAAAGGCAATCGTGTTTCTTTTCCCGAGTTAAGTTCTCACATATTTCAAATTTAGTCACATATTACAGAGTAAAAACTTAAAACAACAAATAAAAAGGTTTTATAGAGAATAAGTTGAAATAATTTTCTCACTATAAAAAAAAAAAAAAAAAAAAAAAAAAAAAGATTAACATTAAAATCAAAATAAGATATTTTCTGTTAAAACATTAATGCCATGACAAATGTACAAAAAATTGTTAATAAATGAATAAAAATGCTGTAACTCACTCTTCAGATCCCTTGTTACATGCTTTTTTGGAATCTGGACCTTCAGATTCCTCTTCGGAAGACTAGATTATTAAAAAAGATTAATTACTAAAATGCAATTTTGACTAGCATATTTACATGCAGAAATAATCAAATGAATTCAAATAAAAGTAGACATTACATGAAAATATACTGATCTCTGTACAAGTTGATAACTAATTATCCCATTCCACTTCTGTCACTGAATTTAAAACTACCCATTTAGCAAAATAGCTTGACCCAATATTGGCAATCTTGCCAAGTTAACCCTAATAATTTGCAACAAGTTTTTTCTAATATACAACATGGAGAGATAAGCCCAATAAATGGCCTATCATCGGCACCAAATTTTCCCGAATATTGGTCATTCCAAGGTAAACCCAGATTGGTCTTATAATGGGAGCCAAGATTTTTCCACTATAAGAAATGCCAAGATAAGACAATATTGGGCCAAAGGGTGTGACAAGTTTTTCCTATTAAACCCTTATTGGTCCTAAAAAGGTAGGCAAGTTACTATCTTGAGCCTGCCAAGATTTTGCCAAAATATATTACAGCAAGAGTTAAATCTAATATGGTAACTTATTTTTCTACAATGTTTTAATAGCATTTTTGCTTATAAGAATTAACAAATTGCGATTAAATTTCCTTAATTCCTGTACATTTGGAACTTAGACTCTTAAAGTTTAATTGTTAACAATTTTATTACCTTTAATTTTTTTTTACTTTATCAAGGATGTTTTAAAAAAGTTGGGATATTTGTAAATTTGATTTTTCTAATATCTGTGATAACAATTTGGTTATTATGAAAATTTGTCTATTTGAGCTTAAAATTATAATTGAAGTTAAAATATTTTGCTTATAAACATTATAATTTATTTTTCATTTGTAATTGTTCTGTATATTTTTAACCATGAAACTATTGCAAAATATCCAATATTGTTATGCAGAAAGTAACAATGATAGCTTTGATAATAAGTATTTATCTACATTTATTTAATTATATATAAATTTCTTATAAATGCATTTACAAAATATTATTTAAAAATTACTGTAACGATTTATTTGACTTCATAGTATTTTAAAGATGTTCTTGAATCTCAAAAGTTTTAAGTCTTATTGTATTATGATTTATTTGAATTCACAGCATATATCTTTGGTATTTATGTATATTTTTTTCATTTTCTACATTGCAATTATGTATTCAGTATTTCTATACTGTGTTTTTAACATCTTAATTTTAATAGTTTCCGTTCAATTTATTGAAATACTTCTTCAGTAAAATTAGGTTTTTCATTTGAAATTTTGATTAGAGGTTTTCTTTTGCAAAGAACTCTTGCTCAACTACTCATTTTTAAATTAATTTTTTTAATCTGTAGATTACAATTGTTATTGCAAATATTAAAATCAGCTTTAAATTTCACTGCGCATGGAAATTCAACTTATTTATTTAAATCATATTTAAGTATTAAAGAAGTAGTACGCTATTTATTTACTCTAATTATTAGCATACTAAATTTTATTTACATAATGTACTAAAAATTTCACTTGATAAATGAAATATTAAAAAAATTTTTGACATTTGAGTTGTTAATAAATTATAGATCATTATAGTTTTTTGTATTGTTGACTATGTTTTTCTAAATTTTTATATTTCACTTATTAAGATTTATGAGCTATTAAATATGTTCAACATGTTTACATTAACTATGAAGTTATTCTTAAATTCAATATTAAACATGCATTAACTTATTTGGATATTAATTTCTCCATCATAGAGTAAGGTTTTTGCATCTATAATTTACTTATATAAAATGCAACAATATAGTTTAAAATGAAAATAAAATTTTTATTGCAATAATTTAAAATAGCTTCTTTCTAATTTATCTTATAAGCTTATATCTTTCTTATTATAAGAAATATATAATGTAGACAAACACATAAGCCAATCCTGGTCCTATCTCGGCCACCCAGATTGGTCCCATGTAGATTGCCAAACTTTATCTTGACAACAAAGATTAGTCCTATATAACAAAATATAAACCATTCAGGATTGGTAGCCAATAATGGACCTAGACGTAGGCATTGATTATCCAATATAGGGATAAGCTATTTTGCTGCCTGTGTAGTTAGCGATTATTATTTAGATATTAAAATAGGGTTTAAGGACAATTTTAACCAGCTATAATAACAGCTCACAATTTTAATTAGGGTAAAGCAATTAATTCAAAGAAGCAATTAATGATAAATATTATCAACAGAAAAATATTTAAATTTCTTTTTAAAACTAAAAATATTCTGTACATGCATAAGAACGTATTCTTTAAAAATATAAGACATTTCATCGATATATATAAACCTATACCTATATATCCTGTATATGTGAAGCATGCCTATTTGTTTCATCTGCAATAAAATTTAAACTATTTTCTGAAAAATTTAAAATTTAAAGTTCATCTAATAAAATATTTATTTGTTCAGAATTATTTAATTCACTTGTAAATTATAAAATTATAGGTTTATTATTTGTTTTCTCATTGCATTAATCAAAATTTAATGATATGAAGGAATCATTGAAATTTTCATCCTTGAATTTAGATTCAAATACAGTATCATTATCTACAAAATTTTCTAATTCATCTAATAATTTTTTCAACAATCAATCTCTTCTGGTCTAAAGCTATCAAAATATTTTTCAAGTGACTGAAAAAGCAACTGGGTGAAGAAATATGATAAAGTGATGCTGAATCTGATTTCCTTTTTAAAAAGAGCCAATAAATCTGTTTTTGCCAAAAATCTTCACTCTAAATATTAACTAGTTTTTACAAATTTCAGACACGAAAGAACTACAATTAAATCTTCCTTGACTACCTGCAGAAATTTGGATAGAAAAAAGTTTACCGCTTGAAAGGGGGGAAAAATCCATGGTTGCAAAAGTTGTATCATAGCAGGCTTCTGAGACACTCATTTTCATCGTACAATTATTGTACCACCAAGACAAAATGGTTAATCACTACCCCTTTATATATATATACACTGTTAACAAAAACAAAATTCATTCTGAAAAAACTGCATCTGAAAAACTTGTGATTGGTATTTATCCAGGTGAAAATTTAACAATAGGAATCAAACTAAGAAATTAATTCATTGCAAATTAACCACACATTACTAAAAGTCAACAACACACACACACACAGATATATATATATATATATATATATATATATATATATATATATATATATATATATATATATATATATATATATATTCACACTATCTAATCATAATACTGTACTACCAAACATAAATCATTTTCAGAATTCATATTTTGTTGTAAATTTTCGATTATTAATATTATTAGGAATTTAAAATAATTTAACATACAGTATGCTTCAGAATCTATCATTATAATGCACAAATCAGAATTATTTTTTTTTTGGGGGGTGGGGGGATCAGACATTGCTGCGGATCTCTTCCCAAGTAAATTGAAAATTCAAAAATATTTTAAAAAATCTGGAGTGATTGAAGGCATTTAAGATTTAAAGAAACAACTTTGCAATTTATCATCCAAAATTTTCTATCAAATGTGGTAAATCAAAATGAATCAAGCAAATAACATTACCATCTGTATATAAAGTGTGTTTTCAGCTAAATATATTTGAATTAACAAGGTATTTTCTAAAATAATTTTTCAAAATTAAAAAAGAGAAAATCAAGGTTTAAGAATTTACTGTTGGCCACATACCCTTTTGCGCTTCCGAAGAGAAGTTGGGCACGCAGCAGCCTGTGTAGATACCCATTTGCTTGTGGAGGGCTGTGGCTGCTGGTCCACTTGAATCTGATGGTCCTCCAAATCTATAATAAAACGTTTTTGAAAGATTAATAAAATCTCTTAGAAATTCAGTTATGAAAGCAAATCGAATAAAAAATTTAAGTTTCCTTAAATCCAGCATATTTCCTGAGAATTTTGTGTGTGCTTAAATGTTTATTAACTAAGCTAAGATTGTAAATGAACCTATCAAGTGCTGAACTGATTAGTAGCTTTGTTGTTTATCAGTTATCTCTCTTGCACTCAAGGGCTAATTAGACGGCAGTCTAGTTCAAAGTAGGATATGAATCACTAAAAATGTTTATTCTCAGTGTGCGGGAATCGAATCTATGTGCTATCAAACCAAAAACCATAGAGCTAAGCGTTTGTTAGTTAAATTTCTAAATGGAGATTGTTAGGACCATTCAATCCCCAGATGAACATAGAAGTATTTTTATTGAAATATTATTTAAGGTTTCTAACTTGATAGAATTTGTTGGGAAAATGGAGTTTGTTTCAAAAATGGAATGGATAACAACTTCTTAAAATTGCCATAGAAATATTTTCGGTTTGTAAGCAAATTAGAAATTAACTCTCTAGTAGTATTTTTCTTCTTCAATGAATTAAAAAAGCATATTTAAAAAGCAAAATTTTAAGTTAATTGGTTAATCTCAGCAGCATTTTTAATATAAGTTACTTTTTTAATTTCAATTGGTTATATTTACAAGCGAATTAATTCTTAGAAGTATATATATATTAATATATATTTGTATATATATATATATATATATATATATATATATATATATATATATATATATATACTTTTAGAAGTATATATATACTTTTATACTTTTAGAAGATATATATACTCTTAGAAGTATATATATTAATATATATACACTTTTGAGAGAATTAATTCGCTTGTAAATATAACTAATTGAAATTAAAAAAGTAACTTATATTAAAAATGCTGCTGAGATTAACCAATTAACTTAAAATTTTGCTTTTTAAATATGTTTTTTAATTCATTGAAGAAGAAAAATATTATCTATATATATTTCAAAGCAAAGAAAACACTTGAAATGGTAGATACAACCATAATACAATCACAATATTCATATCATTTCATTGCTATTCTTTATTTCGGTCTTTTAATACTGTATAATGAACTCAGTCATAATATACATAATAATTAACAATATATTAATCAGTGAACATTATTGTATTATTTTTCCTTTATCAAAATTGGATGATATCATTTCGTATTTTTATTTTTCCATTATCTTTTACCACAGTAAAAGACGATAAAAAATGTAATTTTGAAAAGCATAGCAGGAAAACTATTTTTGTATCAGTACAATTATAAGTCGTACTAGATAGTTACAGGAAGATAGTAGCTAATACGAAATTTAAGTAAATAATGAGCATAATGCAGCAAGGAAAAAATATAAAAAAGAGGGGAGTTTAAAAAAATATTTATGAATTTTATTTTAAACTTACTTTGTCGGGTGAGTGGGAAGATATTCCTCACTACTGTGAGAGCTTTCCTCACTGACTTCCACATTTTTCTGGATCTGGAATAAAATTACGGATTTGTAAATGCAACATTGCGATTTCAAAATATGATATATATTACACAATTTAAAAGGGTGGGTAATTTATTTTACTGCCGATAAATTCCATGCTTTTTTATTAAAGTACCCTCAAAATTTTTCAGATCTTAGAGGCGCGAATTCTTTCTTCCCCTCTGATATGGATAGAAAGAACTTAACATATTAGTGATATTTTTTTTTTTTACAAAAACTCAAGATCAAGCAAGGGATGAAGCCATTAATTGCGGCACTAAAAACTTTTGCATGATAACCCTTTAATTGCCAGCCATGCATTTTATTCAACGATACAAGGTATTATTATGTGTCCTGTTTATACAGGTTATTGTGTGTAAAACTTAAGTAAAGAGAATCGGAAATTAGTAGATATATTTTTTTTTCACTGGCAGATTGTAGACAGTTACACAACTACAACAAAGTCTATTAATCTATTGTTCCCTGATACCCAAGGAACTGGCCAGAAACAGTGACCTCTTAGCCGCCGAGTCGTTGCCCCGGGTGCACCACAGGGGGTGGGCCACCAACGCACCCTCACACATGACATAGGGACCCGCTTAAGGGGTAGGTATCATTCATACTTCATTCACACACACAAGGAAAGGACAAAGTCTGGATAGAGAGAGAAAGTACATCCATGCTTGAACCGGGATTCAAACCCAGGACCTTCCTATCCGTAGGAAGGCACGCTGACCACTAGACTAGTTGGCCGGCGTTTGTAGAAATACTGTAAACGATAATTTCCTGATTCATTTATAATGAGACATATGACATACTAAACTTAGCCTATCATAAAATAATGGCCTTGCTCTATCACAATAAACCTAAAAAATTAAGAATTAGGAGTAGTGTACTATGCGAACGTTGAAGAATTCTGCACCACTCTTTCTTTGTATTTATCTCAAATTATGAGGTCTCTTCAATGGCAATACTTTGTGTCAACATTTAATTTGAAAATGAATTGAAATACTGTGAGTTAATAACTTTTTCGCCAGAAATTTGTAAAAAAAATATTTTCTGAAACTATAAATTTAAAATTATAAATTCATCATACATTAATTTCCCTTGCTAAATCATAAAATTTCTAAATAGATCTTAAACTAGCATATCTAAATGGAAACAAACTCAGAATCACTCTTTATCATCAATTACAACCAAACAGATTTTAATCAACAAGTAATACAAGTAGATACTGCAGTTAAGTTTCAAAACAATCTTTTAAAAATTTGTTAAAATCAGTAATTTTTTTATTAATTTAAAAATTGGACCACATTACAAAATTAAATAAGTATTACATAATTAGGAAGCATTGACATATGAACTGAATTTTGACGGATGAAATTGATCCGATTTTCATTTCCACGGAGCTACCGTGGAAATGAAATAGGACCAGCTCCTCCAAGTTCAGCTTCAATGTTAGAAGATCATCCAGATCGCGAAGAACATCGTAAAACAGTCATACATTAATAAATATGACAGGCCTTTTTTTTTATCAACATCGTACCGTATTAGAATACAAAAACATTTCTGAAAAAAATTCATTAACTATCATTTGTACAGAGGAATTAAAATTCGCGTTATTTTTTTTTTATAACATTCAAATAACATCTTTATATAGTCATGTTGAAATATATATTTGACTTCTAATATGAAATCCATAATACAATGGCCATTTAAGATATTTAAACAAAGTCCATTCAGAAACAAAGAAATTTTTAATTTTTAAATAGATTATTTTAAAAATATACTTCGATACTTCCTTAACTATTAAATTTATTCAATATCTAAAAGCTTATTAAAACAATACATACCAATTGTTTTTGAAAATGTTGTAAAGAAAATTATATTGAAGACAAGGAATATATTTGTAAATCAATAATTATGAAGAGCTTAAAAAGTAACGAAACTATCCGGCAAAAAACTTGAGAGAAACTGAAAAAAACAGGCGCGACCAATAAACTTCCAGAAGCCAATTACTTTCATCGAGCTCAAGACTGATAACCATTGGCTATTTCAAGAATGATGTCATTTTCAACTAATTTCAACGAAACTACCCCTGCCTCTCCCTCACATTAAAATAACTAACGTGATTAAAGGGTGACATTTTCTAGTATCTGACCAATAAGACCAGAAGAATAAAAAATAAATTTTAATTGATCAACAATGAAACTGAAATTATATTCTCTTTGCTGTGTTACTAATACCTTTAAAGTATAAAACTTAGACATAATTAAATTCCTGCACTATTAAAAAACATGCGATCCGATTTTCAGATTCAAAACGATTTTCAGCAGTAGTTCAGTAGGATTTTCCTAAATTTAATAAACAATATGAAGTTACATAATCATCAAATAAATTAACGGTATTCACTTACAATTTAAAAAAAAAAGTTTGGAAAGAAAATTAAGATTTCAATTAAATGAAAATTTTTTTATGAATTAACCAAAATTTAATCTATAAAAATATAAAGTTTAAAGAAGGCAGTAGAATCTTGCGCTATAAGTATGTTAGTCAAGTTCTATGTTAAGAAAAATGTTGTAATTTTTTAAAAATGTCCCTTTACGTTTGGTTTGTTTGTCGCTCAACGGTCATTTTTTGCACACGAAGTCTAATTATACAGAGATCAACGGTTTAAAGTGGATTTCTACCAACATCGATGCCATAAGTGGGATTCAAACCCAAAAACTATTGAGCTGAACACAAGAATGGTTACCATTTGATTGCTCAGCGCTGTTAGTCTACAACTAGTAAATTATTTACAATATATGGAGCTGTTAAAATATACATCATAGTTATTTCTTTTTGCATTTAAAAAAATAATCTCTTTAGTTTTTAATTTACTGTAACACGTTTATGATAGATTTTTGTTTAAACTTTTATTTTGAAATTAAAGTATTAAAATTCTTTTAAAAATAATGATTTCTTACAACATTATGAATCTGACTTAATTTTGATGTTTATTGAAAAATCGTAAATTATATGAAAGTAAATTTTAAAAAAGGTTAGTAATTTGGCAATTATGGAAAAATTTATTTCTTTAATGCTTAAATACATAAAATAATCTCAACGAATCATTTCACATGTATATTAAATGAAATAAATATACAATTAAAGCTTTGCCTGAAAAATTTAATTGGTTATGTTTTTCTTTCAAACTCCTTGTTTGCATACGATTGCTATAATAAAACCATACCCATTATTAAAATTGGATTTCACAACAAATATCTAATACTAAGATGAGATTCAAACACATGAACTGTTGAATCGAACCATCAGATTACCAGCTTAGAAAAATTTTTTCCTGAATTAGCAAACAAAACACGCGTTTATAATTAGAATTTTTTTAGCTACTTAATGTTTCAATCAACTTATCAATAATTAATAGTTTATCAATTTTTTTTAATTTATCATTATTAAAAAATATTAACAAGGTAAATGCTTTGTTCTTGATTTACATTTTTGTAAATCTAAATGAGATGTCTTTTTGTTGAAGTCTGTTCAGATTTAAAAACACAAAAGTTTAAAAAAATTATATTCATTTGATATTGTTTATTGGCAATTGAATCTACTTCGATTCTATTAAAAATATCGCAAATTCTCTAAAAAAATATTGATAATGACACACACATACTGAACTAAACTTATTGTAAAATATACCAGGTCAAATAGAATTTCTGTCAGGGGGCAGGGACATGTGGGGCAGTTGCCCTGGGCTCCCACATCAGAGCGGTCTCCAAACTGAATAAGAAGTTTGCTATTGAAGCAAAGGAACTCCCCTTCCTCATTAAACTTCCTCCTTCCTCAATTAAAGATATTTTTGCCTAGGCCCAAATTAGGCTAAGTTGGGTCCTGATACTTACTTTTGATAGGTTGGGTTTTATTGCTCTAATTCCAAAAATGGGCACGATATGCGCTGTTAAGTTACTGAAAAAATGTATTTATTTCAATTTCAAAAGAACGTTTCTAATTCACATATTTTTTTTATCAGATAGTATATTTCGTTTTTAAATTGCAGAAGTGGCTAAAATTTTAAATACTTATAAGTATTAAAAAAAAAGAGCTTCTGTATTTTTTTATTTACAAATATATATTCAATTTTCTTTTTTTGTAACAATATTTATAATTACGATCATAAAATTAGATCACATATTAATTTGAATAAAATCGCACGATTGGCTAAAAATATGAAACTGATAAATATATTTCAATACAAAATTCATTTCTATCGAACAACATTTTTAAGTTGAATAAAAAAAAGTTACATAAAATAGCTATTTTTAAAATATGAAATGTGCATATAGTAAGAGATAAATTATTAAATAAATTATAAGAATTTGATTTTACATATAAAATAAATATACGTTGCATTTTTCTTTTCTATGTTTTTCATATGAGAAAAACTATATGAATAAGAATAATTTGGAACTGTATTTCATAACGTTCGCTATAAAATTAAAACATAACACTGAGATTAAAAGTAACCACGTAGACAAGTTAAGCATTTTCTTCCCAGTAGTTTTGAAAGTTGGACTTTAAAATGGCAATGGGGGAAAAGACAAAACAAAGGGCAGCTGAAATGAGTTATGTGATTCAAACATTATTCCATCCAAAAGAAAAACATCCGCCATTATGCGTGGAAATTTGTCTATGTGTGCAGAAATTTGTCTTCGGAAAAAGGGGGAGGAAAGAGGCGCCAAAGAAAAGGGTGCGGAACACGCTATTAGTTTCAGTGAGAGATTTAAATGATTTACTGGTTTTCCTCTGGGAACGAGTATCAAATGTGTCAACATATTCATGGACGACTTTATCTTTGACAAATGTGCCCCTGTAAACAATGTTGTCCAAACTACATTGTGACAATGTCACTAGGAAATGTTAGTGATACCAATTTGTAAATTTTAGAAAATAAAAAAGTTCACTAATTGAAACCCACTAATAAGCATTTTTTCCCCAGTTATTCAATGGAATTATGAGTTGTTTCTGTAACTAATTTAAGCAAAGGAATATTACGATTAAATTTTTTTTAATGAATTTTTATTTGTATTAACTTTTTAACAAGAGAAAAATCTGTGTGGAAACATATACACGCTTTGATTTGTTTCATTAAAAATTGGGACAATATTCAAAATAAGGCAGAAAAATAGATAAATATTGTAATGTACAATAAAATCTTCAATAAAAAAAGCGGGAGTAATCAATATAAAAAAAAAATTTAATAATGCAAAAGGTACATTAAGAATTGCTTAGTTTGTCATTCTCTCAAATATCACTGTTTGCCCGCGAGAGCTAAGTAGACCTTATTCTAACAGTTTATAGTGCCTTCCGAGACATTTCAAGCGTCCAAGCACAAGGTGGGATTTGAACTTACGAAATGTTGAACCGACTAACAATCACTAGACCTAGACTTCGAAAACGAAAAATCTCAAAATATTTGACACTGTTTTTATTGATTTGTGATTCATAACATATGCATTAAAAAAAAAAAACTTCAGCATTTTTTTTTTTTTTTTTTTTTTTTTTTTTTTTCATGAACCTTCTTTTTTTCAGTTAAATATTTATTTCAAGAATCGTGGGTGTATAAAAAGTAATGCAACATTAGATAATTATAAATAATAATAATAGGTAATGAAGTTGCATTACCTTCCGTAATTTATATAGTGTGTTAAAAGAAAATTATATAAAAATTCTGTAATTTGCAAAATGCACGTATTGGTTGAAAATATTTTCAATATTAAGGTTGAAAGACACTGAAATTATATTCCCAAGAAAAGCAGCAATAGGATGTACATAATGACATTGGGCTTTAAATCAAGCACAGACTTTGTTAAATCGTTAATTTAGATGGTGAAAAATTAGGATTTTGAAGGATTCTGTAATTTGTTGTGTATTTTATAAGCAAGCTTAAAATTTATTATCTTATCTCCATCATCCACTTTCATTCTTCTAAATCACTTAAAATCTTTCTTGGTGCGATATTCCTTCAAACCAACTGCCGAGCTGGTTGCCGAATGGTTAGCGCTCTTGCCTTCGGTTCAACAGTTCGAATTCCACCTTGGGCATGGATGTTGGTAGTGGTTCGGAGTCCACTTTAAGTCGTAGGTCCCGCTCTAATTAGCCCTCGTGTGCGAAAAACGATCGTTGAGTGACAAACAATCAATCCTTCTAACCAACTTTTTTCATGTGACATTTTTAATGAGTATAAGAAAGTACTTTCGTTATGTACGTACGCATGTATATTTCCAACATTTTTCACAATTTTCTTTTTAAGTCTGACTTTAAAAGAAATATTATAGAATGCAGAAACACATTCTTTATAATTAATCCGACATGCATCATAAGATACAGCTTAAGATTTAGAAATTGTGATATACACAATTTATTCTTCATTTTTCAAGTTTATTATATATGAAGAATTTAACACAGAATTAGAATTTATTATAAATAAAGATAGAAATTAAGAATTATTTATTAAGAATTTTTAAAAGAAGATAAATTCAAAAATTCATTTCGTTTTTGGTTTGAAATAACGACCTACAATAAATATTTCAAACAAAAAAGTAAAGCATTTCAAGCAATATTTGTGGATGAGCAAAATGGACTTCATATACAAGTAAATACATTTTAATATGGACAGTGGAAGACAATAACATTTTCTAATTGTTGATAAATTCAAACAAATGTTGAATTTAATATCAATAAATTCACTAATATTAATATTTTTCTACATTCTTTCACAATCAATTATAATGCATCATTAAACAATACAAAATTTTTAAGAACCTCACATTTGCTTAAATATGGAAATTATTCCTATTTTAGAATATTCCATTATTATGGAATAACAAGAGTTCCCTTCACAAAATGAAATATTGAGTATCATATACAATGTCATCGCTTTTGAATGTTATTATTCGGTAATTTGCATTTAGCTATGAAACGAACAATAAAAATATAGAAAACATTAAATATACTCTTAATTTCTTTATAACAATTTCATTCGAGTGCTGTAAATTTTACTCTTCAAAATTCAGTGTTTCTAATTTCGTACTATTGGCATGTTAAAATAGTTATATTTCTCTCAATGTTAAATCATAATATAGGATGTTTGGCATTTTTATAACCTAAAATCGCTTAGCGCATCTAATATTGACACTTTCTGGTTTAAAAATTACATAAACATGAAAATTTTTATCTTAAAATTTATAGGAAGAACAATCAAATTAGAACTTTTATTTATTCTCAATGAAAGAGTGGAATGATTCTTTTTCAAAATTCATTATGATTCATGGTTAACACATATTTAACAATTTTTCTACATTTTTCAATTTTAAGGTTGTTATAAGGATATTTTTCATTTAGTGTAACATTATTATAAATACCTAAAAAATTATTTTGGAAATTGGATAATATGTTTATTTCTTTGCAAATATATTTTACTTATTAAGAGTTCCCCCCCCCCCCCATAGTTAAAAATTTTTTAAACATTCCATTGAATTCTGAGGTAAACTCATAAGGGAATTTTTTAAGTAATGCTTAAACGCAATTATTAAGCCATATTAATTTTTTTTAATTTACATTTCAATAACAAAAGTAAAAATAGATTTTAAAATTAAGATGCGCCGACTGAAAATTTTGAACTAAGTTTTTAAAAGGGAATAAATAAATAATTAAGAAATTAAGTAAGTAATTTTTTCAACTTTTAAAAACTTTTTAGTAATCTTTTATAATTTAATATTGATGCAAGTTCACGTTTCGCTGTAAATAAAATATTCCACGATTACATTTATATAACACGTAAAAACATAACCGAATAAATCAGAAACAGCAGTAGGCGCTACATTATTACTCATGAATAGAAATATTTAAGAGTCAGGTATTAATTATATACATCTCAAAAGTTAAAAGTAATAAAATTTGCTCATTTTTTATTATAGATACGAATAAATTTCTTTAGTAAAGTAATAAAATCTTTACTTCAAAGAGAGCCCAATGTGCATAGAAAGTTTATAATCCACTTTTCAAATTAATCATAACTGATTTCTTTTATGCAAAGGTTTGATATTGAAAAATATATAAAGTATTGTTAAATACACAAAAATTATTTTTGTATGCTAATAATTTATAGAGAATATAACTTTAATTACCTCGTTTAAACAGTTATCGCTAAGTTTTTACTTAATATATATATATATATATATATATAATGTTGGTAAGATGGAAGGAAATTCATACATTCATTTCTTTTAACAAGCATTGTGATTTGACTAATGCCTTATTCAATCATTTTCATGAAAAATATTATAAAAAAATTAATTTCTCATTAAATATATTGTTGAAAATGTGTTCATTGCGAGTTATATATAAGAAAACGTGTTATGTAATAGTATTACAATTGCATAAATTAAAAAATGAACTTACCAAAAATAATAGCAAAACACCTAAATAATTATCTTGCCAGAAGCAAATGCGTTTTTCACAAAATCAAAATGGTACTCAGTAAATTTAAGTACTTTTTTCTTTGTATTGACAGCGATTTCGTTAGAGGAATACAATGCGGTGATGAGCTGATTCAGTATGCGGTTGCCAAACAGTTGAATGATTGGCGAAGTTGTCAGCACATTTGAGACCAATAGTAGCCAAATAGTAGTCTGGACACTCAAGTGATCCCAACCCGTAATTATAATAATCATGAAATATAACCACGGATAGTATTTTTATGTTTTATTTACAAAGTTGTAATAAGTACGCAAGTCAGGTTTGTATAATAGTGTTTGTACGTGTGATATTCATGATTCAGTTTCCCGATCATGTAAAAACTCGTGCAGAGTACTATTAATTAACCCACTTAAGAAAACAATTTAAGAAAATGTCATCATTACAACCACCGAGTTTATAATTGAGATCTCAACCCTCTTTATCCTCGATTAAATTCTTTATAAGTGAGACACCCACTTCGAATGCAAAATACCAAAATCAAATGGTTTTTACAGTTTACAAAAATGAGAAATATAAAATACCAAAATCTAGCTACAAGTCAAATTGGATCTCATGCACAAAACGTAAGCATAGAAAGAAAGAAAGAAAAAAAACATGTGCTGTAATGAATTGTAAATTGAAAGTTTATGAGTGCTTTTAAATTTCAGAAATATGTGAGCGAATCTTTATATATATGTATATATATATATAGCACTTATTTTTGCATGCACAATTATCTCTGTAGATGGACAATCTAATGCTCTAAAACTGCTGTAGAACAGTTACTCACCACTTAATTATGACTGGAAGGACTTTCAGACATGGATCTATTCACGAGTCGCAAAGAAAGACACTTGAAAAATTCCGAAACGTCTATCCCGGCAGATAGGAATACAGAAGGTAGAAGTGTAATATTCGTTTCTCATTTAACAATAGCTGGTATCGAACCGCAAATCTTTGCTTTGAAGAGCGTTTACTTACGATGAACACTTGAGATGGATGTTTTGACACCGCGATGTGTATAGTCTGTTGTAAGACATTTAAACATCTACCATGTCACTGCCTTTCCTGATTTATACCTATATTCATATTCCACAAGGCAGGAAACTCTCAAGCACTCATGCTGACAGAAGTTCCTGCAGAAAGCTAAAGTGGGCGATTGTGACTTTTCCTGGTTTTCTTACTTCAGACTCGTGAATACATATCACTATATATGAAGAAGTTCTGGACAGAAAAAAATGGGGTTGGTGCTGAAATACTGCGTAAGTCTTTTAGTTGTAAAGCTCCTATGCGATATTGAAAGTTCTCTTTAATAATCTCCTGATTATATTTTTTATATTTTTACCTTACATAAAATAAACAAAAGCAATTTTAAGTAATTAAACAGATTTATGAGAAAAAGCTGTCTAAAATACATAATATCTATTTCTTCACATTCATTACTGTATGCAGTTAAAGTTATGGGTTGAAAAAAAAAGGAATTATTTTTATACCTACTGATATAAATCTATAGATAATAAAGCTGAATGTTTTCTCAATCTACCATGGATAGTAGAATAAAATCAAAATTATTTACTATTTTAATTTATAAGTAATTAAAAAATTACGCTTTTGGAGAACTAATACATGCATGTATTAAACTAAAATTCGTTTATATAACATTATATTTAACTCATCAATGTACTTAAAATATTGTATAATAAATTAGTGATAGAAAGAAAATTATATATTTATGGAGTTGGCACAATAGTTTCTCTGGTGAAAGTGTACTTTATATTTCGGAAAATAAAAATGGATACAGATGTGAACGGGATCAGTAGCGATAATAAATTTAGGGAAGAGCCAAGCCTTGACTGTTGATTCGGACTATGATGCATCATCTGGTTAAAATGCGAAATTCTTATGCCCTCTTCTGTATGAGAGGCAGTTTGACGAGAGAGAATTCTTATTCTTTGATTCAGAAGAGGAAGATCACATCTCTTCTCTCACCTCTTCTCTTTATTTTATTTATGTTTCCTTTCGTCAGCAACAATAGGCTGTTGGCGACGATTTGATACGAACTCGTCAGAAAAAAATAGAATAGAAGGAAACGCAGTTCCTTATTAAAGTATTCTTCATAGTTTTTTCCCCGCCATTAAAAGCTTAACAGGTGGTAATATTTTATGTATCTTGTTTTATGTAATATATTTATATATATATATTTAATATTTTATGTAATATTTTATGTTGAGAGAAATTACAAAATGCATTTAGTTAACGCTGTGAGTTATATGAGAAAATGAGATTTCAGTATTTCAAAAGATATTATAAAAATATTCTCCCCTACCCTTGGCATAATCGTGACATCCTTGAAGACTTAGCAGTTCTGAGCTCCTTGCAAAGAAGCAAAAATATGATGGGGTGGCCCATGACTCTGGGGACAGGGCTTTGATCGGAAATTGCTTAACCGATGTTTGCAAGAGTTCTAAAGGCAAAGCGATGCCCACAAAATAAGAGCTAGTTGTTATCGTGTGCAAAAAGGCTGGCATTATGGGGTGCGCCGCTCCACTTTTCCAATTGAACCGTGTTTAGGTATGGATTCCGACTTTCTCAGTACACACATGCCATAGGTACCCGTTGGGTAGGCAACCATTCACAACTCATTCATATAAGAAAAGGACAAAGACAGGATAGATAGAGAGAGGAAGTACATCCATGCCCGAACCGAGAATCGAACCCAGGACCTCCCTATCCGCAGTCAGGCACGCTGACCACTAGACAAATTGGACGACAAAATAAGAGGTGAGAGAGGGAAAACATTTTGTTCTGTAAAAGACGATTTAAGCGACTTTTGATACAAAAGAGAAAAAACTATCTGTTCCTATTTTTGGTAACCATGAAGAACAGGTACACACACGCACACACACACACACGCACACACACACACACACACACACACATATATATATATATATATATATATATACACTACTGGCCATTAAAATTGCTACACCAAGAAGGCGACATGCTACAGACGTGAAATTTATACTAAAGGAAGAAGGTGCTATGATATGCAAATGATTAGCTTTTCAGCACATTCTGACAAAGCAGGCGCCAGTAGTGACACCTACATTGGGTTTAAATGAGAAATTTGTTCAGCCGGTTCCTCATACACAAAATGCATTTGAACGTTGTTGCCTGGTGAAACGTTGTTGTGATGCCTCGTGTAAGAAGGAGAAATGCGTACCAGCACGTTTCTGACTTTGATAAAGGTCGAATTGTAGCGTACCGGGATTGCGGTTTATCTTATCGCAGTATTGCTGCTCGCGTCGGTCGAGATCCAATGACTGTTAGCAGAATATTGAATCAGGACGGTAAAACAGAACGCCATGCGTGATCTCAACGGGTACCTATCACTAGCAGCCGAGAAGACAGTCATATTATCCACATGGCCGTAATGGATCGTGCAGCCACGTCAAGAGCCGTGAGTCAAGAAACGGGGTCGTTTGGAAGACAACAAGTGTCTGCATGAACAGTTCCACGACGTTTGCAGCAGCATGGACTGTCAGCTCGGAGACCATGGCTGCGGCTTCCCTTGACGCTGCGTCATAGACAAGAGCGCCTTCAATGGTGTGATCAACGACGAACCTGGGCGCACGAATGGCGAGACGTCATCTTTTCAGATGAATCCAGGTTCTGTGTACAGCATCATGATGGTCCCATCCGTGTTTGGCGGCATCGAGGTGAACGCACACTGGCAGCATGCATTCGACATCTTCATACTGGCACGTCACCTGGCGTGATGGTATGGGGTGCCACTGGATACACGTCTCGGTCGCCTCTTGTTCGCATTGACGGTGCTTTGAACAGTGCACGTTACATTTCTAGTGTGTTACGACCCGTGGCTCTACCCTTTATTCGAGCCCTGCAAAATTCTACCTTTCAGCAGGATAATGCCCGACCGCATGTTGCCGGTATTGTACGGACCTTCCTTGATACGGAACATGTTCGGCTGTTGCCCTGGCCAGTACGTACTCCAGATCTTTCACCAATAGAAAACGTCTGGTCAATGGTTGCTGAGCGACTGGCTCGTCACCAAACGCCAATCACTACGGTTGATGAACTGTGGTATCGTGTCGAAGCTGCATGGGCATCTGTACCTGTACATGCAATCTAATCTCTGTTTGACTCAATAGCCAGGCGTATAACTGCTGTTATTACTGCCAGAGGTCGTTGTTCTGGGTACTGATTATCTCAGGATCTATTCAGCCAAATTTTTTGAAAATTTAATCACTTGTTATTTCTAGTATAATATATTTGTCCAATAAATATCATTTTGTTATCTGCATTTCTTCCTGGTGTAGCAATTTTAATGGCCAGTAGTGTATATATATATATATATATATATATATATATATATATATATATATATATATATATATATATATATATATATATATATATATATATATATATATATATATAACACTATATCTTCTATAAAGATTTAAAGCGACTTTACCAATATTTCATACTCTAATTCTGTAAGTATTATCTAAGAACAGAAACACATTAAGTTACACAGTTATAGTTTAATATCTTAAAATGAACTTAATTTTTTGACGTCTACCATCAGATTCTTAACTGTAAAATTTATATATTAAAAAACGCTCATCATCATACGAATTGTCCTTTAAGTATTAATAACACATTATGTGTTCATATGTGTTGTATTGTTTACCAAAATAGTCTGTATTTATAAAGGAAAACACATTTCTTTCACTTAAATGAGAAAACATTATTTTATTCATGATGATATAAGGAATAAATCAATTTTCTATAAATTTTTTTTCTGTTCAGTGTTATTGCTAAAAATTATGCAGCTTTAGCATAATTAACAGCATGAAATGTGTGCATCA
This sequence comes from Latrodectus elegans, assembly GCA_030067965.1. NCBI lineage: Eukaryota > Metazoa > Arthropoda > Arachnida > Araneae > Theridiidae > Latrodectus > Latrodectus elegans. The sequence goes on along the minus strand of CM057822.1, from coordinate 61,863,996 downwards.
TTGGCAACTTTATAATGCTGATGACCAAAACTATACATCGATGCACACTTTTTATACAGAAAACTATTGTCTAGAAAACTATCATATAGATAAAAATTATTATGTAGGAAATTATAGTCTTCAATAGCTATTTTCACTATAAAATACTATTATTATAATTTCTTTCGATAATAACAGCCACTAATATTAGCAGAATTTGACGTTAATAGTTTATAATACTAAATTAAACACCTTAATTAAGAAATGGGCGTTTCATTAAAATGAGAAGAACACGAAAATCTGTGTGTGAATATATATTCTGGCTCGCTTTACACTTTTGCTTAGAAAACTATCAAATTTAGTCCGTATATAGGTAAGTCTTCGAAATTCTAAGCATTAATAATAACCTTTCTCGAATCAAACCAAAACTCCAGGATTATTTGGGATTTTTCTAGCCCTCTATGTATTTATTGAAATGAAATCTTTGTTATCTGAATTTTTTTGGGGGGAGGTGAAGGGGATGAACTCAAAACTGCGCGCAATACAGACTGGAAGGAAACACAAACCAGTATGCTGTTTCTGGCTAACATAAAAAAAAGTCATGTTTCATTTTCAAATCTTATTTCAGCCTCTTTAATTCATTTAAACTGTAATAAAAATGTAAACTTTAAAATACTGTATAGCGTAGTAAAGATTATTCCCAAATTTCGCTCGCTTTCATGCTGCATTGTAGGTAATATATTAACAGTGCCTCCCATCAAGATTTGATAGAGAGTGGGTCGCTTTCACACGTTGCAAAGGAGAAAACCCAGAAATCTCTGAAGCACCCCCTGTATGAGAAACATTCATCTTGCGTTGTTCAACAGCGGCTGGGATCGAACCGGAGATTATGCACCGAAGAACGCTGTTCTACCACTAGGCAACAGTGAACCGTAACTGTGCTTTCTTGAAGAGAAGTGTATTTGATCTCTTTTGTTGTTGTTGTCGTGTACCAGCTAGGCTGGCAATATGGGGTGTACTTCTACACTTTTCCAACTCAACCATATTTAGGTCTGGAGTCCTACTGTCTCAGTACACATATGTCAAAGGTACCCGTTTATAGGGTAGGCAACCATTCACAACTCATCCATTCAAGGAAAGTACAAAGACTGGATAGATAGAGAGAGAAAGTATATCCCTGCCCGAACCGGGATTCGAACCCAGGACCTACCTATCCGCAGTCAGGCACGTTGGCCACTAGATAAGTTGGGTGGCAGTTGTTCTCTTTAAAAATTATCATCTTTGCATAACCGATGGGTACAGAAGAATATATTCAACAACGGTTTTCCCTTCTTTATTTTCCAACATTGCCCAGCACAATATTTTCAAAAAACAACAATCTAATCAGCGACGTTTCTTGTCACTGCAGCGAAATTTTTTTTCGCTTCCTCTGCTTCATTCTCAAGTTTTGCAATGCATCGGAGCGTGGATGGAGTCACAGTAGTGTTGAATAGCTTCACAATAAAGAGGAATTTTTAAACATTTCATTTGTGACTGGATTAGCTTTTCGTTCATTTATATAAGACCTCATTTCGAGGAGCAAAATATCGTGTTTTATAAAAAAAAAGTTAAGTATATATATATATATATAATATAAAACATGAAAAATATGAAATTGGAAAAACACTAAAATATACGAAACAAATGAAAAGAAGAAGGCATAGGGACCACGTCTTCATCACGAGGGAAATGGCCCGCTATGCAAAAAGAAAGAACACTCTTTTCTGACATACTCAAAGTACAAATGTCTAAAGATCTTCAAACAATTCCCCCAAAGAGTATTCGTATTAAAGAACTTAGGTAAAACATTTGAATAAACATAAATGCAGAAAGTTAGAAATACTGATAAATGAAATATGAATGCAGAAAATTAGAGATACTCACATAAATGAAACATACATACATACAGTAAAAAATATAAATACATAAAGCCAATGTACCTCTAATTTTCTGCATTTGTGTTTCATTTATTAGTATTTCTAACTTTCTGCATTTATGTGCATGAATTTTAAGCAATATTTAAATTATTCGTTTGAATTGTAATTAATTAAAAACTATATTGAAGTAGTAAACCTACTTCTACAAAATCTTGTGTTCTCCACTAGAATTTCCTAAGGAAATAGTTTTTAAGAATTTTACTCACAAATACGTGTATATTTATGAATGCATACATGATTAAGTAGATAACTATGAGACGAGATACGAAAGGTAAAATGAAATGATATATTAAAGAGGTATACATATTAATGTAAAATTAAATGTTTACTTTGCTTCCTCATAAACATTCAAATCAATTTATTAATTAAGTAGGAAAGATGTGTACTTGATATGTAAAAGATAACCCTAAGTCGGTTGCATTTAAAGATGTTCAAGATTTTGTTAAACAGAAGGAAATTTTAGATAGACTTCTCCACCATTTTTATTCCCTTTTGTTTTTTACTGTTTCCGTGTTTGTTCACAGTCGAAGTATCTTATCGATTAATGAGTATCTTTATGTTTTATGGCCCCGAATACAGTCCGCATAAAAATCTATTATAGCATGTGCTCATATATATTGTATAAATGCCTAGTATAGAAGCCTAGTAAAAAGTTATGAATCTGAGTATTCATTTGATAAATGATTCTAGAATATATGCTTGGTTCTACTTTTCCTCCTCATAATAAGGAATTTTTTTAATAAGGCGTTAATGTTTTTTAAGTTTAGTAATTATGTGGTCAGTTTGTGCTCATCATAGGAAAACATTTTCTGTCATCTGTGGTACGATGATGTTTCATTTTCCTCATCCGATTTGTTCATTAGTTATTAACTCATTTCTTATCCACTTTATCTATTATTTTCTAGTTATTCATCATCATCAGAAGCAGCATTGGCACGTCAGCCCTTTGTGGGGCTTGACCTTCTTCGGAAGTCTCTGCCATTCCGCCCTTTTTCTAGAAATCGACCTCCAGTTCTTGACTTTCAGTATGTTGAAATCTTCTTCCAGGTAGTCCTTCCATCTCTTTTTGTGTCTTCCTCTTGGTCTACTACAGAAAGGGGTGGTGTTGAAGACATTTATTGGTGTTCTGTCTGTATTCATTCCCATGAGGTGGCCTGCCCATCTCATTCTAGACAGTTTTATTGATTTAATGATGTCTTCTTCTCCATAGATTTTGTACAGTTCAAAGATATACCTTTCTCACCAGGTGATATTTTCCAGGACAGCACCAAAAATAGCTCTAAGGACTTTTCTCTCAAAAATCGCCACAGTTTTCTCTTCCTTCATCGTCAAGGTCCATGTCTGTGAGGTGTAGGTTAGAACTGGTTTAATCAATGTCTTGTATAACATTATTTTTGTCCTTCTCTTGATTAGGTGGGATTTCAAAAAAGGTCTTAGACCAAAGAAACAACGGCAATGATCCTCTTTCTGATGTCAGGAGTGATGTCATTTTGGTAGTCAATCTCCGAGCCCAAATAGCTGAAGTTTCTCACTGATTGAAACTTAAATGGGCCGATCATTAAAGTCTCAGACTGGTATTCTTTTTTACCACAGAACATATGTTTTGTTTTTTCCATGTTTACTCTGAGCTTCATTTTCCTAGCTGCTTTTTCCAATGCCAAAAAGGCTGTCCACAGGTCAGTTTCAGATCTTGAAATTATGTCGATGTCATCGGCATATGCTAAACTTTATACCGATTTGTTGAATATAGTTCCTCTTGTATTTCAGCATCTTTCATCACTTTCTCAAGCGTTATATTAAAGAGGAGGCAAGCCAATGCATCCCCTTGCCTAACTCCATTGCAGACCTTAAAGTGGGTAGTTCTAGTTATTACTTCTTTTTTTATTATTATTTCTTTTTCTACTATTTATTATTAATTCCTCTTATTCTAAAAATTTTTAAAACTTTTAAATTTTCAAAATATTTAGTAATTTTTTTCAAGCTTTTAAACAGTTTTGCTTAGAAAAATAAAATCTGATTACTAATATAGGGGACATTTTGGTAAGCATAACTGCTCCGATTCTACACCCTATTCCTTGCCAAACATGATGCCAAGATTGGTATGGTCCTCATATTCATTGGACAATGACGTCAAATAGAGAGGCGGAGTAAATGACGTTTGGTCCTCTCTATGTGACGACGATAGTCGTATTTATGGGAGATTCTTATAAATCTCGTGCGCTTTTTTAAACTTTCTTTTGCGTCTGATTCTAATCGTTTGTTTTTTGACTAAACAACTAACGTTTAATCAAAATGCATTCTTTTTTGAAAAACTTTTCAGTATTTTCCATAAGTTTACTGGAAAATGATGCTCTTATCCAAAAAATTTTGGAATATTATGGTATTATTCCGAAAAAAAACTCAATTCATAAAATGCCCTAAATTTAATTTGGATATGAAAAGAATTATGAAGTAGAGTACAAAAATCGGTTTTAGATTTATCTGTTTCAATAAGTATAAAGAAAAATGCTCTGCGATGTTAAATCCAGGTGATAATACCTTATTAGAAAATTCAAAAATACCCCATAAGGACATATTAACAATTCTTTTACTTTTTGTTCTAAGATGGAAAATAACAGAGGCGTTAGAAAATATAAATAATTGACAAGCTAGGAGGAATGAAGCAAAAATGTCCACGGGAACTGTATGCGACTGGTTCAATTACTTCAGGGAAGTGGCTGAAATTCCTATCGCTATAAACAACTTAGGGGTAAGGATAAGATCTTGTTTTAATTACTATATCAATTATTTTTTAAAATAAAAAAGTAACTTCAGATTGATGCAACTTAATTAATATTTTTTAAAACTAAATAGTCCAGTTTGTAAACTTGAAATATATTTAAGATAATTGTTAAGCTAATGTTACATTAATATGCATAGATGGCAACTATATATGATGGGCAGTTAAGATTTTTTTAATGTAAAAATTAACTGGTTAATGAATATTTTTTATATATTTCAGGAAAATTTATTATGGTGGATGAAACTTTTCTTACTAGGAGAAAAAAATAATCCTGTGAGATTAACTTTTAACCGCACAACTACTGTATTTGGTAAAAGACTAATAGAATACAAATATTTCCTTGATAATAATTGTTACTTATATAATAGTTAATTATTTGATTATTTTGACTGAAAATTGTGTGCATTTTTATTATCATGTATGTTTTGCCGTGAAAACAAAGAAAGATTATTCTTCATTACCAACGGGAAAAGAGATTTGTGGCCGTTGATTTTAAAGTATAGTCTATTTTATTTAATTATATTAGTAATAACTATTGTTTTGCAACTTGCTCTTTCCTGATCAATAAATACGTCTATAATCATCTCTTATAATTAAAAGATAAAATTTCCCACTTACAATACTTTACAGATCATTGCTATACATTTATATTAATTTAATAATAAATCTTTTTTAATCTCTTTTAAATATTTTTACATTTTAAAATAAATATTGAATTATAATTGAAACTTTACTAATATCCAATTTTAAAAGTGCATGCGAACTTCAGTTTAGATTATTAAGAGTAGTTATCAAGATGTAAATCTAAGTTATTCATTTGTATTTGTTGATTAACATTTTTAAATTATAGGTTCTGTCATCCAGATACTAAAATTGTTTATAGGGATGCTGCAACTCAATATCAGGGAGTACAAACTTTATTTTCAAATGCTGTTCATAACACAACCAATCATTTCATTGGTGAATTGGTAGATCCAAGTAATCCCCTGAATACAATTAATCCTTTAGAAAAATGAAAATAAAATATTAAAGAAATCACTGAATAACCACCGGTCAAGTAAGCTATTAAGCTCATTAGAGATAATCAATTATATAAATAAATTTACTGTAGAATGTATAATTAGTACTTTTATAGGAAGTGTATTAACTGCGTCTACGGCTTTGCACTTTTATCGAAGACAGAAACTGGATCCAAAACCTACTCTTGAAGGAAAAATCGAGCAATTATTTTATGATATCGCAGAAGTTTATCCAGGTAAATAAAAATTCATTTACTGCTTTTTTTCATCTTTTAATTTTATATTCTAATATATTTTTTATTTATATAGGCTATAGAAATGGCGTTAGGGCAGAACGCCTAAGAATGAGTGAAATCGATATTCCTGCCCCTGAATCTGATGCCGGAGCCTAAAAGGCGTAGGTTTGACGGTATTTACCCCTCGGATGATAATGAGGTAATGTTTATAGATGTGATGCCCATGATAATGATTGGGTTAAAAATGTTTATGTACATGGCCCAAAGAGAACATGCAGTGGAGCTGGCCACTTAAAAAACAGCCGGCGCAAAAAGGTGAGGTTGGTCCCACGACCCTTGAGCTGGAAACCTATTTTTAGGTTACTGACGCCTCACCAAACTTCATTTTAATGATGAAAATTTCACTAAAGTTTTAGAAATTGAATTTTTTTAAAAAAAAAAAAAGTTTTTTCAATGCAGGATTTATATACTCTTTTTCATATAAAAATATATTTATCTACATACATACAAACATACAATAAATTGAAATGAATGTACTTAATATTAGTAACAATTAAAAGTTTTCATTGTGTTAAACTCTGTCTTAAATAATTATAATAAATTATTTAATATTAACTTATTGAATTTTCATCATAAAAAAAAGAAAAGTAAAAAAATTGTTAAGTTTTTCCTGCACAAATTTAATATTTAACTTAACTTCACTAATTAATGCTTTTATATCTAATTATTATACTGCAAACTGATTAAGATCTTTGAAAAATCGTAACTCAATAAACAACAATACAGAAATTCAAATAATAAAAATAATACAAATCAGTTTCTTTCGATATCATAATATAAAATAGTATTTCCATATTTTAAATGATATAGAAATACTTATTCTATTAAAATTAATATTAAAATGCTTATTATATAATTTAAGTAATACGGATGATTCATGATAATTTTGTACGAAATTTCACTTTAAAACCTGTGTTTACCAACAAAATGAAGTTATAACCAAAATAATATGTTTAATAGAAAATAAATTTATTTTCTCTGAGAAATAATAAAAATTTTGCATAATTATATATAAATGATTGTTGAATATGTTAGTATTTTGTAGTAACTGTGCGTCATAAGCAAAGCTAACATACTTAAGAGTGATCTATTGGATTAGCATTGATATCCAACAAATAAAAATTCAACCTAAAATTTGACATACGCTTTTATTAAAAAATATATTTTAATAAATTTCCATCCTAGAAATAAATTTGTTCAAGCAAAAATTGAATTAATATAGCTTAAAATCATGAAAAAGAAAGTGAGTGTTTTGTCACCATATAGCGTGTGTGTTTTCTCTATTCTCGTATGAAGAAGAATGATAGTGTTATCTCACTGTTACTTAAATTCTCTCACTTTCAGGTGAATAGGCATTCATATTGTTTTGAAATTTGTTTGTGTGTCATTCAACGGTCATTTTTGTCATTCAACAGTCGTTTTTTGCTGTAACATTAATCTTTTGAACATTTTTCATTATCTAACTTCAAAACATTGAAATTAATCTTAATATTTCTGGTCATTGTTGTAAATCTTTGTGAATTATGTAACATTTTCAAGACTCAAAATTTTCTGCAAACTTTTCCTATTCATCACAAATATGTAATATTCAACATATGTATACTCTATACAAATTTACAAGTATAAAAAAAAGATCATAAGGGAAATAATTGAAAAACAATGTTAAGAAACATTAAATGTGGGAGGTATAAGTAATATTTCGTACTAAAACTTGACATTTTAAAATTTTGACGCCGGCAAAGTTTCTAGAAAATAAAGTTGTGTAAAATAAATGCATTTATCTGGAATCAAACAAATTGTTTTTGTGATGACAATCATTATTATATGATGAGGAAATTTTAAATTACAGTTACAATAAGCAAATTATTTAAAATAAAATTAAAAAACAAGATGTGTATATAAAATGTAAGAATTTCTGGGTAAGAGCCTCAAGTCCATTGTTCTTAATCAATGACAGGTAGATAAGGTACAAACCTCAATATTAATAACATTCTTTATTAATATTAGTGCATATATTGTATTTTAATTATCGAGAAAAACTAATGAAGCAAATAGTGCATAGATTTTTTTAACTGATCACTTATCAGTTTTTTAAGCATTCTATTTGACTCTGACAACATGAAAAAATTAGGAGGAATTTAAAGCATTTTGAATATTTTGGGTATTCAAATATTATATACTGCCGTATACCGTTAATATTAAAATATATAGGCTGCACATGGTAATTTTTAGATCCTAATTTCCTCTAAGAGCTATTTAAATGCACTGATTTCATTAAAAAACTTAGTATACTCGTTTTTAATGGCAAGAAGCACAACAGGAAGATAAATTGGAGACCGAAAATGTGACACATCAGCCTGGGTAAAGGGGGGGGGGCTCTAATTGACCCATTTTAATCTTCAAATTTACGTGAGAAACTTCAACTGAAAGAGATTTTCCTCATTAAAAGGCTCCTCTTGCCTAAAACACATGTATCCGGTTAAAAACTGACCGCCAATGGTGGTCCTTCCCTTCAAAACACCATAACGATATCCTGTGCATCCTAGAACTATTTTGAAAACTATTGTTAGCTTAAATAAACGAACTATAGGATTGTGTGTCGTTATCTGAATGATGCATAGTTCTCCTTCGGGCAGTGAAAATGTCGAACCCTTTCTGAAAGCACATCTGTGGGATTTCTTTCCTCTTTCGAGGGTTCGAATTTTTTCCGATAAGATTTCCTTCGAACAACTGAAGGGGATTTAATTGCCTGCCTTTGGGGTGCAAAAGTCGTAAAATTTGAAATAATTAACGCGAAAAGTTTTGGCGAAAAAGTGTATTGGCTCTTTCATTTAGCAAATACAGTGAAATTTGGCTTTATTTCGACAAATATTTTTCATTATGTTTAGTATTTTTTTCAACGAAATTAACTTCTTTGTTACGACTTTATAACGAGACTCCTTAACTTATGAATAAATCAGAAAACTACTAAATTATTCAAAAAAATGTAAATAACAGCGCTGATTTCTATGATAAATGTGAATTAAATGATTTTTTTTTTTTTTTTTTTTTTTTTTGATAACAATACAGGTATTGATTCACCAAAGTCTTTTAACTTTATTGGGCCATAATACTAATGCAAATAACAAACACTTTTCTAAAAAAATTTACAAACAATTCCAAGTATTTCTGCATGAATAAAATACGGAGTAATAAATTTTATTTGTTTTATAGGTGGAAATTTCATATTTCATTGCTGAAGAAACGAATATGCTTTACAAATCTTCGAATTTAGCTCAGGCAATTAACATTAAATAAAATAAAATTATATATATATATATATATATATATATATATATATATAACAAAAAAATTTGGGTGAAAAATTTATATTGATAGAATTAAAAAAAACAATATTTTTGATCAACTGAATAATGAATTGAATCTCTTTTTACGAAAAATTATATAAAGTGACAGATTGTATAAAATTTTTAGTAAATAAATTTATCAAATATTACTATATTTATGTTAATAAGATATTAATAATACAAAGAACGATAAATCTCGAGAGAGAGAGAGAGATGACAATTATAACAAACTATGGAAATCACCAAAGATTGTAAACTTTTCAGAAGTCATTTTTAAAGCTTCATCTTGATTTTTTTTAAGTTGTATATTTGCTTAAGATTTGTAGAATTATATCATTATTTTGCACTACAAATCTTATGCATGTGAAAAATGACAAAAATATTTTTTATTTATTATTATTATTATTTTATTTGATAAAATTATTCAAATATTATACTTATTAGTTTCATTTTCATGTATTTGAGATATAAATTTAACTTAGTAAATGCAATTAATTTTTTTACAGATTGTCCCAGTCCAGCTACATGACTTATGAAAAATTGTGATATTGATATTGGTTAAGCAAATCAAAAAGCATATTCTAATTATATCCAGTTCATATTGTTTCAGCTAATAAATTCATCATTAGGATTATTTCTTGATTTATATATCATATATATCAAGAAAAACACACCAATATATATATATATATATATATATATATATATATATATATATATATATATATATATATATATATAATATATATAATATTGGTGTGTTTTTCTTGACAAGAAACTTAAGCATTTACTTTACTTACTTTATATAATTATTTTATATATATCAAGTTAAAAAAGTACAGTAAAAAATCTAGACAAAATGGTAGTAATGCAGCCTCAATATAATATGATTAATGAAAGAAATTCGATATATTTATCAAATTTTAATACACGAAAAAATTATCAAGAAATCGTTATTTTAGGTATAATAGTTCAAAAATTGTACTCTTTAATAAAATTGACAAAAACACTCATGAAAGCATTACGTTCAATATGAAAATAAAGTAGCTATAAAATATTGGATGAATAAAATAGTTTTTGTAATTTTTCGGATGGATCACTGTCAAAATCCCACCATTTAGAATTGAGATTATAATTTTAAAAAAATCATTTTTAACAAGTACAAATAAAATGATTTTCTCATAATATACTTAATTATGAATTATTAAATTATGAATGAATTTAAGTTCTTATGATAAGTGATTAATTTATAATCTTGACATAATTCATTTAGCAGTGAAATCCGAATATAGTCATTGCAATTCATATTTAGCGTAAGGCAAAGAATTTTATGAATCACCTGTGTAATAAATAGCGATACGAAATCAGATGGAATTGCACTATGAAAATATAGTTTTTAGAAACATTAGTGCAATTAGGTATTTTAAAATTAGAAAATTTTAATATGATAATATTAATATGATGATTTAATGTGTCTAAGAGTATAAGTTTATTTTTATATTGTTAACATAATCCAAATACGCAGTATATACCTGAAGAGCCTTTAAACATATGCCAGCTATGTGGCTATTATCAACACGATATCAAAGTATCTTCGAAAGGGTTTACCATGATAATTGGGTAGTGACAGCACGTTTTTACGGAACATAGGTTCGATCCCATTCACTCTGCAACAAGATGAGGAATGCTCGTCTTAGCATGTTCAACTTGGAATTTTATAGGTTATCCCAATAAGATCAGATTTATCTCTGCCACTGTCTACGACGGGACATTTTGAATATTACATTTTGTTACTTAAAATGAATGCTACAGTTACTCTTAGAATGTGATTTATTACTAATTGAAATCATTCGTTTGTGTATACATCGGGTAGTTCCTAAGATATTAGGGACTTTTAAATCAATGTAACCGGGAAACAAAAGTCACTGGTGTGACTTGGGCTTGCAAAAACTCAAAATTAGACTCAAAATTTGATTTATTGCGAAATAAATACTGTCACTTGTGCATCGAATGAGAATTTCTGAAGATATTGGAGAATCTTGAAATCAATGTACTCAGGAATCTGAAGTCACTTGTGTCATTTGGGCTGATCCATGTGAATACAAAGTCCATGGGAACCTTAAAGTTGTAATACCAGATAATTAGATTTTATAAGATGACACTTATAACAAAATTTTATGTTAATGCGTAAATAAATTTTTGTGTGAGGTAAAGTTCACTTTTTGCTGAAACTTGTTAGCAATCACTTGAGTCAATTGGACTCATTATACGAAAACTCATTTATCTCTAAAAAATTAATTTTTATAAAAATATGGGTTTCACCATTACTTTTAGAATGTGATCTAATACTAATAGAAAGCATTCGCTTTTTTATACATGCGGTAGCTGATAAGGTTTTACGCAAATTTGTAATAAATGCAAGTGGGGGAATCATAAGTCACACGTGCCATGTGGGCGCACTATACTAAAACAGATATTTCTCATAAAATATATTTTTATAATAAATTGAATATCATAGTTTCCCTTAGAATGTGACTTCTTACTAAATGAAACCATTCGTGTTTTGTATACCTTGGGAAGTTCCTAAGATATTGGGGACTTTTGACATCAGTGTAAGCGGGAAAGAGAAATCACTTGAGCGCAGTATACGAAAACTCATTTTTCTCCTAAAACATATTTTTTAAAATAAAATAAATAGTACGATTAGTTACTTTTTATAATAAAATAAATACAACCATTAGTTTTACAATGTGATTTACTTCTAAATAAAACCATTCGCCTGTGTATATCTTGAGTAGTTCTAAAGATATTAGGGAATTTTGAAATTAATGTAAGCGGGAAAGAGAACTTTTTGTGTGACTTTGGCGTAGTGTACAAAAACTCATTTTTCACCTTAAATGCATTTTTATTAATAAAATGAATACCATATTTAGTCTCAGAATTTGATTTATTATGAAATAAAAATTGTCGCTTGTGTATCAAATGATAATTTTTGAAGATATTGGGGAATTTTGAAATCAATGTACATGGGAATCTGAAGTCACTTGTGTCATTTGGGCTTATCCATGTGAATATAATGTCCTTTGGAAATTTAAAGTTATAATACCAGAAAATTACATTTTATAAGATGACGCTAATAACAGAATTATATGTTAAAACGTAAATAAAAATTTTTGTGTGAGATACGGTTCATTTTTTGCTGACACTTGTTACAAATCACTTGAGTCAATTGGGCTTATTATACGAAAATTCATTTATCTCTAAAAATTAATTTTTATATTTTTATGAAATTAAAAATATTAAAGAAATATTGCTTGTTATGTATAAAGAATATTACTTATGAGTAATATTACGAAATATTGCTAATGATATATTAAATAATACGTCAAATAATATTTCAAAATGCAAAAACTTTGAAAAAATTTTTAGTTTTAAATTTTTGAATAATTGTTACATTTAGAGTGGAAATAATATTCATTGCACACTTTCTTTTATTTTGAGTAAAACAAACTTATTTGGCTCGTTTTTAGCATCTCATCGTGATCCACTTGATGACTAGTCCATCAGACACCAGCTACATCATAGAGGGATACATCCTCCGATTTGAATTTGTGAAACCAATGCCTCGCAGTACATTCATTCACAGCACTACCCCTCAAACACTTGACATATTTGGTGACTTAATGCAGCTGCTGATCAGTCTACTTTGAAGTTGTAAAGCAAACAACATTGAACGAGCTTTTTCGATGTGCTACCATTTATCTTTGCAACTGTACGAGTTATGATTGATAAAAGTGCGTGGTGAAACTAATTTTACACTGATTGATGTTCGTACTTTTGACTGACCGATGTCTCAACCGCATCCTACACTAATATGCATACATATTTTCACTTCATTCTATGGCAACACGAAAATGGCAAGAATTTTTTTGTTTACATTATAATTTTAGTTGTAAATGCTGTACATTAATACAGTATGTATGCACTGTGATCTAAATTAAAGTCATTTCTTGATGAATATCTTGGTTAGAGTAAGCTATTTCACTGACTAACTCTCTTAACTGGATTTCATTAAGCTGACGATCTTTAAGAAATAATTGCTTTTTTTCAATAAATGATTCTTTTGATATATCAGGCTTTTCGGCTTTTCCCCCCGTAACTTTTTGTCATTTCATTTGGAAACAGAGTTTTTGGTCTTGTTTCATTTCCGAAACGAAATTGGCTTAACGTGTTTCTTTTCCTGCTTTCTGATGTCAACTGCCTTTTCAATGACCTTTTACGCTCTGTAGAAGTCAAAATCTTTCCAGGGCTACTATTGTATAACTCTCTATGCAGCTTTGAGTGCGGAGTTCTTGTATTGTGGCTAACAGCAGCCGTGGCACATCTTCCTTGATATGAGCGACGGAAACAGTAATTAATCCGCTTTCCCCCAATAAATTTGGCAATTATTGAATTAAACTCTTCTATTGCATTGTTTGTGACATCAAACAATAAATTTTTAGCATTTTCTGCTAAAAAAGTTCATCGCCTCGATTAATTTAAAATAAATTTCGCTGTTTTTTTAGATTTGAAATTAAATTAGCAGAAATACTCTGGCGATTGCAAAAATAATCTGCGCATTTTTTATGGTCTCCAAATATATAGGCAGGGGCATTTAATATATCGCCGCATAAATTAAAAATTTTTTCTGAGCGAGATTTATTTTTTTCTGATTGTCATATTTGAATTAATAAAAGTGACATTTAGGATAGTTTAAGAATGTTCTATGACACATTTGTTCAAGAATGTATCCCAATTTCCTACACTTTACAAGTTTCATAATAACTAATAAGATCGATATTCTTCCTAAAATTGTGAATTGTGTTAGGCCAATGAACATATTTATTATTGTCCCAAACATCATCAAAACCGATACGTATTCCGATTTAAAAAGGAATGCTTTTACTTACCAAAAAACCGAAACTTAGCAGAAATAACCTTAAAATCAAAAGAAATGTACTTACATATATGTATATATATGCATACACACATATATATATATATATAATGATATTTTTCAGGAATAAATAAATATTCCGTAGGTTTTGTTGAAATGTTCAAATTAATTCTGCAAACAAACTCAGTAAGCAATAAACTTAGAATCAAACATAAAATTGAAAAAACAATAAATTTTAGAAAGTTTTTATAAAACAAAGTTTTTTTAAAACAAGTTTTATGCATACAAATAAAAAAATTCTATCATAGATAAAGTAAAAGTAAAAATTTTATCTCATTTATAAACATATTTACAACTTAATTCAGTTTTTAAAATTTATAAATTCGATAACTTTTTTAAGTTATTAATGTTTTAAGCATATTATCAAATTACTGATCCAATTTAAAAATAGTTAAAATAATTTTAAAAATAAATTTCAAAACAGAATAAATTATAATTTTTGTGCATTATAAAAAACTATAATAAGTAAAGGTCTAGTTATAATAGAACTTGAGAAATATGTTTTTAAATTTTTCGATAGATTTAACATTAGAGCTCGTTTTCAATATGGCGCGCCAGGAGTTCCCTTAATAGAGCCAGACTAGGAAACTTTGCCCTTGGGCGGTGTGTGTCACTTTGGACTTTTGTGCCAGTGGCCTACTCGGCACATGTCTGGTGTCCAGGATCACTATCCAACGTGCTCCCTTTTACTGAATATCTTTGGGTGGGCCAGCACTACACCACTTAGAGTTACCATCACCTGAATGATCTATTTATGTAATGAGTAGTATTTTTGGTTATTATGTTTATATTTTATATATTTTTCTTGATTTATTGAATGTTTAAGTAAACATGTCAATGGGGGCCGGTATGTTCTGTGTTGTCATACCACGCTTCCTGGTTACAGAATGAGTTTGGTGTGAAGCGCCCTCTACATATCATTTGAATTGTATTAAGAGAAAAATCTTCCACGCTGTGTGAAAAAGATATGTTTTTAGTCGGAGTAAAAAATGGAGTTTTTAGTGATTTAAGTGTATAAATTTATATGGAAAAATTGAATCAGAGTGGTTATGAGTGTGTTGTAAATTAAATAACCCCCGAGCTTGCCATGAGTCACCATTTAATTGTGCATTATCTTATTCATGAAAGACTTTACAAATCGCTGATGATTAAGCGTTGAGCACATGTTATAACTTCATAAAAATTTTCAAATATTCCAAAATATTACTCACCTCCCATACTTTAGCTATTTATTGCAAAAAATTAGTAGAGTAAGTCTTTGCAATCCTAATTGAGGATCAAGTCACCTGATTTTTCACAACAATATCTTTTTAGGCATTTTATTTACCACAGATTAAAGTGAACATTTTATTTCAATTTTTAGTTTCAGAAAAATTCCAATAAAAAAGTACCCAAAGCTCAGGTCAAGTTAATTATGGAAAATTCCAAATTTATATCCAAAATAGTTTCTTAAATTATATCATTCAGACCGTTAATGTAAACCAAAAGTATTTATATTGTAAAAAATTTATATCAAAAAATGTAATGCTGCTAACTTATGAATATTTTGTTTTCATACCACAAAACCAATTTTTCTGATTCCAAAATTGGAAAACTTTTGTTCATAAGTCTCCATCTGATTTCACATTAGACAATTAAATTATGCCACTGCATTATTAATGCAAAATGCAGGTAAGGAACGAAACGCTAATACAAACAACAAAAGCATTTTGCAAATTTCTTAAATCAAAAATTAAAATAAAGATCTTTCAAAACACACATACATTCATATAAAATTATGTATATTTAATAAAATAGAAATTTTTCAGCCAAACAATTTATATAATACTAACAATGATTTTTCTTCCCAAAACCGATATATTCTGTGTTGTTTTTTCAAGTTTTCCATTGATTCAAATTATTATTAGGATTACTCTTTACATGGACTGAAATAAAAAATATTTTTTAAAAACTATATCGCATAATTTTATTTAGAGAAGTTTTTACAATCTTTTATTTTAGAAGTGAATTTTCTTAAGATATAGAAATTATATTTTATTACTAAAAGAAGGGCTAACTTTCATATATATCAAAATGTATTTTTATTAAGAATCATTTGGAACTACTATTGATGAAATGGCATAATTTTTTTCTTTCAATAAATTTATGCCATTTAAAGATGATCTTAATTTTTAAAATTTTACAATGCAGAATGAGAAATATCTCCAATTTATTTATAATTTTCTTGAAGGATTTTTTCAAGTTAAAAGATTTATTTTATAAAAATTGAATTAATTAATTAAAAAATATGTTCTGTATATTTAAGCATACAAAAGAGAAATAAAATAAAAAAACATATATGAAGAATTAAAAAAAACATTTAAACATTAATTAAATTAAATTTTAATAAATAGTTTTAAATAATAAGTAATTTAATATCTAAATTTCAAAAGTCTACGAGCATATCTTAGTAAATATTTATACAGTCAAGAATATGAATTAAATATTCAAATAAAAAGAAAGCATAGTAGACAGAAACTATACTTTACGGCAATAATATTTTAAATGTCAAAATTCCAGATTTTCAAAAGTTTAAATTTTTGTTTCCGAGGAAGCTGTGTTTCGGAAGAAAAGAAATGCTAACGCTGTGAACAATAAAAAAGAAAGTTTATGTGTTTTCCTAAAATTTGGAGTTAATTAGATATTTGTATTATGTTATTAAATTTTAAGGAAAAGTACAGCAATTTCGTAAAACAAAAATTTTTGTATTTTTAATTTAACTATATCCTGTTTTGTAAAAATTACTTTTGTTTCCAGATTTTATAGATTAAAATTTCCAAAAATTGTCTTTCTAAATTTTTATTTAATTTATAGTTACTTTTATCTTTTAGAACAAAAGATCTGTAAATTATGTTTTAAAAGATAAAACTAAATTTCTAATTGAATACTTAATGTGTTTGCAAAATTGCCTTTAATAATTGATGCGATGCATTTTATAATCCCAATTTTTTAACCTTTTAATTTTCAATTTATGGAATTGTCACTGTAATAGTTTATTTGTTTTTATCTTTTCAATTAACTCTTATTTTCTATTTCAAATACAACTAACTATTCAAGCATTTTGCATTATTTCCAAAAACTGATGTAATGAATGAAAAATTTCATTCTTTCATTCTTCAGAATTGATAAACCATTTTAAAATACATTTCTACTGTAAATTTGAAAATCAATTTAATCTTCATAAATTCAAATATTAAAAATAACTAAATTTATTAAAATGTCAAAACAAAAACTCTTCATAGTAACTAAAAAATTGTTTTCACAAAAAATGTTTTAAATAACTCGAATAAAATAATTTATGATAAAAAAAATTTGTTTTTCCATTATTAAATATTTTCATTTCTGTGGTAAAGCGTACAAACTTTTTAAAAAGAAATTATTTCAATTTTGCTGAAAGTTTAAAATATAATTTTTGAATTAAGGGTATGAATAGGGTATTAAATAGGGTATGAGATGGCGGAGATATTCTTCGTTTGCAAACTATCCCAATAAACTGTCAATTATTAAAAATAGTCAAACATCTAAATCTAAATACAACAGTTGAACCTATAATCATTTCATTACGGATAGGTAAAATTGTTCGAATATCGATTTTTTATTAATTCTCTGTATTCATTCTGTTTTGTGGATATTCTTATTTTTAAAATGTTCTTATTTCATTTTGTATAAAAATGGTATATTTTTGGTAATTTTCTAAGGAATAGTTATGACTCATTATTCTCTGTAAAAAGCCTCATTGTTTTTCAATTGGAAATTTTCAAATTTGATGGCAATTACAAATGTCATGACCATAAACTATAAACCATTTGTTTAAATGTATTCATAAAAAATTTCTTTAATTTCATCACGAAATTACACGAAATTCATCACGAAATTCAAGTAATATCAAGCTTAATTTAAAAATCGAAGTTGAGTTAAAAATCAAAGCACCTCCAAAATGAGAAAATCATTTTACTCTCCTATCTGAAGAATAAAATAACTTTTTATTCGTAAGAGTTTCCTACGTAATTGTTAATGAAAACTATTAAGAGTAAAATAACTTATTATTCTTAAAATATGATAAAATGCAACAATACAAAAATCTTCAAGCTATTGTAATAATAATTTTCCTGTAATTTTTAATACAATGTTCAGCGTAAAAGAATGAAGAAATTTAAATTTTAAAGTAAAATACTGAGAATATTTTTTCCGTTATTGTAATGTTTTTATTGTATATTTTTGTAAAATATCCTATGTTGTATAAATTATTACAAAATATATTCTTTTTTCCCACCATTTATTGTCTATTTAACTTAATATTTTAACTTGGAACGCCGTTCTTTTTTGTTTTCAGTGAGTATAAAAAATTGTTATGCCTAAAGACAGCGTTTTGTCGTCCAAACATTGAACACAAAGCTAACGACGAAATCAACACTTTTTTTTACATCATTTCATTGGCTGCTGCGAAGAATAATGGCGGAACTGCATTAATGCACTGAAACTGTCTTCTGATAGTTTTCCCCACTTTTCCCCTTGACAATGCTCGTCTAAAATGAACTTCTTAATAGAATGTTGTTATGTCAGACTGAAATTCGTAAGTAAGAACGCCGTTCCGTACTATGAAATTAGATATTTTTTGTTCTTAATGTTTTAAAGTTTATTACAAAATTTGTGGTACATTGCTTTCTTTACTAATTGTTGTACTGTTCATTACTAATAATTGAGTCTAATTTTCTGATAATTCTAAAATTTTAATTACAATAACATACTTTATCTATAATTTACAAAGTTCTTTTCTTAACTTTTAGAGAAGACCATTATTTTTAATTTAATGATAAATATTGGATAGTAAAGTGTGTACCGTGCGAAAAGTTTTTAAAACTTTTTACAGTACTCGCGCACTACAAAATGGCGTCCAGTTTACGTTGCAATATAGTTTTGTTTATTTTTGTTATCATTCCATTTTTTTAGTTGATAGAATTCGCTATTAATTACAATAAAGAGTGAAACAGATAATAGACATAAAAATAAATAAATGAATCAAGTATTGATTTAAAACAATATTTTTATGGTTCAGAACATTTTATTGTGCATTATAATTATCAATTTTATTAAATTTTTTTGTCCTAAAAAGTTAAATGTAAATTTTGAGAATACTATATTAAGTTAATAGTTAAAGAGATTATGATAATAATTCGCTATTAATTTTCATATTAATTAAATTAGATGCATAAAAATTTTATTGAAAATGTATAAATTTAATATATCTATCTTTAAACATATCTTTAGTTAACAATTTTTTTGCTCATTAAACTTATATCGTTAAAAATTGGCATGGAGCTATATAAGAATAATAACTTCTGACATTGATACCACTTCTAATGTTTTATGTAGACTAAGAAATAAAATAGCTATCCATTAATTTTATTTACGATTTTTGTAATTATTAAATACTAATTCACACACATAGTTATAATTCTGTTATAAAAATAAAAGGATTTTTTCGCTGTTTGCCTCTATCAATAATCTGCTTAAGACGTACTAAAAATTTATTTAAAGTTATATTTTGAAATTTCGCGATAATTTTCTTGTAAAATGTATTATGCAACATATTATTTCTGTTTAAAAATTTAACTTTTTAAATTACTTTACATATTTTCATTTAATTTATATATTCCCCTGAAAAGAGTAAGATTGCTGTTAATGCATATTTATAAATTAATACTTTCAATATATTTGAGCTTTAGTCATAAAAAACAGCATGGAATGGCTTAATTTTATACTATCGGAATTCATCAGAACGATCACAAACTAAATTATTATGGTGTTGAATTTAAAAAAGGTTTAAATTTAGGCGTGATTAAAGCAATCAATTTTAATTATTAAACATTTATTAAACGTAAGACATTGTATAGTTAGGAATTAATTATTTGGTTTGAAAACCATTCTTTTTAACATAAAAATGATTTGAAATATAATAAAATTGTTTTGTAATGAATATATATTTATTACTTTCATTGTTTGCTTAACTATCTCTCATTAAAAATTTATCATTATATAAAATCCAAAATAAGTTTATTTTGAAAATTTTACTTTATTTAAAAATTAGTAGGAAACAGGCAATTTTAATACAACTTCATTTTTTATGCAATTTTCATGAGTGAACTTAAAAGAGCAATCCTTTGAATATTTCGTTGTGTGCAACAGTAATTTAGTTAATTCATTGAGATCTAATTTTAATATAATAATGAGAAATATGAAGTGAAAAATGCCAATTTTTAAATATATCCAAGCCTCTTATTTTGAATATTTATTCTGAACTGCATAAGATATGCTTGAATAGTCGTGTGTGTGTGTATATATATTCCATTATTTTTACTTAGTGTTCGAATACAATTTTAATCCTTAATTTAATCCGTTGGTGGAATGTTGTGAAGAAAAATCTCTTGTTTTAAAAGCAGAGAAGGTAATCGAATGGTTAGTGCTCTTCTTTCGATTCAACTGATCGTGTTTTCGAATCCCAACTGTGTATGGTTATTTGTAATGGTTCAGAATCTACTTTAAATTGAAATGGATTAATTAATCATTGTGTGCATAAAATGATAATGAAGCGATAAAAAAAAACTTAACCAAATTCTTGCTGTAAAAACTTACATTAAGATGCTTTGTCTAAGATAAGCTCTTTTGTTATAAATTTAAAATGAAACCTCTATAAAAATAGTCATTAATGAAAAAATTAATTTAAATTTTTAATCTAAGTGGGATGATGATATTCTTATATTGTAACAGCATTTTTCAGAAAACTTGTACTTTATTTTTTATAAAATTCAATATAACTTATTCAAAAATAATTTAAAACATTTTTAGTTAAGAAACAATTGCATTTCATAGTTTCAAATTTTTATCTCATAACCACTTAAGTTAAATTTGATATTACAATTGTCATTCTTTGTATCACTTTTGAAATTTTCGAATATATGAATAAGTAATTAAAAAAAATTTAAATATAACAATTTTTATTAAAAAATAGTAACTCTTTCCTATATGATCACTAGACACATGTCAGAAATTTCTCGTATTCTAGATTTTTTCCGAGAAAACTAAGAAATAATTGGCATTCCAATTTGTTGTCTTATTTGATAATAGCTGATGGTGTAAATATCCAAATCTTTATATATCTGCATTTCTATTTGCAGTAAAAATAAAATGTTCTGCATTTTCCCCAAACTTTTACCGATCTCCAAACTGATATCTTTAATATTCAGATTTGCATTACCATTTATATAGGTTCAGAATCTAATATATTTTATTATTATATCTTATTTAATTTACCCTGGATTTAGAAACTTAGGAATATTTATCAATCACGTTTGAAAATGATATGTGTATGCTTTATTCTGTATAATTGTTCATATATATTAATTATTTTTCTGGGTAACTACTAAATCAAACATAAAAGGAAATTATTGAGTGAAATTTTCCATCATGTTTACGTTTGATGAAAAATAAATGAAATATTTTTCAAAGTCGTTTATAAGTTGAAATTTTGTACTCGCTTTCAAAATGTGTTACTTTTCATGTTAGGAAAATAATGTAATTGGTGTTAAACTTTTTGAGAACAAAAAGATCGAATCACCAAAGTGTGTCATATTTATTTATTCTTACATATTTTGATGCAGTGTTTTATGTAAAACAGTTTCTAAAAATAAATTACATTTACAAATAAAAAAATATTAGGGAAATAGCAAAGTCAATGCAGTAGAAAAAAAAAGTATTTTCTATCATTAAATATTAAAATTAAGATTTGATACTTTATAATTTACTTAATTATATAATTCTGTCTCTCTCTCTCTCTCTCTCTCTGTCTAATATTGTTCATGTAACTACACGCACTCTCCTACAGAATATATTATGTATATTCTACTTTGAGTTTGTCTGAAATAAGGCACCTCGGCTTAAAAGTATTTTGTACCATGATATGTATATTTGTCTCTCTTATGTAGATATTTTCATTGAGATTATCTCGTGTTTTTAGTTTCATCAAATGCCGCTGCAAAAACTTTAATATTTTACTTTCCAAATAAGTTTGCATAAGATTCTTCAAAAATAAATTCTTAATTTATAATTATGCAGTGAATGCTAAGATGAATTATGCATAACTATAATCGTTACAATTTGCGACCCATGCTATTGAATTCATATAAATTTTCATATGAAAGTATAGCTAATCATTTTTACGTGTGTTATTTAATAAATTTTAATAGTTATGTTACAGCACCTTGAGCTTCACTCCACGTGGTCCCTGATGTGAAATCAGACCCGTGAGCTCATGCAAAGACACTTGAGCATCACTCCTCGGGGTCCCTGATGTGAAATTAGACCCGTGAGCTCATGCAAAGACACTTGAGCATCACTCCTCGGGGTCCCTGGTGTGAAATCAGACCCGCGAGCTCATGCAACGACACTTGAGCTTCACTCCACGGGGTCCCTGATGTGAAATCAGACCCGTGAGTTCATGCAACGACACTTGAGCTTCACTCCACGGGGTCCCTGATGTGAAATCAGACCCGTGAGTTCATGCAACGACACTTGAGCTTCACTCTTCGGGGTCCCTGATGTGAAATCAGACCCGTGAGCTCATGCAACGACACTTGAGCTTCACTCTTCGGGGTCCCTGATGTGAAATCAGACCCGTGAGCTCATGCAACGACATTTGAGCTTCACTCCACGGGGTCCCTGATGTGAAATCAGACCCGTGAGCTCATGCAACGACACTTGAGCTTCACTCCACGGGGTCCCTGATGTGAAATCAGACCCGTGAGCTCATGAAACGACACTTGAGCTTTACTCCACGGGGTCCCTGATGTGAAATCAGACCCGTGAGCTCATGCAACGACACTTGAGCTTCACTCCACGGGGTCCCTGATGTGAAATCAGACCCGTGAGCTCATGCAACGACACTTGAGCTTCTCTCCTCGGGGTCCCTGATGTGAAATCAGACCCATGAGCTCATGCAACGACACTTGAGCATCACTCCACGGGGTCCCTGATGTGAAATCAGACCCGTGAGCTCATGCAACGACACTTGAGCTTCACTCCACGGGGTCCCTGATGTGAAATCAGACCCGTGAGCTCATGAAACGACACTTGAGCTTTACTCCACGGGGTCCCTGATGTGAAATCAGACCCGTGAGCTCATGCAACGACACTTGAGCTTCACTCCACGGGGTCCCTGATGTGAAATCAGACCCGTGAGCTCATGCAACGACACTTGAGCTTCTCTCCTCGGGGTCCCTGATGTGAAATCAGACCCATGAGCTCATGCAACGACACTTGAGCATCACTCCACGGGGTCCCTGATGTGAAATCAGACCCGTGAGCTCATGCAACGACACTTGAGCTTCACTCCACGGGGTCCCTGATGTGAAATCAGACCCGTGAGCTCATGCAACGACACTTGAGCATCACTTCTCGGGGTCCCTGATGTGAAATCAGACCCGTGAGCTCATGCAACGACACTTGAGCATCACTCCTCGGGGTCCCTGATGTGAAATCAGACCCGTGAGCTCATGCAACGACACTTGAGCATCACTCCACGGGGTCCCTGATGTGAAATCAGACCCGTGAGCTCATGCAACGACACTTAAGCATCTCTTCAGGTGGTCCCTGATGTGGAATCGTACTTGTGAGTTCATGCAACGATATTTGAGCTTCATTCCACGGGGTCCCTGTTGTGGAATCAAATCCGTGAGCTCATGTAACTAGACTTCAGCTTTACTCCACAGAATCTCTGATGTGAAATCAAATCCGTGAGGTCATAAAACGATATATTTGAACTTCACTCAATAAAGTTCCTGAATATATCAAACCTTTACTTGATGTTATTGCTATATGGTTTGTTTTTGTATTTTGATTTATATTATGTGTATTTGGTACTTTATTGTTTTTTATACATGTTTGAGAATTTTGTATTTTTACTTATAAATAAACTTGATTTAATAACCTTTAAATATCTATTAAATAAAATTAATTAAAATTGCTAAAGTATTAATTGTTACTAGGTAGAATTTTTATATTTAAAGAATGAAAATATAATTAAATTACAACTTCTAAGTTTATGTAAAGTCAGGTTATTGATTAATAGATAGGAAACCCTCTCTAGACATGATAAATAACATGCACCTCTTGGTGGAAGAGCCCTTTTTGAAGCATAATGTCCTGGGATTTGATTAGTATCACTGTTGAACAATGGGAGATGAATGTTGCGCTTTTGCCTTTTGCACGAACATATATCGGGTAACAGTTTTCAGGATTTCCTGTCTTGCGGAACTGAAATACGATCCACTTTCAATGAAAAATCCTCCCTGAAGGCAATATTCGCGGTTGATATTAAAGTGCTTAACAAGAGTTTTCGGCTACTACGCTAACAACTGGATAGTGTCAAATACTATTTTTTAATTGTATTTAAATAGATGATAGTATAATTTATGACATTCGAAACTGTGCTGCCTCTGGAATGCATATATAAATATTATGAACTGAAATTAATACTGTAGATTCAACTGATTATTGTGAAGTGTACAACAACACTCTTACACATTCTTGTTAAAAAATAAATTCTTATAAAATTCAGGGTCACATTTTGTTTTACGTATACTGATTTGTTTTGTTTTTCTCTCATGAGAAATTTAAGTTATTTTAAATTAGTCTACTTATAACCAAAAGACTAAACATATATATTTATTCCATTGATTGAAAAAATTCTGGTTTAAAACTATCAACAATTAAGTTACTGATAAAGTAATGTAAAAAAAATGTGTACATCATTCATTAAATATACAGGCCTGCCAACTTTTACGCAAGATCCACAGGTTTCACGATTTTACTGATAGCATGATATTATTTTACGCGTTTCGGTTCTTCTAGGCAAAGTTTAAAAAGAAAAAAAATTTTTTATATCAGCACATAATAGCGATATCAGCACATAATAGCGATCCACTTTTATTGAAAAGATAATTAAAATTCGAAAGGAGAAAAATCACTGAAATGTGGTATCTATGAGTACAGAATGATATTTAATGTTCAATGAGATTTCAATAGCTACCATTAGTCTGGATTTTCTTTGGTTAGAACCTGTTAACTAGTTTCATTAAATCTTAGTTTGCAAGACACATTTAATTGGATTTATGGGTCATAATGTGTAGGTTGCCTTTACTGTACATTTAAAATTTTTTGAAACTGCTCTTATCGTTAAGAATTAGGATTTGCGTAAATTTATGTTAATTAAAGTCACAACTGCAAATTTTATTTAATTTCAAAATAAATTTAATACTAATAATTGTGCAGTTTCATATTCATCTAGCTGGAGACTTATTTAAAAACTGAATGATACGTTTTATGTAACAACTCAAATTTATATATAATATATTTAAATTTAAATAAAATGCTACTTAATGTCAAATTCAATGGATATGGATATCTAAAACTGTATTAAAAAATTAAGCAATGTTAAGACTTGATATCATGAAATAATTGGAAGAATTATTATTTTTTAAATTTATATTTCTACGTAAACAGAAATACAATGTAATTTGTTTTTACAGCATAAAAAGAACATGTACTGGGGAAAAAACTTAGTCCCAAGATGAGAATTAAGAACAAATAAATCTCAGTGGAAACAATTAAAAAATTAAAAATCCGTAGCGAACTCAGACTTGTTATTTGTGTACTAATATTTTGATTGTCTTCAATCATTTATTTACCTGCAATTTTGGGAAATCTTTTAAAAAATAAAAGTATCTTCACATTTTTGTTATAAAATTCTATTTCAGTAATTTAAATAATTTTTAGATTACCTGCAATAAAGTAAGTTGAAAGCAAATGATTTCAAAATAGAATTCTTTGATTTCAATAAAGTGTATTTTTTATTGTGGTAAGAGCTGGTGGTATTTGTGGTAAAAAGCATTACAAACGGTTAGAAGTGCAAAACTGAACAGTTTCATTGAGTAAATCAAATGAAATTCTAATAACTGGCAAAGTTTTATTAATAAATTAATTTTACAAGCAAATTTGTTTAAATATTAAACAATTTACAAATTATTTTTGAGTTTTAAGGTTTACTTCATAACATTCCTTTAGTACATTTCCTGACAGTATTCCTTTTGATATTAAATACATTAAAAATGCAATTTTATGAAAATATTTGATCAATTTTTTCCAATAATTTGTATGCAAAGGATATAATGCGTTTTTTCATTATATATAAATAAAGTAGAATAATTTATGAATAATTTAAATTATATATGAATAATTTAATGCGTTTGAGAAAATAACTGCATATTTATCAGGGAATGTAGATACTTTTTTTATATAAACTATCGAAATTAAAACAAAAGAAACAGGAATATAAATATTCATTCTGGTAATCTTGAAAAGCAAAATTTTGCTGTATTTCACTAAATACTAGTTCACAATTTAAACTACATCAAAAATTGTTTTATAATTTTGTCCTCGTTTTATCAAAATAATATTTTTTCATTAGTTTTAGGACTTATGCGTAATATATATATATATATATATATATATATATATATATATATATATATATATATTACGCATATATATATATTTCTTATTATGTAGTTTATTTCACTTTGATTAATGTATGTGAAGGAAAACAATCCATTAAACGTAACATGTTTGCTTAAGTTTAATCTTTTGAAATTCCCAATATTCATCAAAAAAAATTATTAAGCTTTAATTTCTTGAGAATTTTATTTCTCTTCATGATAATAATGATTATCAAGAAATTGATAATAAAGATTATCAATCATTCATGATATTCGAATCCAAATTTGCTTTGATAAATTTCCGGCATTCATCAAGTGAGATATAGATGGTATATATATATATTACGCTATGTTGCATTAGCTTTTTTTGTTTCTGATAAAAAAATTTGTGAATATTATTTCATAGAATTAAGAATTTCCATCCATTTAGCGCAGTGTAATAATTATATCTTCCTAATAACTGGCCACGTTTTAAGAGACTTTGCTTACGATTAATGCATTTTTTGTTTAACCAACTCTGTTTCTATATAAATTATTAGAAAATATTGTGAATGTGTGACTTTTTCGTTTTATAACCATATCAGTAATTTGAATAAGTATCGGACAATTCAATTTTTAAGATAAATATGAAATTAAGATTATTAAAAAATAGTACATTTTTAAGATAAATATCAAAATTCATTCATTTTTTCACAGCATAATTTTTAAGATACATATAAAATGTACATTCAAAAAAACATTTTTAATATGTTATAGTTCAAGGATGGGCTAACTAGGGTCCGCGAGCCACCGGAAGGTTTCATGTGTCCCGTGAATAAAATTTTAATTTGTCTATCCGACTGAAATTAAAAGAGAACACATGAATTATATATTAAATAATCATCTTCTTTTCTATTTTCTTTAAATATAAATTTTTCTCTTCTTTTTTCCAAAGTACGGATGATTTTTTTTAATTTCTATATTTTCTATCTACAAAACATAAATCGACTGAAATAGAAAGCACAGACAGCTGTAATCGTTGGAAGTGTTAAAAGCAGAAGTTCTTTGTTAGTTATAGTTACAGACTGGTGCCAACAAGCGTTATTTCTTTCTATGTAGCAGACTTCGCATTCTAAGCTCCACCCAGCCCCGAAGATCAGTGCTAGGTTTGCTTCATCTTGTATATGTTAACAAGTGTTTTCAACTATGAACCAGAAGTATACTGACAGATAAACATTTAGCTTCGTTATTTAGTATCAATAGATCTGATTTCGAAACTCAATATAATAACTATTACTAGAGAAATTGCATTTTCACCCATCTCTTTAACATAGTTAAATGGTAAAGCTTGTATACCGTTTTTAAAATTTTAGAAAAATTTATATTTGCCCGCCAATATTATTATTATTATTATTATTATTTTTCGATTTTTGGTCCACGACCAAAAATTTTCCCCATCCCTGTTATGTCTATGATAGAACTTACCATCATTGTTCGTTTTCGAGATTTTCACGAATACGAGATGAACGAAAATATATTCATTTTTAATGAGATTTTCATTCCCAAATTAGGTGCTTGACATTGAGGTCGCAAAACTAAATATTCTGAGTTAGAGTTATTAATATTTTATCAGACACGTTCATTCTAGAACAAAATATTTCCCAAGAGACTGCCTTGAATATAACACTATTTATTTTAATAATAAATTAACTATATATTACAAAATTTCCCGAACCATATAAGGAATTGAATGTGTGTGTAACTTAAGAAATTCGTGCCGGGTGATGGTTTGATAATTTAGTGCAGGTTGACTGGCTTTTAGTTTATGGCTGTTAAAATTTTAATATTTATAGGAGACAGGAAAAAAACTTGATATTCACCTTTTAAAAATAGAAAATTGGCATCTATTTCTGCAAAAAAAAAAATGCAAATTCTATTCAAATTCTTAATGTTATATAAGAAATAATTTCATGCATGTTACTCATGCTGTTAAACATGCAATCTTTGTTTTTATTAATAAATTTAATAACTATTTTCATATGATTTTTAAAGTTTTATATCACAGAATATTCTTAAAGTTCTTTCCTATCTTGGTATGTTGTAAAATATTAAAATTCCCCCTTCATATGCTGACATAGTATCGGCGTTAAGAATCCTTCGATCATCGTTGAGTAAAGGAACCACTAATAGAAGCCATTTGATAAATCTAGACTTGACAATACTTTGATAGAATTCCTCAACCAGTATCGAAATTTTCGGAAAACAGCCCATTTAAATTTTACGTGTCATATGGGTAGAATATACTTTGATTAAATTATTTTAAAATTAAATCATTACCAAATTATCCATTACACGACTTAATTGTTAATTTCATATACTATTGATGTTTTTGTGACGGTTTATTATGTCCACGGGCATTTTAATGAAAATGAAAATTCTGTCTAACTTAAGTATATCCGATTATAACTTGATTTTCGCACTAGATTTTTCCCAACCTTAAGATGAAAATCACGTACTTTTATTCCTCAATTTATTTGACAATATTAAAAACAACATTAATTTAATAATTTAGATGAAATACACAGACAGAAATAATCTCCATTTTCTTATCTTCATGGATTATTAAAAATTATCCGAATATTGTTTCAGAAACCTATTTCCAGTGCGCAGCATTTTCACAAGAATCCCATGAATTTAATGTGACTTTTGCTGTCGAAAAGCCCGGCAATTTAACGATGTTAAATATCATTAAAACACAAATTTACCAAGTAAATTTTCTCATTTAAATTCGATAAGTTGTATTTTTGCCTTGGATAATACTTTGATACAAGCCATTCAATTTTATTAAAAATATTATTTAAACTGTCTGTGAACAAAGACACTATAAATACCCCTAGTTATATGTTCATTAATGGAAAATACAACGCTGCTACTAAGTGTTCTAGCAATAAAAAAGCTGGCATTTCTCTGACAGTAAAAGTTACTGAACGATTTTCCTTTCTATTCTTTGATAAGATATATATATTATAACAATACATTTGAAGTAGAAATTTCATAATTTCATTGGAAATAAAACTTCAGCCCTTATATCACGAAAATTCTTAAGAATCTTCTGTAAAATACATTCATGTTGCACTCAAAGTACATATATTTTCTGGCTGTAACTCTATATGTTCAGTTGACAATGTTCATATGCTCTTGCAGTTTATTCTCATTATATTTTATGACAAAAAAACTTTACATTTAAAATTATTTAAACCTAAATTTTAAAAACAGTTATGGGCACAAACAATTTGCAATTGTTACGTTATAAACGCAACCTTACTCTATTAAGTTATCTCTTTAATTTTAATGAAAAATATTTCTGAATATAATGGAATTTTATATTTGAATTGCTCTACTTTATTCATGCAAAAGTGAACTGATCAAATTTTAGCCATTACGAAGCAGTTTAATAAACAAAAATATTTTTACGTTTGATAAAAAAATAACATAACAATCATTGTAAATTAATATACATATATATATACCTTTGCGATACTTGATCACTTTTTGGTATAACCTTTTGTAAAACTATCATTGGATATCCCTTCAAATTTTTTTAAAGACGGCTCTTTTTTTGAAGTACTATTTTTGTTTATTTTTATTTGAAAATACATTCGATGTTTTTAACTAATAATAATCCTAAAATTATAATAAAATAATATCTATACTCCAAAAATTTTTTAAAAAAGTTAAAATTATGTTAAATAAAAATACGAAGTGCTTTGAATTTACTTTTTTTCATCCATATACGAAGAACTTTTTTTTTTTTTTTTTTTTGCAGTTGACTATTTTATGTTGTGCAATCTTGGTTTCTTATTATGAACTTTCTTTATTTAAAAGGATATTTTAAGACTGATTAAAAATACTAATATTAACTTATAGCCCAACAGACTAAGGCTTTTTTTGAGCATCTGAACGTCCGTTGTATATTTCGTCCGTAGAGCCGTCTTGCAGAGTGTGTTTTCTATGTTCATTTGTCATAAAAGATGAGATCCGGAATACTCTCAAGCCCTCACCTTGACATAAATGAATACAGAATCAAAAACAACGAGAAAATTTCAAAATATTTTACAATAATTGGGATTGAAATGTGTACTTCTCACTCTGAAGATTGTCGTGGCTCAGTAATTACACAACAATCTATTTAAAAGAAGTTGTTTGATTTTAGATTATCTTAGTAATTCATAGCATCAAAATTTCGGAGATTTTACTGAGTGGTGAGAGAAAGTATAGTGAATAGCCCAGCGTACAGCTGAAAGATGGTAGACTTTTTTAAATACGCATCACATTGTTTTGCAAGGTGTTTATTCCTAAACAGTCAGTAATATTTCTGTCTTAAAAGGAAGGTAATTTTGAAAACTCTCAAGCATTCACATCGATAAATGTGCATGTTGAAACTTGAAGCGTGATATGTATTTTATTAATGTTTGGGATCGCGCGAACTGTAATTTTCACTTCGAAATGTACGATTATAACAATTATGAGCCTGGGAAATGGATATTCTACTTTGTAAAGTCAACAACGTAACAGTCGACGACACTTGTAAATCATTGTTTACCCGTCGCATGTTGCCTGAAATTCTTTATTGATACCTTATCGTATATGTGTGTGTGAATATTCTATCTTTATAGATGCTTGGGATTTTTTTTTTTTTTTAAATTTCTTTTTTAGGAATTTGTGAATTGGACTTGCAACATTTAGGAAAACTCATTCTGAAATGTTTTGGCTTATTTGTCTCTCAACGACCAGTTGGTGCACTAATTAGATCAAGACGTACTGTTTACAGTTGATTTCAAATCAGAACAAACATTCTTGCCCTTAGGGGAATTCGAAACCACGATCTTTTTTAACCGAAAACCAGAGCGTAACAATTCGGTTGCCAGGACGGTTATTTTTTATTTATTTATTATTATTATTATTATTATTATTATTTTGAAAAGGGTGTGTCCAGTGAATATTTAAATATTTACTGTAGTTACGAAATTTTAAATTTTTTTGTAGTCTTTTTCTGAATTTTCTTATCAGTTATGAAATTTTCTTAACCTGTATTAAATAGAGAGTAGACGTGAAGTGGATCTATTAATAGCTTGAAAGAGTTTGACTCCATGGAAAATAGTTATAAATTTTACATTTATAATAAATTTGTTAACATGGGATTTAAATTGTATTGAATTTAATCGTATATTCCAGTCTTTATCTTATATATATTCTTCACTTTTTACTTTTTGCTACCTTTAATTATCTGCTTTCATTTCACTGAATAATTTTTATTTCTTACGGCAAGGCAAAATACAATTATTGTTAGTAAAATAAAATTTTCAAAATTATATGCCAATTTTTCTAATATAATACAAATATTAGTATTAGTAAAATCTTAGAAAATGAAAAAATTATAAAATATAATTAAACGGAAAATGATAAATTAACCTTAGGGTATCTAGTACGCCAATGACAGGTAATGACTATACTATGGTACTCTATAGAGAGAGACCCGTCCATATTTTCTATGAGATAAAGACCTCTCATGGGGCTCACCTTCTTTAGCTGATTTCAAGTGTCCCAATCCCTAGGTACGCAGGGATCTATATTATCTATCTCTGTTTTTTCATTTCTTCTCCTTCTAATCTTTACTTTATCCCTTCCATCCCTCGACGTGAAGCAAGGGAGCTCTCCATGAGTAGCTGTAGCCGTTCTGTTTGTTTCTTGCTTCTCATGATCAGTCAAGATTCCCACTTGTTAGCCGTGCGTGGCAATCCTTCGGACACTGTTATCCCATATGTATCAATCAGCTGGTACCTAGCTACAGCCGTGGTTTGTTTTCTAAGGATCAAGCGAAGCAGTTACATTCTTGGTCTTGGCGTTAAGAGTGGTCACTGCCTCCGTGGGTGACACCCAGCGTACGGGTGTCGACTAGCTCTATGAAAAGCACTGAAGCTAAAAATATCCAGAGCCGGTGACTGCCATCTCTCGTAGGACACTGAGGTAGAAGGTGCTGTCGAACCTTAACCTTTACAAATATTCTATGGGTTCTAATTCTCATGTCATTGAAGCCAATTTATTAACTCGTTACATGTTGATAAGCACACCAAGCAATTTCCATGCAATACCGTCTTTTATCTGATAGAAAAACTTATGATATCAACTAATGGTGACATAGAAAATGTTAAAAATGGCGATCTAAAGATTTTGTTCAAGTTGACTCAAAACAAAGCTACGGTAATCAGTAATTAAAAAAAAACTGAGTACACTTCAAGTCGAAACATCATTTTATAAAACTCTAAATGAGTCTCATGGTGTCCTTTCTAACCCCGATTTCATAAATGCTACTGAAGCAGAATTCTTGGATATAAACATTCGATATCATATTGGACTTATTCCCCCTCAACATGTTGCCTTAACTTTTCAGGCAAAAGTATTACCAAAATCCATAAAAGCAGATTATATAAATTGCAAACTTCGTCCATACATTCCTAACCCTCTTTAGATGTTTTAAATGTCAGAGATATGGTCACTCCAAACAAGCATGTAGAAATACTGCTCCTATGTATGGAAAATGTGCACAATCTGGTCATGAAACTGATGCTTGTACTCCAGAAATTGTCACCTGTTTTAACAGTTTTGGTGCACATGCTGACTTTTCCAAATCATACCCTATATGGATCTTTGAGAAAGATGTAATTGCTACCAAAATAAGCAAATATATATATATTGCTTTCCTGAAAGCAAGACAAATATTAAAAGACAGAACACCAAACGTTGTGTTCTGCTTCTTTTTCTTTTACTTTACAAAAAAATTCAAAAATAATCAATAATCCAGCGAATAAGAGTAATTTACCAATATTTGCTTCATTTTTCAACCTTGTCATCGAAATCCACTTTTTCATAAACTTCTAATAGCACAAAGAAATCTACTTTTATTAATAATAAATATAAAACTGATAATATATAAAATTTAAAGACACAGAATCTGAGAAAAAGTAATAAAAGAACAATTAATATATCCTTTTCTAAAACAAGTATCGAAATGGATTCCTTCTCTACATCTCACACCATTTCAAAATGTAGAAAAGACAAGCACAAAAAACAATCAAATAAAATCTACTCTGAATGCCATTAATTTCATGAAACTGTTGTGGTTCTCAGAAGATATTGGATTTTCTTTTTATATTACGTTAATCCATCTTACCTTTCTGACTTTCAGATGAATTTTCATTAGTGCCTTTATTCTTATAAGACATTTATCTCAATTAGTTCTTAAACAATGATTTACTCAAACACTTAACTTTATCAAAGACTCATTTATTTTCGGCGCAGCTTATCCCATTTGAGGATTCTGCGCCAGTAAAATCAAAGTGTAAAAAATCTAAGATTAAGTGTGGGCAAGAAGGTTCGGCAAATATTCTAATTCTATAAAGATGCTTGCCTTGGCTAATCATGACTAGTGAGTAACTCCACTGCATTGCGTCGCAGATAATCTGGTAAACTAGCGAAGTCATCGATTTATCATTTCTTCATCTAGATTTAGTCTATTTTTTCCAATTGGTATCTTTGTCTAACAAGTTATTTTATGGTGTGGTATGGAATAATTGAATATTTTGGTTGCACCAGCGTGGCGCCTTTTCGAGCGAAGAAGTCCGTCTCTCGTTTCCAAAGATATTACTGTGACCAGCAGTCCGTTGTACTACAATTTTCTTACTTTTCTGCTGCAGGCATCGAATATTCATTATTAATCGATGAATGATGGATATTGAATAATAATCGATGATAATCTGCATCACATAAAGTCAATCTTGAATAGCATCGAAACAAAAATAATTTGCAACACTGCTATTGCATTCAATTCGGTTTTAATGGATTGCTTGGGTATGTTAGTACACCGCACCCTGGTAATTTATAGTATTTTAACATCATGTAACGCTAGGTTAAACTCCAAAAGATATTATAAAGCATTTGGACATCAATGTTATCTCTGCTTTTCAGAAAGATTTTTCATAAAGCATGAGCTGTGTGTGTATTCACGAGTCACGAAGCACGAAACCTGGAAATGTGCCAATCATTTGCCGAAATAGACTTAAATTCTGAAAACCGAAGTGCAATTTCAATCTTCCATTGTTAAGTAATGATAAGAATCGAACCTGGAACATTCCATTCTGCCGAACGTATTATTATTGATGAATCACAATAAACTGAAGTAATAATCTAAGTAAAGAAAAAAAGAAACTAAAATTGTAACTAAAATCATTACTAAAAATTACTCATAACTAAAAACAACTTTTGAAGCTAAAATTCTAGTTTTATTCATAAAACATTAAATTACTAATATATCGTAATCTTTCTTTTAACAGTCATGATAGTAATAGTGTCATGAGATTATCACGAAAATTTGAGCAAAATAAGTGCACCAAAAATTTGGTTAGGGCTCTGGCCTTCCATTCAACAGTTTTTGGTATGAATCCCACTTTGGCCTTGAATCTTTTCAATGGTTCGGAATCCATTTTATATTGTAGGTTCCAGCCTATTAATTCCCTTTAACAAAAATTTACTGTTCAACTACTAACCAAATCTTAAAAAATAAATTTTTATTTAATTTTGCCACAACAGTCTCAATTATGTTAACAATGTTTTCTGTGTTTTTGTTTTATATTAAAATATTTGAATTTTTGCGTGAGTATGTGATTCTTCAATTAAAAGTGATGTTTTCTGATTCTTATTAAATTGTTAGAATCGATAAAAATATTGTTTTTAACGTTGATGCCTATTAAAAAAAGTCAATTAATTGAAAATATTCTCTAGCACTTTGTATACATTATTAAATTTGTGAAACTATAAGAACATATCTTTTAATAATATGTAGGGCCACCTTTAATATGTAATACAGCTTGGATTCGCATAGGAATCGATTTACACATATACTCACTGGTGTTAAGTTGAATATTGTACCATTCATATAGACGGGCCGCGGTGGCCTCATTAAATAAAGTGTCGTTCTTATAATAGGAAAATAGTGAGTTCGAATCCAGCCTTTACCGAAGATCCGTTGTGTTGTGTGTGAAGCTAGTGTTGTGTGTATTGGGAATCATGCTGGTGCAAAAAGAACCATTCATATATAGTTATTGTGAAAGCTCTGGCTCGGTTGAGGATATCAATTGTGCATTGAAAGCTTTCAAATAACATGAGCATAAAGCTTCTATAACCGTAATATTAAACCAGTGTTACTGAGCGGATGACAAAGTGGCCAGTGTAGTGCAGTGCAGACCATTGAACTTTATCCTTATGCTTATCGAATATTGTATGGATAAGTCCCGCTGCACAGTTTGGTGCATTAATCCTAGAAAATTCAGTCATCCAAGAAGCAAAATTTGCATCACAGGATGGATTTGTGGTCAGTTAAAGTTTTTCTGTATTTCGCCCCATTTTGATTTTGATTGTTTTAGCAGGAAACCTTGACATGACTACCCATGTCATGACAGATCCATCTCCATGCTTAAGGATTCGAAAGAGAATTCAATAAGAAACCATCGTACAATTGAGTAACCATCCTGATGTAGAAAGAAATTTGATCAGATTTTGTGAGTGACCACGGTAGATGACGTTTGGCATTGATATCTATAAATGACTTAGGAATTGTTGCCGTAAATTTTTCTATTTATGAAAGTGCCTTCTAGCTATAATCATTAACATGGCAGAATCCAAATGATAATT
This sequence comes from Latrodectus elegans, assembly GCA_030067965.1. NCBI lineage: Eukaryota > Metazoa > Arthropoda > Arachnida > Araneae > Theridiidae > Latrodectus > Latrodectus elegans. The sequence goes on along the minus strand of CM057822.1, from coordinate 61,827,288 downwards.
GTGTTCTGCAGTCATTGTTGCTGCGATTTTTCGCTTTTTAGACATAACAATCCAATACTACAGTCTCTTTCTCTTGGCTTTTCTTCTCGTCCTTAATTTTGATTTTCAGAGCTTGTCTTGATGTATTGTACATATGTTATCATGATATTAGATACCTTATCTCTACAAACCCCCGAAATTTAGGATGTTTCGGTCACACTGGCTCCAACTTAATGACTTCCTACAATTTGGCCTTTTTAAATATATGATAGGAAATATTTTTTACACTCTTGAAAAATATCCGAAATTTATACAGAATGAATCTACCACATTGCCACAGTATGGATACATTTCTATTTATAAAAACATCTGGCAACTTATATAAGGCGTACGAAGAGCATTCAAAACTATCATTGTTATTTACAGGTGTTTCAATTGTTTAAATATAACCACTTGTATATTTATTCATAACTTTAATGACCTCAGTATTTGGCACATTCATTATTAAAAACGTATATGCATATTAGTTATTTCTATATTTATGTTTAAAGTATTTTTATGGAACTAGTTTTTGAATAGAGGAGTAAAAAAGTACCATCGATAAATTAATTTTTAGGATGGTGAATTTTTCTAATTTTAGTAAACTGAAAGGAAATACATTTGACGCAAGAGAATAATTCATGCATTTTATTTTACTTGAGTGAATTAAAATTTATAACTTACTTCAATATTTCAGTCGTATGTTTATTTATTTTTTAAAAAAATGTCTTGTTAGAAGTTAATTATGTAGGCTTAGGTTTTTTTTATCACGAACGGAATAAAATGATATGCTTTTCATATTTTTAATACATTTTTTTGTAATCAAATAGAAGGAAATGCCTTATAAGTATTTAAAAAAATGTTTTACTTTTAGAATAAATCTATGAAGATATGTCGCAATTTTGGTTTCAGGCATCAGCACAAACAATAAATAAAACTTAGAAAGAAATAAAAATAATGAAAATCCTTGAGGATTTTTTTGTATTCAAATTATATTATCAGTATATATTTTTTTCTGTGCATACTTTAATTGTATCAAGTTTCAAAGTTACGATATTTATTTATCAATTCAAAATTTTATCAGTTAAAATTATTGAATTTGATTCGAATAATTGGTTTAAAACTGTTTTAGGTTACGAGAGTTGCTAATTTTATTTCTGACCTTGAAAAATGTACATATTGCTAAGTAATCACTGGCGTTTCTAAACGATACTTTGATGCTTATCAATATAATTTCCTTCAAACGTTTTACCATCTCTGCGTAATTTTTGCATACACTAAATTGAAATACTCATTTTGAGCAAATAATGAAATTGACTCCTGAACATTTTGTGCGATTAAGATTTCATAAAGTTCGACGGGGAATTTTCATGTTATGAATTTCGATTAAATTAACTCTTTATACAACTTTGAAACGTCATTCTACGGCATTATAAAAAAATTGGTGAAACGCGAATTTAATCATAGTTGTTATTTGCTTCTGGCCAAATTCCGTGACGGTCATTCAAAATTGGTCTTAGTACAAAGAAATGTCAATGCTGTGCTTGATGTGATAAAATTGTCATGTGAAACATGAGGCTGAGGCATTTCTGGGTATTAGAGTGATAAGCATCTATGAGATTACATGAACATTTAACTGCAAAAAAGATTTTTTTCGCTCGCAATGGAAACCACATAATCAGACACACGCTCAAAAGTAGATTCTTGTTAATTGTGCTAGCAAATTTTGAAGAAATGCGTTCAATGGGCATCAAAGATTGTGCATAATTTCTACATTTCTCAGTGATTTTCGACATTTGAAAAAGTGGCAATGCAATCAAAATTTATAATTTAACGGTACCTCAATCTATATGGAAATAGTGTTTCGAAAATTTGTTCAAATGTATGCCAAAAGTGCATTGATCTTTATTCAGAATATTTTAAAGCACCAAATTTGACCAAAAAAATTTTTTTTATTTTCATTAATAAGCCAGAAATATGAATAACAAATATCGTAATTAATGTTTTTATTTCATTTTTAACTCGTGTTACTTCATTGCTCCAATAACATCTATTTCATATGAGGTGTGTCCAAGTAAGGAGGGGGTCTTGCCAAACCTTAATATAATGTCTTTTCATTACATAGTATTCAGATGTAGACTAATGTTTTTTCAATTAATTGGTTCTGTTAGCCCTCGACCATCGATTCAGTTATGTATGTATATATATATATATACACTACTGGCCATTAAAATTGCTACACCAGGAAGAAATGCAGATAACAAAATGATATTTATTGGACAAATATATTATACTAGAAATAACAAGTGATTAAATTTTCAAAAAAATTGGCTGGATATATAGATCCTGAGAAATCAGTACCCAGAACAACCACCTCTGGCAGTAATAACAGCAGTTATACGCCTGGGCATTGAGTCAAACACAGATTGGATTGCATGTACAGGTACAGATGCCCATGCAGCTTCAACACGATGCCACAGTTCATCAACCGTAGTGACTGGCGTTTGGTGACGAGCCAGTCGCTCGGCAACCATTGACCAGACGTTTTCTATTGGTGAAAGATCTGGAGAACGTGCTGGCCAGGGCAACAGCTGAACATGTTCCGTATCAAGGAAGGTCCGTACAATACCGGCAACATGCGGTCGGGCATTATCCTGCTGAAACGTAGGGTTTCGCAGGGCTCGAATAAAGGGTAGAGCCACGGGTCGTAACACACCAGAAATGTAACGTGCACTGTTCAAAGCACCGTCAATGCGAACAAGAGGTGACCGAGACATGTATCCAATGGCACCCCATATCATCACGCCAGGTGATGGGCCAGTATGACGATGACGAATGCACGCTACCAGTGTGCGTTCATCACGATGCCGCCAAACACGGATGCGACCATCATGATGCTGATACCTGGATTCATCTGAAAAGATGACGTCTCGCCATTCGTGCGCCCAGGTTCGTCGTTGATCACACCATTGAAGGCGCTCTTGTCTATGACGCAGCGTCAAGGGAAGCCGCAGCCATGGCCTCCGAGCTGAGAGTCCATGCTGCTGCAAACGTCGTCGAACTGTTCGTGCATACACTTGTTGTCTTCCAAACGACCCCGTTTCTTGACTAACGGCTCGTGACGTGGTTGAACGATCCATTACGGTTATGCGGATAATATGTCTGTCTTCTCGGCTGCTAGTGATAGGAGGCCGTTGAGATTCCGCATGGCGTTCCGTATTACCGTCCTGAACCCATCGATTCCATATTCTGCTAACAGTCATTGGATCTCGACCGACGCGAGCAGCAATACTGCGATAAGATAAACCGCAATCCCGGTACGCTGCAATTCAACCTTTATCAAAGTCAGAAACGTGCTGGTACGCATTTCTCTTTCTTACACGTGGCATTACAACAACTTTTCACCAGACAACAACGTGCAAATGCAATTTGTGTGTGAGGAACCGGCTGAACAATTTCCTCATTTAAACACAATGTAGGTGTCGCTACTGGCGCCTGCTTTGTCTGAATGCGCTGAAAAGCTAATCATTTGCATATCACAGCACCTTCTTCCTTTCGTATAAATTTCACGTCTATAGCATGTTGCCTTCTTGGTGTAGCAATTTTAATGTCCTGTAGTGTATATATATGTGTGTGTATATCTATATATATATAATGTGTATCTTTATTCTGTATGAACTTCATTAAACCCACATACATATATGTCTTGTCAACTGTGCTGACTGTGTTCTGCTGGAAGATTCCCTGGTTCGATCTTAGGTATTGTTTAGCAATGGTCTATGAAAGTTTCGTTGGTTTTCTGCATTCATCAATTTATTATTTATATTTTTACATAGTTTGGAAACTTTGGCAATTGTACCTGTCAAAATGGTGTTTGGGAGTTCATTAGGTTTTGTCGTGACTATGAATATGGTATATTAATTGTGAAATGTTTTCTAGAAAGGCAACTTATGCGAAAATTATGAAAATACATTACGGCAATAGGGAAGTCCTGGGTTCGAATCCCGGTTGAGGCATGGATGTACTTTCTCTCTCTCTATCCTGTCTTTGTCCTTTCCTTGTGTGTGTGAATGAAGTATGAATGATGCCTACCCTATAAACGGGTGCCTATGGCATGTTTGAGGTTGCGACGGTGTCCCACCCCCTGTGGTGTACCCGGGGCAACGCCTCGGCGTCAAAGAGGTCGCTGTTTCTGGCCGGTTCCTTGGGTATAAGAGGACAATACATCTCGATATACCCCGACCATTGGAAAAAAACATTTCGGCAATTTTAAGCCGTTGGGTTGTCCCCTGCTTGGCGTTCAAATCTTTTTGTTAACCACTTAACTGGTTTAATCGTACAGTATACGGGTTACTGATCATTAGGTTAAACGTAAATTGACCTGTTAAGGGGTTAATGTGTGTATTAAAATGAAATCAAGTATTGATTCTTATAGTTTTAGTTTTTTCTAAGCTAATTCTCTCTTTAATTTTCAATTAAAAGAACTGGATATACTTCTGAGTGAGTATATCATCTTCTTGAAAATCAGTTATTTTTCTCTTGTTTTTTCCAATTATTTAAAAAAAAAAAAAAAAAAAAACAGATTTAGATAATTTTGAAATACAAATCTCCTATTGTTCCTTCTGTAATCTATACTGTAAATTCTATCATTTCCAACTGTATAAATTCTATATGAAATTATACTTTTGCCAATAAGTGAATAATTTTGCAGATAATATATTGTGCTTACTTAATAAATTATATTTGTAAAAAGGATTGCATGGCAAAAATTCCATTAATTTTTTTGGCAACATAGTAAAAAAGGATAAGATTTAATGAGGTACTGATTTGTACAGTGAAAATCGTGAGAAACAATTTTACGAGAAGTTATAACAATCTGCTTTATATTATTTAAAATTTATTTAAAAATCTGTTGAATAAGAAGAAATTTAATTAGCTTAATAATTTAAATGTAACTCTTTTTAAAACATAATCAGCAAAATAATTACTATAGTTAATTACAACTAGATTATTTACATTATAAACGGCGTTAGAAAATTTGTATCCGGATTCGAAAAACATGAATTTAGCATAATCTGGAAAAAGTAAAACTAAACAATTCGTTCATAAGTTCGTGGGTTCGAATAACATCTTGCGCATGTTTGTTTATAATTATTCGGAATCCATTTTTTAAACCAGTCAGTCTTATAAGCCCGATATGCAAAAAATGACTGGTGAGCCACAAATCTATCCAAAGATCAGCAAACTTCAAGCTTTTGTAAGTAAAAACGGAAGACATGTATATATTTCCATGCATGCATGTTCAAGTGTAGTAAAAAAACTTGTGTACGGCGCCAAATCCCCCATCCTTTCAGCAATCTCTGCAATCCCGTATTGTAATTTTTTGCAAAATAATAATTATAATAAATTACTGTTTTTTGGTTTTTGAAAAGCATTGTTTGTTATTATGCGTTTTTGTAGTAATATATTTACGCTTTTATAAAAATGCTCCTAACATCGAAATTCATTGGATGAACTGAGTTTCAATTTACATTTACTAGCAGCGTTGGGAAGCTATAAGTGCTCGATAACTCATTCTCGATTTGTTTTTATTGAATTATTCGTAAAACACAGATTTCGTGGTGCAGAATAGTTGTAAACAAATCAAAATAAATTGCATATATCGTTAAAATAATATAAAAAATTTTACTGAATCGCAGTTCTCCTTGAAATCTGAGTAAATATTTTTTACTGGAAACTATGGCCATCGATTGTTGCTGCGTAGGGCTGTTGGAGCTTGGCCTATTGGTCATACATCATTATCTATTAATCCTAATAACATTAAATATATTGATCAGTTTAAATATGTATATTATCTAAATACTTTTAATAACATAAATTGTTCATAACTCTCTCTGGAAACATAAAAATAACAGTAACATCTTTAGAGTTCACCTTATATAAAACAAAAATTTCAATATTTATTCATTTTATTTTCGATTTTAGTAAAATACATTTATTTTTAATAACACAAATTTTCCATTCTTACTTTTATTTTTAGTTAATATGCTAACTATGAAAGAATTTCAATTGAATAAATCATTTTTTTTAACAGAATTTATTATATGAAAGAATTATTATTGAAATTTAATTTTTGTTATAAAACATATATTTTAAATACTTAAATGGCAAATATGCTTTTCGAATTCCGAATTTTTAGCAGTAAAAGAAATAATTTTGAAATAAAATTAAGTATTTTAATTTAATAATGAAATTTTAAAGATATGTTGCCCATTTTAAAATAAACTATTCAATATTTGTTATTTTTGTTGTCTTGTCTATTGGGGAAAAAAATGCTGAATTGAGCAAAAAGTCTGCAAGAAAAGTTTTCGCTGGTTATTCGAATGTGATAGTGAATACGAGGGAAGTTTTTATTTTGAGTAAAATGATAACATTCTTATGTGTATGTGTGTATTTGTCTTCGTGTAAAATCACTTCCAAGCTCACACACGTGACATATTGTTGCGTATCTATATTAAATATTAAGATTAAAAGTGCTGTATTTTTTTAAATGAGTATGTTCATTTATCTGAAATTCATTTTTCAATATTAATAGGCTATTTTTCGTAGATAACCGCCTAAATATCTATATAATTAAAACAAAAATGTGAATAATAAAAAAATTTTTATTCTAAAAACTAATTAATACCTTTAATTACCAAAATTAAACATGTTGTTATCAATCAAAATTGTAAAAATATTTTTGTAAAATTTATTGTGTATGTAATTTAAATAAAAGTCAAAAGTATTTATAAATAATATTTTTAAGAAAACGGTAAATTTAATGAATTTTTTTTATTGCTTGCACATTTTTTTTTTTTTTAAAAACCGATTTTTGAATTTTGTGAATGTTGCAACGCGCTTGCCATTTTGCTGAAGGAATTCTGTAAGTCACTTGATTTTTTTTTACCACTAATTGTTTACTTTGTACATATTTAAGGAATTAAAAATTTACTTTTACATAAATTAGTAAAAGTAGTGCGATATTGAAATGTATTTTTGATAATTATTTTGATGCATCATAATTATCTTAATGTATTTTATATGAAGTTGCTCTCTAAAACTTTAGAAATTTGATTGCTAAATCTAATTTTCAGAAGATCAAATAACTGGCGAATGGATATTATTTTACACATCCGATCAGCATATTTTGCCATAATGTTGAGAATTAAATCTCTTCATTAATTCCTGTCCTATTTTTCTTTCAAGATATTCTAATTGAATTTCCTACTTTATTTTCGCTATAAAGGTAATTTACTCAACTTACAAAAAGGGATTGACCTACTGCATGAAATAACATCTTTAGGGAAATTATAGATGTCAAACTGATACTGCATCGACAAAATTGTCAAGAACATTCTCACCATTCTATGAGCCCCCGGGAAATTTATTTACCCTACTGACTATTTTTCGTAAGTCCTGGTCGGTTGATGCATAAAGTAACATACTGGTTTTTTACTCCTTAAAAAGTATAAAAGTTTTTATCTTAAAAAATCGAATAATAATTTAATTGTATAAAGAATAAAATATTGATGGTGAATAAAATAATTTTTCAGTGTTCTTATAATTTTAAAGCATTCTCTCTACTAGGCTTGTTATTCAAGCTTACAATAATCTGCCTGTTACTACTGGAATTTATAATTTAGCTTATTTAAATGTGCTGATATAATTTCTCTGTAATAAAATACATGAATTGTTAACTACTATTTAATTATGCGTCTTCAAAATTATTTTAAGAGTGCTTTTTCAAGTTTCAATCAACTAAAAATATCATAAAATCACAAAAATTTGTTTTTATTCTTAAATTCATTTATATTCTCAATCGGAATTAACAATATATAATAATTTAAATTTATTATATTAAGTTTAATGTATCTTTTACTTCATTGTTTTTATTTACTTTTGGAAATCTGACTTATGATAGTGAAAAATGTACATAAAAATGAAATATAAAGCTAAATTAATGATGTATTAATTATAGAAAATTAAAAAAGACATTTGTGTGAATGTTTTTCAATAAAAAAAACTTATAAATTTGCTTTATGCATCTTTTCTAAAAATGGTTAAACACCCAAATAAAAGTTTTAGATTTTGCATATCAAAAACACTATTTAATATTTTAATTGATATTCTTGTCGAGGAAGAACAAAGAAGTTTAATGTTTGTAACAAGAAATCATAATAAAATATCATTATAATATATTTTAAACTTAAAAATTTTTAAATAACTATTAATGCTTACTTTCATCCAGTGTTAACATCTTTTTTTTTTCAATAACTTAATAAAAAATATTTGGAAAGTAATAAATGTTTAAAATTCTCAAATAATGGCAAAGTCGCTCTTTAAGACAATAGTTTGTGATTTCTATCAGTTACCAACAAATTCCATTAACTGATACTTATTTTATACAATTTAGTACCGTCATTTTTTTATTTAGTACTGATGGGATAAAACATGTCAGTAAAATAACTTGGGTATTTTATTAAAACTCAAATTTAAATTTCTACAAATTATCGGAAAAAGATAATTTGTAGAAATTTAGATTTAAATTAGTGTAAGAGATGCTGCGAAATCGAGAGAAATTTGTTTCCCAATGTCTAATATTTACCACAATATCTTGTATGTTCTTATTTTAAATATTATTTTTAAAAGAAGTATTATTGTTTTAGCTTTATTGTAATTTAAATTTAAATTTTTCAAATTGTTAAATATTACTGTTTTTATTTTCCCTTTAATAGATTAAAATGATCATTTTTATTTTAGTGTCTTAATTTAGAAGTAGTTCCGAACTTTCTATATGACACAATGTATTAAATCTTACTTCCTTTAAGCAAATTCATTGTTTTATCTTTCAAAATTAATGATTTGGTTATTAAAAATAAGCTTAAATTATTTATAATCTTTATCAATACGGGTTTTAATAAACAGATATGTAATTCTGACATTAAATTCTATCACAGTTTTTGCAAACATTATATGAAACATTTTGTCTTGCAATAGTTCTGCTTAATACACTCACTTCCAAAAGTTAAGCACGAAGAAGTAAAATGCAAAAAAATCAACAAACACTGCTTTGATTGACACAAAATTCGGCAGAAAAGTAGTATATAAATTTATGCATAAAATAAAATCAATAAGTATATATAAAAGTGAAAACAATATTAAGTTTTTGTAAGTTATCAGATTATGACATAATCGAAATTTAAACGGATTTATGTATAAAGTGAAAATAAACAGTATAAAATGGAAAAAGGACATTAATAGGGTGATTCCCCCTCATCTTTATACAAAGTTTGTGACAATGCTTTCAAGGACCAAGGTCGTCAACCACCGCTGAATTAAGTAATAGCCATTCTTTTTGTAGAACAGTTTCCAATCAATAAGTAAGAGTGCCTGGAGGCGGGAAACGTGAAGATACAGAGCATCCCAAAAATTTTCAATGAGATTAAGGTCGGGTAGATATGCTGGCCACTCCATACGCGCAATCCCTTCACTCTGAAGGTAGTCATATACGATGTCATCTCTATGGAGACGTGCGTTATCGTCCATTAAAACAAAATTAGGGCCAACTGCTGTCACAGAACCCCGTTTAAAGATGTGCAGGTTGGTGCGGTATTCTAATGAAATCCCTGCCCACACCATAATGCTTCCGCCTCGGAATGCGTGATGTTTTGGGGCTGATTGCGTGTTCCTTGTTCACGCCATATTCTCATACGCTTGTCATCTGGCTCCAGAGTAAATCTTGACTCATCAGTAAACATGACATTGCCCCAGTCAGACACAGTCTAATAGACATGCTCCCGGCACCACTTTAATCATGCCCTTCTTGATTGGACGGATAGACAAACACAAACTCGAAGTACCCAGACGTACAGTCCACTCATATGTAATCTTCAGCGTACAGTAGTTAGAGATATCACCTTACCAATGGGTGCTGTAACCATAGATGTCACACGTGTTGAGGTTGCTCTGCTATTCCGTTTGGCTGAAATCGCAATATATCGGAACTTCCAGGGATTTTTTAACCCTTGGGTGTCCGGCTACGGGCCTTCAAACAATTGTCTGTGTCGAATGGAATTTTTTCCATAAACGTAAAATTATAGAATGATGAACGCCGAAGAAAAGAGCATCATCTAAAATCGACTGTGCTGCTTCAATGCGCCCCACTGCACGCCAACGCTCAGAATCTTCCATCGTCTTCGGAAGTCATAGAAACTCGTGTATGTCTGGAAAACAAATTGTACAAAAGTTTTAAACCCCTTCTTGCTTCTATCAGCACTTACAGTAAACTTCTATAACCCTTCATAAGAGATGGAATCTAATAAGACTGCCCTTTTTGCATATTTCTTGACATGAATGTGCGATTGACTGTTACCTAACATATTTGCATACTTCCATCTACTTCTGCAGTGATTTGCATCCTCTTCAATTCTGATTGGCTTCCGGAAATTAGCATTTTTCTCTCCGTGGTTAACTTTTGGAAGAGAGTGTAGATGAAGTCAAAAAAGGATTTAAAAACACTTTAAAACTTTTGTAAAGCTAAAAAAAACGTAATGTTCATTGAGATTACAGTGTTGTAACAAGTGTAACATTTTAAGAAAATTTCTAATTTTAAATAAAGTATGAGTGATTGTAAAAAGAATTTTGCACCCATGATATCGAGAATTTTTGAACAAAGTAAATAAATGATTTTAAGATACAAAGTCTTCAAAGCAATTTTTATGTATCATTTAAGCATATAGGTATAAACCTATAATTTTTTATACAAATGACAAAAGGTTATTTGTATATTAGTTATGCCATGCGATAATTTTGATAACAGGAGAATTTTTTTTCAATATATCAACATCGTTCCATATTTAATATAAGTTGATAAAACAAATCCAAGTAATGAAAAAAGCAATGGGTATTTAAAAACGGCAAATAAGATTGGGCTTATGTTTTCAATTTGAATGAATAATTTAGCCATTCTTTTATCACTTATATAATATTCAAAAAGATACTTAGAGTTTAAAAAGTACGTATTCTTCTATAGTTCCTTAGTCAAAATAATTTGCAAGGTATATCAAATTAACTCTCATATATAATAAACAAAATATCTTTCTTTGCTTAAAAGTTTTCCTCAAAAAAGCTATTATATTTAAACAAACTTTAAAATAATTGATTTTTAAGATTCCATGTTGGACTTAATTAGAATGTATTGATTTTGCTATTCCATCCTTAATTCAAGCAGTGGTGAACGTAATGTTTATGCTCTTAATGATCTACATTTAGAAGTTTTTTAATGATGTTCACGAATATAATTTATTTGTCTGGCTTTGTAAATGCGAGATAATTTCTAAAAAGGATATTAAGAATATAACATAGGGAAAATTTTTTCCAGAAATATTATAATTTACTTTCAAATTATTACCATAACCATCCTGTATTCAGAAGGATTTCTTGTAACTGGTTTTTCTTTTGTACATTGGTAAACCATGTACGCACACCATGGCATACACGTAAACGTTGTATGCAAAAGATGTAATCTGTAAGGTTGTATTTTCATGACATTCATACAAAGTATGCAAGTGCAGTGAAATCTACTGTTTATAAAAGAAAAATTTGTGCAGCATGTTTCACATACATAAATTATATTTGAAATAGTTTTGGTGTAAGAAATTTATTGGAACAAGAAAAATGCATAACATGTTGAGATTGAATTCTAGCCTGCTGGGTTTTTCCAATAGATTAATTAAATGTCAAGTTAAATACTTAACAAACACAACATTTCTCAGAAATTAAGAAACTACTATAATATATTAAATATAATATATTAAATGGAATCACACACATTTTAATATGTTAAAAATGTAACTTCCAAAGGAAATGCTAAAACTTGCAATTTATTTACTATAAAAACTTAAACCATATTGAAGTCCAATCCAAAACGTATCATTTACTTCCAAGACAAGAAATCTGGCAGCAGCTTGCACACGAGTCCCGGTGATGGGCCCCTTCCCTCCTACAAGCAGTTTTGGCCTCTTGCCGCTTCAGGTGGTTTTCGAAGGTCTTAAAACACATAAGACCAAGTTTTAGCCAGCCTTTAGGGTGAATGCACTCGATGCCTCGATTATAACTGGGCTCTTTTATGTCTGGGTCTACAAAGAGAGTATAGGAGAATACACTAGCACTATAATGAATATATTATCGAATAGTTTCATATTGAACGTTAACTTACGGTTGAAGATAAGAAAACAAACAGGAGATGAAATGAGTTTAGAATATTGAAAATATGATTGTTGCCGCTGAACAAATATATATATGCTATAAGTATATTAAATCAGTTAAGAATATTGCTTTTTGATTGCACTTTTATCAGCTTTCCTATGTTGGAGAGAGTACAGTTTAGTTTTTTTTTAAGGTTTCTCAAAATATTTTTTTACTAAAGTGACTTTACCTTCATGCATTCAGTATTAAAATAATTGTTTGCAATTTCAGTCAACAGGATTTTTCCTTTTATTAAGAATTTATCTTTTTTAGTTAAAAGTAGCTAGTGGAATACAAAATGTAAACCTAAAGAGCAATCCTACTGTTCTGCATAACATTATACTTTTGTTAAATCTTATAACTAGCAATAAACTATAATTTTAACACTGCGTGAAAAAAGTAGGACACTAAAGTTTTATTAATTGTGCTTTATATTTTTGCACAATTAATGTGTCTTTTCTCTTCTATTTCATTAAACTTCTTTTTTATTTTTATTAATTTTTTATTTAATTTTATTAATGTATCTTTTCTTTTTTTTATTTCTTTTATTTTCAGTGAATGAATTTTATCTACCACTAAGAAAATATTATATAATAGTACTTAAGGGTTTTTGTCTCTGTAAAAAGTAGGTCATCTGCAAAAATGCTCGCATTTCAGAATCAGTAACAGTTTCATGTGTTGAAAACATTATTTTTTTTAAACTTTCTTTTAAGAGAAATATTTTTTGAAAAAAAAATCCTCACAATGTTTGTACAGTTAAAACACCTAGAGGGGAAGCTCAAAAAAGCCACAAATAGTGGCATGTGAAGCTGTGGGCAAATTATCTAATTGGGAAATCGCAAAACAAAGGTTCGATCGTCTTAGGAAACGGTTTATAAAAAAAATCCAGATCTATTTCTTGAATACCAAACTGTAATACAGGATTATTTAAATCAAGATATCATTGAACCAGTAACAGATGTTCTAGGTGAGGAAAACGTTACATTTTACTTGCCACATAGAGAAGTAATACGCGAGGATCGAACCACGAGAAAAATTACGTATCGTCTTTGATGTGTCATCGCATCCCTCAGACTCGACTTCTCTAAATGACTGTCTTCATGTTGGACCTAATTTATACCCTGAGATATTCGACATCCTATTAAGGTTTAGATATAATCCTGTTGCATTTACTGCAGACATCAGACAAGCCTTTTTGAAAATTGTCATAGATGAAAGGGACCCAGATGTAACTAGATTTCTATTCTCCGATTTTCCCTTTGATGAAAACGTCCCCCCTAATATACAAAGATTTACTCGAGTGTTATTTGGGATAAACAGTAGCCCGTTTCTCTTAGCGACTATTAGACACCACCTGAAAAAATATAGAGAGGTCTATCCTGCAACTGTTGAGCTTTTAGATGAGAATATTTATGTAGATGTTGCAATCGGAAGTCAGCCGACAGTCAGAGAAACTTTAACTACAACTCTAAAATCGATCAAAATTTTCAAAGAAGCTAATATACATTTGCAAAAGTTTCGTATTAACTCGAAAGAATTAAATGAATTGTGGATAAAGGAAGGTGTTATTTCAGATGAGGATCCCGATTTCTTTGATAAAGAAAATCTCCCATTTAAGGTGTTAGGTATGGCATGGGATAATTCCAACGATCTGTTGTATTTTTATGTTCGAAGCTTATTGTCATTTTTGTCTAAACCTATAGAAACAAAAAGATTTATCCTACAGGTGTTAGGTCGCATTTTTGATCCTCTAAGAATTTTGGGACCTTTCACTGTTAGAATAAAGTGCTTGATTCAAAAGATCTGGCCATTGAGTATATTGGGATGAACTACTACCAGTAGATTTGACTTCCCAATGGAGAAGCTGGTGTGAGGAGATTCCTCAAATGGCCAAATTATCTATCCCTCGTCATTACTTTTTCAAATTCTCAAACTTTGATGCCCAAAATATCGAACTTCACTGTTTCTCAGACGCAAGCACGAAAGTATATGGTACAGTTGCCTACTTACGTTTCACAACAAGAAATAATGAAATTAAAACTGCCTTCGTTGCTTCTAAAAACAGGGTAGCTCCACTAAAAACTCTCACTTTGCCTAGATTGGAGTTGAAGGGAGCATTATCGTCATCAAAGTTAAGTAACAATATTTTAAAATCGATAAAGTTAAAAGTACCGTGATTTTTTTGGACAGACTCGACAATCGTTTACTTTTGGATAAGAAAACAACCCGAATCCTTCAAACCCTTTGTGAAGAATCGTGTCGAGGAAATTCAAAAATTAACCTCACCTCAAAATTGGCATTATTGTCCTGGCGTAGACAATCCTGCAGATCTCGTATTTTGGGGATCGAAAATCTCTAAATTAACGGATGAACCCATTTGAGCCCAAGGTTCAAAGTGGCTTCAGCTCTCTCCTGATCTTTGGCCGAAATTAGATCTTACAGATACAATTGACGAAGCCAAACTTGAATATCGAAAAATATCTACTGATGTATATCAGCTTGAATGCACTATCGAAAATATTGATAACCTCTTTGACGTTTCAAAATATAGTGATTTAGAGAAACTGTTGAGGGTCACCGCTTGGATAAAACGCTTCGTTTCAAGATTGAGAAAATGTAACAGTGTTGAGGGAACTCTAAAAACAGAAGAACTACTAGAAGCTGAAAATTTCTGGATTCGGTTTGAACAAAAAACATTTTTGCCGAAGAATATAAATCCTTGGAAAAAGGTAGATCGATAGAACAGAATTCCCCTCTGTACAATTTTGTCCCATATATTGATGAAAAGGGAATTATGAGATTAGGAGGAAGATTAGAGTTTTCTGACTTTACCCTAGATAATAAAAATCCAATAATCCTACCTAAAAACTCTAGATTGACCTATTTAATTGTACGTAAACAACACGAGAAGATAATGCATGGAGGGATTGCTGCAACTTTGGCTAAGGTTAGATCTCGTTCCTGGGTCCCGAAAGGACGTCAGTTAGTCAAAAAGACGATAAAAAGTTGTTTAATTTGCCAAAAATATTCAGCCAAACCTGCAAACCAGATGACAGCACCCTTACCTGAAGACAGGATCCTTGAATAACCCCCCTTTTCTGTTTGTGGTGTTGATTTTGCTGGACCAGTTTACGTAAAGAATTCAAAGGATACTCAAAAATCATACATCGCATTATTCACATGTGCAGTAACCCGAGCCTTACATCTGGAACTAGTTTCAAATATGTCGACAGATTCATTTTTACTTGCATTTCGCAGATTTTTGAGTAGAAGGGGAAAATTGTAAAATCATCTATTCTGATAACGCTAAAATCTTCAAGAAGGCTAAAGAAGAAATTGAGAATTTTTCTAGAATTTTAGAGGATGATGTGTTTAAGAATTTTATTGCCAAAGAAAGAACTTAGTGGAAGTTTATCATTAAACGAGCCGCATGGTGGGGAGGTTTTTACGAAAGACTAGTGAGATCCGTCAAAAACTGTTTGAGGAAAGTTATAGGAAAAGCATTGTTAACCTTCGAGGAAAAGTCTACTCTACTCGTCGAAGTAGAAACTGTTCTTAATTCACGACCTTTGAGCTACGTTTATAATGAGAATGATGAGCCACAACCCTTGACTCCCATGCATTTCCTGAACTTTGGACAAAGTAATCCTAAGTACCCTCTAACTTTCGCTGAAATTATCAATAGCGAAACAACAAGAAAGACTCTCTTAAAAAGAAAGCGCTATCAGGAATTGCTGTTAAAACAGTTGTGGAGTAAATGGAAACAGCAATATTTGTTAGACCTTAAAACTGCTCACACTCTTTAAAAAATCCTGATTTACAGCCCAAACTAAAATTAGGTGATGTTGTGCTGATTCAAAGAGATAACAAAAACAAACTGTTATGGAAACTAGGCAGAATTATAAAAGCCATTCCTGGACGTGACGGTAAAATCAGATACTACGAATTAAAAACCGGAAATGGGACTTTGAAACGAACTGCACAACATTTATATCCTCTTGAAACTATATTGAACTCTAACATTTCATATATCTTTTTTATTTTATTTAAATATTGAATTGAATAATTTGAATTTGTTTAATAACTTACTTTCTTAATATTTGTATTTATTTTGATAATTCTTTTTAATTTGTTAAATGCCTTCCTATTTGATTTTTAGATAAATTTTTATATTTCTTGTATACTCTAGATATTGAAAAGTATTGTTGATATTGATGTAATTTAATTCAAGTATTTACCTTACTTTTTTTTTTTTTTTTTTTTTTTACTGCATTTTTGAAAAATTTGATTGACAGAAATTTTGCTTAGAAGTGTGAATTTTTAGTTTATGAATTTATTTGAATAGATGAACTCCTGTCAGAGTTCAGGTGAGGAATGTGTGGCGAAATATTTAACTTTTATAGTCAACAGATGGCGCTAAAAGCGCATGTTAGAGTTTTATATCATTTTGTGATAATTGAAAAAAAGAATATTTTAGTTTTTAGAATTTGTTAGATTGTAATATGTGCGTATAGGTTTTTTTGAAGGGATAAATATCCAATGATGTTTCATTCTATTGAATTTAGATTTTTAGAGGCTTGCAGCCTATTCTTTTTATGTAAATATTGTATAAGCATTTATTAAAATATATAGAAAATTATTCGAGCTTTTGCACCTTTAGTTATTGAAGTTGTTCTCAATGCTTAGTTTTGATTTTTAGTTGTTAGTAGAAAAGAGTAAATCTTTCACTGATATTCTTCTGGGCCCATTTTTGGATTTAAAATAATGATAATGTACGTATGTACATTTCGGAACCACTGATTTGATCTTCAAAATTGAAATTAATATTCAGAAAATAAACTTTCTTTTTTCTATTCTTGAAGCTCGGAGGAGGTCAAATAATTTCACTCATTGAAACAATAGATTTGACTTCTCACATTGCATTGTTTATTTTAGCAGTAAAGTTATCTGAAAAAAAAAATCATACAATGGATTTTTTATTTTTAAATTTGAAAACTTATATGAAATATATTCAGGATAGAATTTTATTCATAAAATATGCATTATTTGAGGCATATCAATTGGATTAATTATGTTTTTGAAGCTCTTTCAAAATTCATTATTCAGAATCTAAAAATTCTTAATTCAGTATCTAAAAATTCTTAATTTGGTATCTAAAATTAAATCAGTATTGTTTGTAACTGTGCCTCACAGAAGAATCTACAAATTTACTACAATTACTCTTTACAGAAACAATCAACCATTAAGTGAAAATCCTTACTAGTATTAATATATTACTACAGAATTTATTATAATTAAAAATATAAAGGCCAAAAGATAAATCCTAACAAAAAGTTTCATTTGATTTTCTCTTAATAGAAAGGTAAAGATATTTTAAAATTCTTAAACAGAATTCGTACAGATTTCCAAAAATAAAATTCTAGTTTTCCAAGAGTCAAATCAAAAAATTTCAAGAGGTATCGATATTCATGTTATAAATAATATTCTTTTTCATTTTACCAACTGTTCTCAACCAAATATGCATTTACTTAAGTATAGACAACATTTTTACATTATACTTGTAATTAGTAGAAACAATTGTAAAAATTAATAAGACAATATTTTTTTATTTAGGTTAGAATTATATTTAATTAATACTTCAAAAGCCTTCAATGAATTTACAGCTATAAAACACAGAAGAAACATTACTTAAATTTACATTACTGAATTATACATTGTGCATAAAATGATGGATAATTTCAGAGTTTTTAAACATCTTCATTAGATTTCTATGTATTAATTTACTGAATATTTCAAGATGTGTATAACAACTTCTTTTACGCTTTTCTGAAATTTACAAAATTTGAATGCTGTATGCTTCTTAAAAAAACCAGTCGTTGACAATTGGTGTAATCTATTTATTAATAATTCCACATACCTCTCATTCTCACTTTTTCAATATATATCGCCAGGTGGAGACTTGAAAATCTGACAAATAATACCCTATTTTAATAATATCATTATCCCAAAATCTAGACTGGTATTTCAATTGTTTTGACTGCAGATAATTATTTAAACTTTCGTCAAAGAAAAGCACATAGTTACTAACATTCTTATCTTTTTCTCTCTTTCAATAAGTTGGAAAAATAAGTGCAGTTCCAAAAACTGTTAAATAAGCATACTTTTTGTTTTCACCACAAACGAATTGATTTGCTACTGCACTGTTTAGAAACATAGTTTGAAAGAGAGAATTTATTGTGCTATAAGATCTGTAGATTAATCCACTATTTAAAATTTTCAAGACCCATAGAATTTTAGCCTTTAAAATTTGTTTTGGAGAAACAAATGTATTTAAATTTTAATATTCTTTGGATTTACATTCTTTAACATGAACAACAGTATAGTGAAAAAAATATTTTAAATGAATAAGTTTTTTGGCAAACACAGCCTCCTCTAATAAAAACATGTGTTTTTTTACTTTTATATGGGATTTGGCAGCTGATTTGTCCATATTTGAAATACAGAAATTTTTCAGACAATGGGCATATATTTCTTCTGAACCAACCATTTTCCAATCAAGATACTAAATAATTTATTTCAGCCTTTATTACTCTACAGTTACAGCCTATATGTATTCAGCAGCCTTTAAATTCATCCCGATTCACTGAAATTACAGTTTTCACTAAGGAAGATATGGAAAGTATATTTTAATTCAGAATTTTTATATTTAGATATTAATATACAGTAAATTTTATAAAATATAAAGAAAACATAAACAAATTGGAAAATAATCAACTGAAATCCCCCGCCTGCTTGCACATGACGATTTTATTGATGATTGCTTCACTCACATACTACATTCACTCCTGATTGAACTGGATCATCATGAAAATATTGTGATTAAACTGGATCGTTTTTTTATTCAGCAGTTATATGCATAGAAACAATCAAATATTGATTATACTGCCCATTTAGTGATAAAATTAAAAGCTAATATTAAATTTTGGTTTTGGACACTTATTATTGAAAGGTTAAAAATATCAAGACTATATTTTCTGAAAACATGCATCAAGATTTAAGTAAAAATTTCAGGAGTGATTCATGGTTTTCAAGGACCAGGAACCATGGATTTTCAAACCAAAAATCCAGGAGCTTCAAGGGCCCTTAAAAATATTTTTCAAATTTTAGGAGTTGCCAGTGGTTATACGAACTCAATTAATACATTCAACCAATCTTAATTTTCAAGTTCTTTAATATAAGGAAATTTAGTTTTATTATATAAAGCAATGTTTCCTAAACTTTTTGACATATGTTTACCGCTTCTGTAATTTTCTTGGTGCTGAGTAGCCCTTGTCAAAAAAAATGAATGCATTTTAATAACAATCAAAAATATTTATTTTTTCCTTTTTATTACATACATAAAATAATAAGAAAAGAGAAATAAATTTAATCTAATAAAATATAAGAAAAAGTAATATTTATTTGGATCAATGAAAAGGATGAAATGGTTTGTGCCGCCGAGATGGCAGATTGCCCTAATTTATTTTAAATTCTTGTTTGATAATTTTAATCTTAGATGCGGTTTCGCGAACAATAATCTGTTCCTGTTTTCGACTAAATCTCCGCAAATGTCAAAAAAGGCAAGATAAATTTCAGGACTTCTTCTGTTAAGACAGGATACACATGTTGCATTTGTAACCAAAATGATTATGGTACTCTCCCTATCTCCGATTTCGGTCATGTGGGGATGGACAATAGTTAAAAGATGATTGGGTCATCTTTCATATTGGACAGCCACGTGATTTTCCGAGGTTGAGTTCCATCTCAAATCTCCTCATCAAGCTTTTATTGTACAACTTTGGGTATGTATACCCAACTTTGCGAAACACTGATATAAAGCTTCCTTAAAGGATATAGCAAAATTCAGAATACCCTCACTAACCTGGACCTCATTAAATTAAAAACTTCACTTAATCCAAACAGTCATTTAGATGTACTTACTATGTGTGTACATTTAAATTACTTTTACTTATATATAGTATGTACATACACATAATATAAATAAAAGTTTAATTAGCGTAATTGTTGAAGCCTCATTGTCGTTGACCTTGGATGAGTCAAGATACAGCTGGTTTTCTAACTAAATATTTTCACATCACTTTACACGAATGTGGAGAAACTAATGTGACATTTGAGGACAAAGATTTGTAATTAGATGCAGATGAAGACGATCCAAGCTATCATAATTTAACAGCGGAGGAAATTGTCTAGAAGACAATCATAGCAGAAAGCTCTTAAGGTGATGAAGATAAAGCAATGAATGTAATGATGAAACAATCGGCCCACACACAACCCAAAATCAATATATTTAGGGAGATTAAAGACCAATTACTTTGAAAACAGCACAATAAAAACATATCTTGATAAAATAAACACTTAAGACATTCCTCTCAATTGATCAAGAAATTGCCATTAAAGTAAGACATTGAAAGATAGTATTTACTTCCAACCAGTGAATATGTCAAGCGTGTTTAGTGAAGCTTAGCCTAAACCATAACGTTTAAAATAGTTATTAAAAAAAAAAAAAGATGGTTGGTTGTTTATTGTAAGGAAAAAATGCAAGTACATACTATGTTAAATTTTCTCTATTGCAGATTTATATTTCATTCTCTTGAATTCAAAATATATAATTTTCTAGGTACAGTAGTTTGTGTAGGTAGGTACCTTGACTCAACTTATCGATTATTTTGTTTAATCCCTACTTTCATTAATTCGGTCGACCTGGATCCCATATAAGTATAGATTAATTAGGTTCTAATGTATAATCCGATTTAATATCTTTATTATTTATATTTACTAAATTCAAAAATTTAAAAATATTAGAAATTAAGATTTTAAAATTCTCATTTTTAAAATTAATATTTTGTATATATTCTGAAAGAAAAATATATTCTTTTTTACATAAATTCATTATAAAATTTTTACAAGGGAAATAATTATAAGCATTTACAAAATGATTTCCTAGTTCAAGAATATTTATCATTCCAATATTCAAAATTTTTTACTTGCAATAAAATTAATATTTAGCATTTTATTGATTTTTCTAACACTTTTTTATTATATTATATCGCTAAATTAAGATTATATATATATATAATCATACCTAAGAACAGTAATTTGCAAATGCAACAGGGTTATTGGTTATTAATAAATACAAATTTAAGAACATGGAGTAATAACAATAAGTAGTAAACAATAGTGAAAAAAATTGAAAAATAAACGAAGTTTAATATTAACTTACTAGGCAACGATAAGAAATTAGTTAAGTTGTTCTCGTAAAGGAATGAATAAAAGTAAAATAAAAAAAATACACACACACACAAGATAAAAGACAGTTGCTAAAAGATTACGTAATATTTTATGAATGTGACATAAGTTAAAATTGAAAATTTTGAAATTTATTAAATTATAACAAAATGAAAAAAAATAAATTTCCGTAGCAAAAATAAAAAAAATCATAAAAATAATAAATATTCCACTGTACAATTAAAAATTTATTAGAATTCTAACTTCAGTGCAAAGAGGAATAAATATGAAAAGTTAAAGAATAGCTAAATATTTTTATAAAAACCAAAATCTAAAACAAAAAATACTTTATTTCTCTAAAAAGCACAAAATTGTATAAATTTAGGTTCCTACTATGTATAAGCAATTATTATTAATGGATTTATTTTTAAATCTAACAGTTTTAATTTTACAATCCACAATTTTTATAGTATATGATTTTAATAAGGTATAAGTAGTAGCTGTTCACAATTCTTTAGGAATCACCTCAAAATAAGTGAATTTTTCTATAAAATTTAGAAGTAAAGAAAGTTTCTTTGAATGTTAAAAATTTCCCTTTCTTTTATCAAACTTAAATATGAAATTAACATATAAATAAATAATGAATTAAAAAAAAACTGAAAAAAAACAAATTTATTCTTTAATTGTAAGTCACACGCACAATAAAATTCATTTCCGATAATTTTTATCCATCCCAATCTTTAATAAAGTTAGAAAACATTAAAAAAAATCGACAGTTAAAAGAGAAAAAAATGAAATTTCAACATGTTTTTATTTTTAATTTATATTTTAATTATAAAAATTTACACTGAAGCTTTATTTCCTAAATTAAAAAATATTCATTGATATTTTAAGTAATACAATTTGTAATACTTTTTATTTATAATGATCTTTAAGTTATTGGATATTGTTTTGGATTTTCTAAGGCCGTTTTTATAATAGATTCTTGAAACATTTATTTGAACTAGAAAACCAGAAAATAAGTTAAAAATCTGTCAACTTTTATATTTTATATATTTGTCATTATTTTATTACACAATCACCCTCTTCTGATACCAGCTCCTACATTAAACACATTTACAGAATATATATATATATATATATATATATATATATATATATATATATATATATATATATATATAATGTTATAAAAATTAAAATACTTCAAAATATTACGTAAAAAAATAAGAGACACTATTTAAAAACATTAATTTATTTAATATTGTCACAAAGTTTAACAACAATGATAAAATAGAGGGTAGATGAAGTCTGAAATATAATACATTGAGTGAACATGTGCAGAAGTCAAAGACAACATTCACTCAAGTGTATAATGAGTAATAATCAAAGGGAATCAAGATAAAAAGATTGAACATTAAACATTTCAACAGGATTCTCTCTGATAAATCTTTGTTATATATTTGGAATACATTAGAAATAAGCAGTGGACATTAAACTGCTTTACTCATTAATTTTTTTACTTTCCTTGAAATTCTTCACAAAATAAAAAGAAAACAAGAAAAGTAAAAAAAAAGAAAAAAGAAATGTAAATTTCAAGAACATATGATTTTTTTAAATTGAGCTCATACATATTGAAGATAAAATGGGGTGAAAAATCAATTATTACTCTGCAATGCAAATTAAAATACACTGGAATAAATTTTACTCTTTTCTAAATTACCTTAATTCAATATTTATATCAGCATAAAATAATAAAACTAAAAGCAATTATAATGATATTAGTTAACTACTTTGGACAGTTTATATGATACAATTAAATGGAAACATGAAAATCATTGTTATAAATGATTTTTTAAGCCAATTTAAATATTTAAAAAAAGTAAACATTAATAATTTGACTTATCACTAATTATCATAAACTCTCAAACATTATTTAAAAGATCATAATTCATAGCAAATAAAGATTTTGTCAGCAATTTTCTTCATTGCTTTATTTCTATTGAACGTCTATTTCCTGAAGTTTAAATATGTATTGCAGATATGATATTTTATGCATAGTATTTAAAGTTAATATGTTTTGCAACATTAAATTTAGAAAAACAATTTTTTCCTTTAATACCAAAAAATTTTAAAATATGTTAACATAATAATGGATTAAAATCCCAAAGTTTTTTCCCTAACATTTTAATATTTTTAAAACGATAAATTAATTTAAACATTTTACAAATCATTCTATTTTGGTAATCCTTCATAAAAGAAATTGTGTTTTAAGTATTTTTAATTGATATTTTTTTTAATCGCAGATAAAATTGAAGTTTTAAATTTTTAACATATTTATCTTCTGAGAGCAATAAGCATCAATCGTTATTTTTATGGTCTTTTAATTCCAAACATACAAATATATAAATGCATGGAAATATATGATTACATTTTCATGTCTATTAAAAATATCAAAAATCTTAATTTTCCTGAAAAAATATGAATTATCAAATGTAAATACTAAGATTTTAATAGTTAGATATTGCAGAGTGAATAAATATTTATAACAAGAGAAAAAATTCAAAACACCATACATAAAATGTATATTTATATATATATTTAAAATCATATGCTCTCAAATTTGCCTCATGTATTTAGTGATATTAATAACAATAAAATGAAACACTACGCTTGAATGGAAACGATGGAAAACAATGCATGAAAATCATAATATTGCTGGATATATTTATCTCTCTTTAGTTTTAAACAACTTAAAACAAACCTACTTACATCAGAATAAATGAAAAATTAACAAAAATGTTTTAAAATTTCTCAGATTACAATCATAACAAAAGAGACCATAGACCTAAGTAATTAAATTAACATAATTAAAGATATATATAACCAATAATAGATATTTGAATGATTTAACAATTTTATATAACCACTTCCAAATTGTTACAGTAAAGAGATTCAAAAATTTTTCCACATGAAAATAAGATGTGTATGAAACACATGAATGTAGACACATGACTAAAAGTTTCTTAATGTTATTAAGGAAAAAATATAAATTCGTTTACTTGATAAAACAAAGAATAAATATATAAATATTTAATTCATCTTTTTATTAAAATCTTAATGATAAATATACTTTAAAGAATTAATGCTCTAATATATTTATATCACACTCAGCCTTCAATAATTATAATTTGAGTACATTAATTAGTTCTACTAATAGCATTAGAATAAGCTCGCATTAATTTGTTTAAATACTGTGGAATATTCCATGGCAAATGTTTAGAAAGATTTATGTAGATAAAAGCTGATTACACAATATATATATATATATATATATATATATATATATATATATATATATATATATATATATATATATATATATATATATATATATATTACACACACACAAATATGCAGAAATATACCAAGTGTACAAAAAACAAGTGGCTTTGTTATAAAACACAGAAAAGGTAAAGCATGCAAATGCACAAATATGATAACTTGAAATAGGGTTGCATGAAATTAAATTCTAAATAACAGCATTCAATTTCACGCATTTGAACTTAAACTTATGTTTGATCAGAAACTATTTGTGTATAATACATGTTTGAAATTCAAAGAGTTTCTGTGCATTATATATATATTAATATTAAATTCATTTTTTTATATAAATATGATACATATTTTTGATTTCAAAAATAATTTACAGTAATAAATTCTAGCGTGACAATTTTAATTATTTTTTACAGAACATAATATTACACATCTAAGGTCAGCAAAAAATTGTAAATGGGAGGCTAATAAGATTTTCGTTTATTCAGACAATTAAGAAAATATTAGAATTATACAGAATATATTTTTTATAAAATAATGAATCTTTACCACCCAAAAATAAAATAGCATTAAAATTATTAATATTTATATATTAAATTTATAACCACCGCATTCAATTTTTATAAAGTCAAAAAATATGTCAATCCTTTACTTAAATGTAAAAGTTTATAATCAAAAACAATTTGGTAATTTTTAAAAAATGTATTCCCCATTTATATTTTAAAATGTAAAAATTTTTACTATCATGAAACTTTCTTTAAATTTTTTTTAATTAATAGGCTATTTTTGCTAAACAATGAATAAATAACAATCCTGGTTAAACTGTGCCTCATCAATTAATAAAATGAAACCCACACATAGTTCATCATAATATAAATTAACACTAAATATTTTCAATAAAGATTAAAAACTATATATAAATAAAATATAAAATAGTATATTTAAGGAATACAAATGTTATAAATATAATTTAAACAATATTCTGCAATAAATAATAAAATCTAATAATTATTACCACTACTTTAAGAACATTTAATAAAATTTAATTCTTGGGAGAAATTTTCAAAATTAAATAACATAATAATAAATACAAGTTCTCTTTATTTCTTTTGCAGTATGAGGTGTCAATTCATTATTCTTCTTTAAAAGATGAAGTTGAAGCCATAAAAATAAAAAATTAAAATGCTGATTTAATTTTGATTAAAAGCAAATAATTAATGACAGAAGTTGAGATTTAACTAAACAAAGAATACTAATTAAAAATTACTTTGTAATTTCATGCAACTTCATTTACAAATTAAAACATATTTATAAAATTCAAGAATTTAAAGATTTTTTCTTACAATTTATTATATTAAAAAAGTTAAGTAGAAAAGGAAAGGAGTTGCAAAAATTAATCTGTTCAGCAGTAATATTCAAGAATAATATTTTATAAGTATTAGTCATTTTAATTAATTTTTAAAACAAAAATATTAATTATTAAATTAATGCTCTATAAATGCAAGATTTTTTATAAAATAACTTTTAAATTAAATAATTGCTACAAATATAATAATTTACTCCAAACTAATGCATTTACTCAGCAAATAAAAGTGCAAGAACTTGCATATTCAAAAAGGGAAAAAAAATATTACATACCATTAATAAAAAGTCTGATTTGACTCAAATCAAGTAAAACTATTATTAATATAACGATTAAATCAATATAACACAGCAATAAACATTTTAATTAGATTAAGATTGAAGACACATATATTGCTTTAAAAAACATCAATATTAAGAACAGTCAATTACATTAATATAAAATTCAATTGTTAATCTACAATTTTAAACTGCAACCCATTTTTCAAAAATTAAATTTAATAAAAGGATTTCATTTCAAACAAATATAATGTTTCAACGTATTCAAAAAATTTCAACAACATAAATCATTAAAAATTTCAAAATTGTGAAATGAATAAAATAGTGAACTTAAAAACTGAATTGGCCTTGGCAAAGAATACCAATCTCTTATTCTACATACATAAAAAAAAAAAAAAAAAAAAAATTCATATGCTTTCATAAATATCAGTTTTAATAAAATAACACATTTTACTTCATTGAAATAAAAGAAAAAGAATTAGCCACTTTCAATTTCACCTTAGATCTACAGTACAATAAGCTGTCAAAATTATTTTTACTATATCATTTTATGAAATATAATTAAAAACCTGCATCTATATTCAAGCCATTCTATAATAATAAAGTCTAATTTGTATCTGTTGATTTCTATTTTACATTACAACACTAAAAATTATAAACCATAAGTATTTTTAATGTAAGTAAATGCTAGATAAGTCATTTAAAAATTCTGGTCGAAGTTTAGAGATGCCATAGAATAACAATTCATGGTTATAATGTAATATAAGGCACACCAGAGTCAGAGAAAATGATTTTGACAACATCCATTTTTTTTTTCTTGATTTTATAGGTCTTGAGATAGGCATTATAATTTACATCATAAGAAGGAAAAAAAAAACTTTTATTTTAACAAATTTCAAAAAACATCTTTTTTTTAAAAAAAATTAAAAATTAAAAATCAGTTTAAAAATAAACACAATATAAAAACCATATATTTTTTTACAGAAATATTTGAGATGTTTACAAATAATATTTTTATGTAAATAAATCATTTTCAAAGAATATATCCAACATCAAAAATTTCAAATCCGGAAAATGCATGGATTGTAATTTTCCAAATTGATTAATGATAAGGATTTGCAATACAAGACCAGTGTACATTAAAAATTAATCTGATGAAAATCTCAAGTATAATTATTTAGACACAGGACAAAATTCTGAAACAGAAATGTTTTAAAAAATAAGATGCTTTTCAAAATTAATTTACAGCTAACATGAAGAATAAGCAACTTCACACAATTACACACACATTTTAGTACTTAATATTGCATATCAATTTTAAAAAAATTTAATCATCTTAAAGTGTGTATGTGTGCTCCGATTTTCCTTCTTACATTTTTTACATAACAAGAGCTTTATAAAATAATTTCTTTTAACAACCTCTAAGAAAGCTCAACAGACTGCCAACAAATTAAAACTCAACACAGTAGAACTTCAATAAGATGTCATTCAGATAACTCACCATTTTAGACAACTAGTGGGAATAGGATGGGCAAAAGATGACATTTCAAAGAATTCCAGAAGATTTGAAAGAATTGTAATATAAAATAATTCAAATCATGTAGAAATAAAAGAAATTAAATAATGTCAAACAAAATTCATGGTTATTACTTTGTGTAGTAAAAATGTAAATGGAATTTTCAAACCAAGGTTTTAGCAAATTCAATATTTTAATGCCTTTAAAAATGATATATATATATTTTTTTAGTTTTTAATTTGTAACTAAATTGTACTATAAATAATAAAATATCATAATAAAAACTTGTAATATATTTTAAACTGTTTCATCAAGTGAATTATTCATAAGATTTTGTAGTCAGTTATAATTTTTTATTAATTTAATTATATAAAAAACTCATCATTATTCTATTTAAGTCATCAAAATTTTGAGATGCCTGTAATGATCACTAAACAAAGTTTCACTATATATGGCTCAGAAAATTTCTTCTAAAACTTAGCTTTAACTGAATATGAAAAGTTATCAAACAAAAAAATAGACAATCAAAAAGCATTTTGTGCATAATCAAATTTCTTTTTTGCAATAAATTGCATATCTGAAAAATAGAGTAGAAAAATCATATAAATAGAATTTTAGAATATGATATTTTTTACTATACAAAATATACTTCTACTTGTGCACAAGACTTCCAGAGAAGAGAAAAGAAAGAAAAATCACCAACATTTAATGAATGATTGTCATTATCAATGAAAGTAAGAGATATGCATTATAATTAATTTATATTTTTACATCATAAACACTAAATTTCCAGTTAACAATGAAAAATTAATGTACTTTTTAATTTGTTATCTTTAAAATGCATTTAACAATAAGATTTTTGATTAATAAAATAAATTTTAGCTTTTTGAAATAATGATAATATAGAAATAATTCTTTTCCTTCATTCACCCCAAATAGCTAATAATTAGACAGCATAATACTTAACAGAGAATTTTTTTTATGGAATATGTTGTATGCAACTTTTGCTTGATCAGTAATGAATGGTATATGACCAACTAATATATATATATATATATATATATATATATATATATATATATATATATATATATATTATTCTAGTCACTCTCAATTTCAAGTACATTAAGCTCAGATAATTTTTTGGGGCTGTTTAACTTTAAGTTTTGAGTAAAATTTTCAAGAATAAAACTTCAATCATGTTGATAAATACAAATAAAAAAGACAATAATATTCAATAGGTCTTAACATTTAATGAAAAAATGACTAAATATCTAAATTACGCACAGAATTATCAAAAGTAAGCAATTTTCAAAAAGGAATTCATAATGAGCATGATGAAGTTATCTTTAATGAAAACAAAATACATATTTAATAAAAAAATATTTATATAAATAAACCCATTGATAAAAGAGAGATTTCACTCAATTTAAAAGACATTGAAATTTATCCAAGGGTAATATTTCAACTCTTTAAAAAAGCATGTATATAATTATTTTGCAGTTAAAAAAAAAGTAAAAGTATATATAATGGTTTTCAAAGTATTTTAAGAAATACACGTTTTATAAATGGTTTTTTAAGAATTAACTTCAATGTTTGCTATAGCAAATAAAAAATTTTGAAAATAAATATTTATTTAACACTAATCAATGAGAGAACTAGTGATATGCAGTTTTTAATAAATAAAAATTATGTCATCAGTGTTGGATAAAGAATAAAAAAATTTCCCCCAAAAATATAAGATTAAGTTAGAGTGATACCAATTTGTAGAGAAAAATTTCCTCCACAAATAACCAGACTAAAATATTAAATTTTATGGAGAATATAACTTTTGAAACTTTTAAAAAATGCAGCACTATAATTTCTTTAAACATAATTTTGCACAGTAAATTTATGAATAACAATTACTTAATGAAAATGTGAAGGTTACATATAAAATTAAATATAATTATGTAATCTGCTGAAGCTTCAACAATTCATAAGAAAATAATACAATTAGCTCTGCAATGCAAATCATTTGTTTAATGAAGATAATTTTTTCATTAGAAATATTTTTTAAAAGAAAAATATTCAGAAATTAAGACATAACTTCAAATGGAACTTAGATCAATAATTTAAACAATCTAATTTTCATTAATAAAAAGAGTCAAACCTTTATTACCTTACTGACTTTTTAGATACTGAAATTTTCATCAAAGAATAAAATTAATATTTGGATTAAATTATAATATAATTTATTTAATTAACTTATTAAAATAAAATTATGAGAACAGTAATAAACATAAACAAAGAATTCTGATAAGCTATTTTTTAACCTTAAACTTTCTTCGTTTATAAAATTTAAAAATGTGTTTTCATAGTAAAAATAAAGTGGTCAAAATTTAAAGTTTTAACTTATAGTGTCATTACCAAAAATTTACAAAAGCCCTAATTTAGAAATAGTTAAACAAAACCTTGTTCTATTTAAAAAAAAAAATATAGCTAAGTGTGAAAATCAAAGTTCTAAATGTAAATATGTACATAGATTGCATATAAAAATATATTTCAGAAATAAAAAATTAAAAACCAATGTCTTTTCCTACATATATTAAAAGGAATAAGTGTTGTTTACATTATTTTAATGTCAACGAAAAAAATTTAGATTCACTTTCTATTTCTTGAATGAAAATTAATTAAAATTTAGCTTACTAATTAGTGTGAGCTTTATAAAACTGTCAAGTTACTTAATTACATTTGTTATGCGTCAATATTAAAATTTTACAAATTATGACTAGTTGTAAAATAATCAATTAAGAAATTACTGAAGAAAACTCCATTTAATATTTTGAATGTGAACAAATGACATGATTCTACTTAACAGTAAAAATTAATTGTAAAATAAAAATACTTTTCCTTTAACATGCTTATGTAATTAAAATTATTTTGATAAATAGCGACCAAATGATAATTTTACAGTTGCTAAGTATATTTCACTTTTTGACTAAACCAAATATATTTCCATTAATCACTTGAATTTTCAAAAGCTAATTTAATTAAGTAAATAACAATTTATTTACTTATTAAGATTTGAATGTTTTAATTCAATAATTTAAATACAATATTTTTTAAAGATGTAAAAGCAGAATTTATCTTACAAAGAATTTGACATTTAATTTATTTTATACATTTAATTAGTAAAGTAAAAAAATTATTATCCCTTCATTTTTCATCATAATACATTTGATCATTTAAAGGAATGGAATATAATTTTCTGACACAAACAATATTACCGTTCTAAAAAGAATACATTATTTTCATTTCTTAGAATATTACCTCTTGATCCAAGCATAAAATTATAATAGTTAAATACTTCTTATTTAATCTTATTGTTATACATTATTTGTAATTTTAAATAAATTTTATTATCAACTTCACAATTATCGATTGAATGGGTGATTTCACAAATGAAAATGTTAAATTGTACTTTCAAGTAAATATTATAACTTTTGGCACTCATAACACAAAACAGTAAACAAGACACTTAACACGTAAGTTATAACTGTATTCTTTTAATGACAAAAAGTTAAAACATAAGAAAACAAATAGCAAATGTAATAAAGCAAATAATATTTCAACAAAAAAAAAGTCGATTATAGAATATCACTGGGTATCTCGAATATAAACTTTGCTGTCACCTGTAACAAAGCATTTAAAATGCTTTAAAAGAGAAAATTTTAAATGATATAAATACGTTAGCAGATATTAAATATCAGAATATTTTAAAGGACAGTTTATGTTAAAATTTCAATGAATATATTTTATATAAATTTTGAAATAGAAAGCAGTAAAATTTCTGTACATACTCATGAAAGAAGGAAAAGATTTTATTAAAGTTATGATTATTTTCCGTGATTACCAAGCATTAAAAAGCAGGGTTGGAAAACTATCACTTGAATCAAGTAAAGTAAATAATACAAAACAATTTTTAATTTTCATTTATAAAAATATGAGTTTTTGATGCACAAATTTTTAATATTTTTATCATGCACAAGTAAAGGTAATTTTTACATGTTAAAAAAATTTTCTTCCAAAATATATAAAAGCAATTTGTGCAAATTTACATAATTTTGAATTTAAGTTTATATTCATGTTTTAAAGTTTTAAATCCTACGTCATTATATCTAAAAATATAATAAATAGAGTATAACATTTAAGAACTCAATTTATTTTAAGGAATGAAAAACATGCATTTGCCCATATAAATATTTTAAATTAGAAATTAGTTAAAATACATTTAATTTGAAATCAAAAGATTAACTGTACAGATAATTCATTATTTGAAAAAAATTTTAGATGATAGTTTCCAACACTGTAAACATCCACTCCCACAAAAAAGATTAAATGCAAATAGCAAGAAAATTAATATATGATATAATGAAAATTTTAAACAAGTACAAATATCTGTAATGATATCACAAAACCATGCAAAAACACGGAAATTAATGAGCAAATAGAAATATTTTTTAAAAACATATCATACTACAACAAAAAGTGGGAAATGGTATGCTTAATTACAAATGAAATTTCAGTTTCCACCTGATAAAGGCATGAATTTGTACAGACTGATTTAATATACATAATGTTTTAGAGGCTGTTTTTTATATCTCTCATTTCCAAAATTACTTGGTAATACTGGATCAAATTACAGCTCTCTTGAACCCCTGTTTTGTCGTAAACTATATGTGATCAAATGATCTACAACTTTACAAATATGTACACATGCCATAACTTGGCAATTGGCATATAGTAAGGTACAATTTACAAAGGACCACATTAAATCAATGACACTTTATACAAGACCACAGAACAATGCTTTGTTTTGCTTCTCCAAATTAGTTTCTCTTAAACAAGGGCAGATGGCAATGTTTATCCTTTCTTTTCAGATTGTATTTAGACAGATATTGAAAAAGATTCCATGGAAAGTAGATTTTAGCACTATGATCCTTCGAGATGAAATGTGTCTTCCGCAGATGGATCGCTGACTACAGGTAAGTCTGAATCATTCAGTAACTGTAGTCCATCAAAGTCTAGTGGTCCAAGACTTGCTCTCATAGCTTCTTCGGGTGAGAAAAAGTCAGAGTCAAATGTACCACACATATTTGATATTGCACAACCCAATTCTTTAGCAAAGTCCTGCCTAGGGATTGTGTCATCTCCTGCTGGAGCTACATAAAAGTAAATTACTAATTAAGATTCAAAATAAAAAGAAACATAAAAAATACTTACTTTTTTTAAATTACTATATTATTTTAATGACACAAAAAAATCAAATTTTAAACCAATACACATAAAATAGCATTCTTTGATTGAACTGAAATCATGCCACAATAGAAGAATCACCAGCTTAAAAACAAAATGTTTTTAAGCTGATGGTTTTGAATTATATAAATTAAAAATACACTAAGCATAATTTTAAGTTTTCCTACATTTTTTTTTACTAGTCAATAAATTGATTTTATTAGCTAAAAATTAACTTATTTAAGAAACCGAAGAATTCATGCATTATTTATTTAAAATTTTGTATTATAAATGAATTAGTTTTATTCATCAATTCCTAAACATTTATTTATTTCAATAAATAAGTTGACAAAATGTTAGTTAAATTAAGCAATTTTATATCAAATATAAATGAAATATCATTGATAATATAAAGGAGGAACATAACATATTATATGTTATAATATGAATCACGCAATTAATTCTATTTTATTAAGGGTTGATTCAGTTAATTGATAACTCTGGTTTATTTTTTGCACAAGTGAGTTTATTTGACTGAGATATGTACAATTTAACAAAGAGTGCATATTAAGGAGGTTGCTAAGATATAAAAAAAAATCCTTGATAACTGATATAACAATTAAGGGGAATATTTCAACAGAAATACAAATTAAATTTTTCACAACTAAAAGGAATTCTGATGTGATAAAAATGTCTATTGTCAGAACTGAGTAAGTCTGGATTATCAGTTTGTAAAAACCTCCAAAATGAAAACTGACAAAGCTGTGCTCCAAATAGAAGAAAACTCTAAAATAATTCAAATTTTCCAATTTAGAATTTTCTTGTTTTCATTAATGCTTCCTTTAAGTAAAAAATGTGTTTCTGCCTCCTACATTCATATCTATCAAGATGGATACTTAGGAATTTAAGGCCTTCCTCTCTTATGACATGTGGATATGGCCTTTTATCTAAGAAG
This sequence comes from Latrodectus elegans, assembly GCA_030067965.1. Classification (NCBI taxonomy): domain Eukaryota; kingdom Metazoa; phylum Arthropoda; class Arachnida; order Araneae; family Theridiidae; genus Latrodectus; species Latrodectus elegans. The sequence continues at coordinate 61,792,972 of CM057822.1, read as the reverse complement.
TCTTGTAAGAAAGCAATTGATACAGTGGGTGCCTTAAAATGACTTTCAATCATTAGTATATCCACTAAGTGATATTGAAGTAAAAAGTTCCATTGAAAAAACAGTATTATTGTTTAATACATGCATATTGGATATTTTTTAGATAATTAGTTGAAAGCATATAATGGATACTTCTTCTGCATTAAAAGCAACATAATTTCCTAACACAAGAGATTTAAAAGAGCTGCAGAAAAATTACAAAACTATAACAATTTTATTTTCTTAGCACAATAAATTCAATGTAAGGAGAATTGGAACATTCTTAACAATATGTCCACACCTTAATTCAGTTGTCTGGAAAAAAAAATTTTAAAAACCATTTACAGATCCAACCCTCAAGACATTAATTTCCTTAATAAAACACTAATTTTATGCATAATGAAATAAAAATAAGAAAAGCTTTTATAAAAGTATATTATAAAAATTATGCATATATATTCTTTGTTAAATTAAATTGATACATTTTTTTATTTTTTTATAAGCAAACACATTCAGAATCAATTTTAAAGAAAAATTTATATTCAAATATCATTCCAAAATGAAACACACATAATATATAATGTGCAAATGACTATTTTCCACAAATTTATAAATGCAGGGAAATTTAATTGAATTCTTTGCATTTTGAAAATGATTAATGTATTAAGCTGATGAAACAACTGTTTATAATACAAGATTTAAATAATTTTATAATAATAAAATATAATTAAATACTATAGCTAGAAAATATAAACTTTATAATATAATAATTATATACATAGTTTCCTAATTTATCAACTAAACTTTTATTGGTAAAAACTAAATAATTCAAAAACTATGCAAAACTATTTCCTTTAATTATTTTTAAAATATTTCCAGAGAGATATTCAATTTTATTTAATTATAACAAAAATAGTAACATCAAACCTTATATAATAAAGGGATATAAAAAATTGTATATTTAAAATATGTAAATTACATGAATGAAGTTAGAGGAAACTATTTATATCAATGGAAGATATATATGTTTTCAAAACATAGTTTTAATAATGAATTACAAGAAATGGGCTTAAAAATTGTCTACATTTTCTATATGGCTAACTTTCAGTAATTTTATTACATAAGAATAGCAACCATTCACAATTCACTAAATGAAGGAAACATAAGACTCAGAAATTTCCCTGGATTTGAAGTTTCCTAAAATAAACGAAAGAACTAGGTGACAGACTAATGGACTTCATGATTCAAATAATCAAGATATATTCAATAATAAATAACTATTTTTCCTACATATACGAAGATTTAAAAAACAGCAAACTGACATAGATTCCAATTTTTTTTATACCAGAAACAATATTTGTAAAACTTAATTTAAATTATAATGAATATTGATTAAAATGTATAAATGAATTTACCAAGATGTCATGAGAAAAAAAGAGAAAAGTAAAATAAATTATTAGTATTCCTTTCTTTCATAAAAACACACACCTTCCACTTTTTAGCATATTAAAAATAGGTCAAAAACAAAGGAGAAATTAATAAAAAGTAATGGAACTAAGAATCAAAATGAATTTCTAAATAATTTACATAACTATGTTCAGTAAAATGTCAACTATTAAAAATTCAGAAATTTTAAAACATTTGCAATTAAAAAAATGATATGTTAAAAATTTTAATTTCTCCAGCACCTTTTAAAAATTATGAAATAAGTTATACAAATAAAAATTATTGTTTTTAAAAAATAATCATATGAAAACCTAGTTTACTTGTTCTTATATAGTTTCTCCCTCTTATATTGAATGAGATCATAATATCATATGCTTATATCCCTATCAATGCTAAGTCTGCCAATATAAATTAAGAAAAAGATATTTAATTCATTATGTGTGTGAAAAGTTTTAAGCTTACATATGATATCATTATAAATTGCTAAGAAATAGTTCTTACAGTGAAATTAAAATATGATTATTGAGAACCCAGCCAATTTTGACTAGTACATCTATACACTAATGAAAAAATGTGCAATTTTAATAAGATGCACAGTGAATGGTTCAGAAACTTATGAGGAAAAATTAATTTCTTTTAAATACATTTATGCACATATTCAGTTAAGCAAAAAAAATTTTATTATTAATCATCATTGTAGTCACAATAGCTCAACCAATATTGATATATTATATAAAATTAATTTTCAACTCCAAAAGTAAATATAAATATTACATCTATAGCATTTTAATGTATATAAAACATTCATCAACAAAATTCAACAATATTTTTTGTAAACCAGTACTAGTATCGCTTTTAATGAATTTTAAAAGTATTAAAGAAATCATATATTTGTTTCTATCGCAAGTTTCAAAGAGTTTCCAACTATAATGTATCAGAACTAGATCAACAACAAAGAAGAATTAGATCCTATCACAAAATTGACCCTTTAAACTTTTTTGCAAGGTTTAAGACTAAATTATCAAGTTGGTGTCAAAAAAAGTCTTACAAACTTGTTTTTATTTAGCTCAGAAATATAAGATACTCTAAGAAAATAGCAATACTACTAAAAACATCACAAAAAACTTAGAGTTTATTTCCAAAAAATCATAAATTTATTTAAAAACTTTAATGCAGCTAAAAAAATCAACAATGGTAAACATTTAATAAAACAAGCATATTGGCATTAAGAATCTAGCATTGATGAAATGTACCTCCAAAAATCTTATGAAAATTCAAAATTAGCAACATTTGATCGTTTCTAAAAACTTTTAAAGCTATCTTTAAAAATGCAAGGTAACAATACACTCTAAAAAGTAATGACTGAAAAATAGATCATCTTATACACAAATTTAACTTTTTACAAAATCGTGCAGATATAAATTACATTAATGGCTGGCACTGCTTCATTTGGTACAAATTATTAATAAACTACAAATTATTACGGTGGTTAGCAGAGATCATTATAAACCATTCTCAGTGTAAAATGAAACTATGAAGATATATAAAATATCACAGTAATTAAGCATTCTTAGGTTTTGAAATAATAAAGAGTAAGAAGAAAACCCAATTGCATACAAATATTTTGCACAACTATCTCCTCAAATGAAAATTTAGAAAATTTTCTAGGTTTGGTTTGTCTGTCGCTCAATGGTAATTTTTGCACACAAGAACTAATTAGACTGGGACTATGTTTTAAAGTGGATTCTGAACCACTACAAACATCCATGCCCAAGGTGGGATTCGAACTGTTGAACCGAAGGCAAGAGCACTAACCATTCGGCTGCCAGCTCGGATAGAAAAATTTTAGATCTTGGTACATTAGAAAACATTTATGTACACAATAAACGTGCCTGATTCAGTCATCTTCATATGAAATAATCATATATCTGATTAAAATAAGTTCTCTCCACAAATACAAAACTTCATGATTATAAAGCTGTCATTTCAATATTATGTATAAACATTATAAAATACATATAATTAAAAGAATGGAATTAATTCCTTTATAAATACTGCAATATCAGATAAGATTTAGGTTAAGCATAGTGAATAGTGAAAATAGTTTTATTTTAAATTAGCATTATAAATATATTTTCAAAAAAATCTTTATGTGCTGTATTTTTAATGCTATCTCGTAAATAATAAAAGTACTATTTTAAATGCATAAATATTCCTACATGAATTTAGTTTTGCTCGTATAAGGAATTTTTGCGTTCTTTAAAAAATAGAGCATAGAAATCTAAATTGCAGTATATAAAAAATGTCTCATAATATAATGTGTGTATGTACATAAAATACAAGATACATACACATTTTTTTCTAACTCCCCTCCCTCCCCATTATATTCTTGTAGAAAACTCTTTCAAAGATTTTCATGCAATATGCGTTTGTATATTGTGGTGTTTGCTTTTAAATCAATATGCCACCACAAACTTCTAATGAAAATGTTTGGAAATATTTTTCCCAGTTGTAAAAAAGTGAAAATAAAAAATTTATCATCAAATAAGCTAGTTGATTTTTCATTACTTAAGTGTATATACAGATTAAGTTATCACTAAGATAACAAAGAATAGAAATACAGTTTCTGAGAATAGCAATTAGAAGTAAAATATGACTAAATACATCACAAATATAAGCTTAAAATTTATTAATAAAATATTTATAAATTTTAAGTTAAATACTTATATGTTATTCCATTATAATTTCTTTCCTCCAGAAATATTTAATAATTATTTCTTACAAAATAAAATTTAGAAAACAATTATGGAAAATAGTGTTACATCCTGCAAAAAAAAAAAATAAATAAATAAATAAATAAATAAAAAATTAAAAAAACTATATTTATACTGTTAAAAGGAAGTTAATAAATAAAATTTAATCAAAATATTGTTTAATTTCACTAGTTAATTATTTAAATGACTTTATTAATTTAAGAATTAAATATATAAGGTAATATAAATGACTATTTTTTTTATTTTGTTTAAAAAACTATTTAACAAATATCAATTGTTTAAAAAAGTAAGACAAATTAAAGCAAAATTTTAAGACTATAAAATAAATACAATACTTATGATTAATATAAAAATAATATTAAAGAAAATCATCCAACTGTTAATAATTTATACAACAAATATAATTAATTTACACTCGTAAAATATTTCACAATAAGTTACTCCAATAAAATCAAATGCTTATATAAATATTAATAAACTTATTAAACAAATTGCAACAAAACTAAATAATAATCTTTTAAGTTATACATATTTTAATTTGAATGAAATATGATAAATATAAATTGTTAACAAATGTCATTAAAAGATCAAATTTTTAGCTATACACAAAATAAAATATTCAATATTGCACAAAACATCAAGGGAAAACATGTGACAAAAAGACGATTTGCATGCATAATATGACAGCAATCAGCAGCTGTTAAATCATAACACTAGCATCTCAAAACAGCACAACACTTCAAACAATGTCTCAAAGTAGCTACAAAGCATTAATTTTTGCAGCAATCCCACAAACAAACACAATAGCTGCATAATGAGGAGGATAAAAAACTACATAGAATTCAAACTGTACCAAAAATATGATGGAAGGGACAGCATATCAAGCTAGACGACAAATATACTATGCAACTGAATGACTGACAATCTGTTACTAAAAAGCATGTTAAATTTGCTTTGTCTAGTTATCTACATGTGCAGTGTTTTTTGTTTGTTTTGTTTTTGTTTGCTGAAATGGATATAAAATTAACTCACAAGCCTCATGTCTTCCTCTTATTTCAAAGTCTGGGCCACTTGAAAGATCGCCTGAAAAGTAATGGATTAAAGAGCTTTTGCCAGAAAGACCTCGTGAAAACACATTTTATGTCACCGCAATGTTCTTTTAGAATGGAGCCATAAAATACATTAGCAATGTTTTTTTTATTTATGTAATATAAATGCAAAACTTTAAAAAAATAATTACATATATCATTCTCAATTTACAAATTTAAAGATGGTATGCAAATTTCAAAAAAGTCTAATAAGAAAATTCAAAATATATTATATGATTGCTTTTATATTTTCAAAGTTATCAAAATTACAAAACATTAAATAATAAGTTTAAATAATATAATTGTTTCTAATTAAGCACTTTTGAAAAAAACTCACATAAAACAATTTATTTTAAATTCCAACAAATCACTTTAATTTATTAATTTCCAAACTTTGATTTGTTTGAATCAATAATTTCTCTTTTTAAATATGCATTTATTTAATTATAAAAGAATAAATTTACTGGTGTCATAAAACATAGGTACTAAAATATTTCACAGTTCTTTATTTCTTTTAAATAAAACAATTTTTAAGCTATATAATATTTAAAATATTAGCTATAACTAAATAAATAATGAGAAATAAATATATTAAAAATACTAATTGTCCACTAAAAGGAATTTTATTAAAAGCTTTGAGATGAAAAATGCTTTTATAAAATGAACATTTGATAAAGAAATCTTGAGTTTACAAATTTACGATACATTTATGTTTTTGGAAAAGTATAAAATTCTATATAAGAAATTACCATAAAAATTTAACCATGATACACAAAATGTTGAGACAGTAGCAAATGAATTATAAAATAAAATTATATAATACTTTTGGATTATTGAGTCAGTTAGAAACATTTTATTATTCTAAATTAATCATTTAATAACAAATACACTACCCAACAGCCTCAAAAAATTATTTCACAAATTTGAAATACACAGTCCAGCAAATTTAAACTTCATTCCAAACTCATGTTTAATACAGAAAATAATAATATTAAGGTACTCAAACAAGTTCAGAGTATTTTTGTTAAATACACCACATATACACATTGTAACCATTTTTTCTTATTTAACTTTAGAAAACATTAATATTGAGCTACAAATATTTTAAATCATCCAATATTATTCTTCAGAAATGTTAAGTATATTTACAGTTTTAAGCATTAAAAAAAAAAAAAAAAAAAAAACCTAAAAAATGCTACATCAAAAACTACTAAACATATTTGAAAGAAATTAATACCAAATAATCTATATGTTGTTATCTAGAGCATGTAATAAAATTTTAAGTTTTTGTAAAAAGTAAAAAAATTACGGCCAATTGAATATTTACACTGAAATTTTAGCCAAATTTTTTGTGCCTTTATTTAAATAACAGGCCATAATTTAGGAAATATTTAAATGATTAAAATTTTTTTAGTACATTCTTTATAATACACAGATTAAGCTCATCAAATTTCATAGTGATAATATAAAAAAAATTTTCAGTTATCATTTTTGAAGTGTGCAAATTAAAGGCAAAAGCCAGTTCTGAGAAAATCGCATTTAAAGATTAAAGTATTGTGTCTCATATTTGCTAATTAATTTTTGATTGATTTACAGAACAGTAATTATTTTATGTATCTTTTAAAAACTTACTAATTTTATATTTGAAAATTAAACACTGTTTAAACTAATCTTTAATATCCTTCTGGCCCTTTAAACGCCCATGTCCTGTGCTTTAAATATGTCCACTTTTGGTTTCCTAATCTTTATGAAATCCTTCATATCTCAGAATCTAATTAATGTAGAGGCAAACACAAACCTGTTTTGGAAAGCTATTTAAATTCCTTATTCAACGTAAGAATAAAATAAATTTATAATTTTTGATCGCAGGTACCGTAAGTACAAATAGTAAAATTTCTGATTTCAATTAAGTAAAACTGGTATGGTAGATTTCAAGTTTACCATACCAAAGTTAAATAATTCCAGTAAACAGACGTGGAAATATTATGTGAAACTTCAACTAATTAAAGAAGCTTTATGGAATAAAGTTATAAAAATCTACATAGCTCCAAATGACTAGTAAAGAATAAATGATGAAAAGGTGTGTGATACAATGGGTTATTAATAGATTAACAATTTGGGCACTGCCAAACATTAAAAAAAAGGATCCCTATAAAATTATAACTATCACTTATTAATTTCAGGTAAAACAGTTGATCAGGTTGATAAATAAAAGAAAAAGTAAATTAATATGTTACTCATGGCATTAGATTCATAAATTATTATAGACTAATATATAATTTCAGAGTCTAGTTCTCTAATGACAACAATTTTGCACAGTAAATTATGAGTAAATTATTATAGCAAACAAATATTAAGGAAACTTATATTGTAAGGATAATCAGAACAAGATAATGATGATATTACAAAAGATGCTTTATACATCCAAAATCACAAGAGTTTATTAAAAAGCATAAAGCATTACATATGAGAGAAAATTTTATTTGTATTTACAAGTGGAACATCATGCTTAGACATCAAAATTTTCAAGAAATTAAAAATTTAGAATCAAAGAATTTAACAGCAAATATTAAAATTAAACCAGGTAATGATGATAATAATTGTGAAATTTGCATAAATTTACTTTCTCAACAAATTTAGTTTCAGAAAAATCAAAAATTCTGCATTTGGTGCATTTATGTGTATGGACCTATTAAATTATTTATTCTTAAGAATTTATTATTGTGGTAGTTCAAAAGAAATTAAATGTAAAAGGATACACTATTAAATATAAAGTGAAATTGGTAATCCAAGAATATTCACAAAAATTGGCAACAAATATGAAGTATTTGCACCAATTATTTATCAAACATTCAGAACTTTGTTAACAGTTTATTAGTAAAACAAAAATAATAGTTAAGCACTATAATGATAAAAGACATTTAAATAGTTTTAGATGCCAAAGGGTTTTGAAGAACAGGAAAAAGACCATTTTATTTGCAAATTTAAAAGTCTGCTTGATTCAATAGAAAGTGCAAACAAACTAAATAAAAAGTTTTATCGTTCTTTAACTAAAATGTGTTTCAAGCAGTTATAATTATCTTCACTTGTGTTTTCAGACAAAAAAAATTAGGAAATATATTTTAATTTATGAGGATGTTATTGCTGCTACAAAATCAAACAAAAGTTTAAATGATTTTGAGTTCCTATTAAAATCATATTATGAAATAAAAGATTTGGGTAAGAATTGGAAAAAGTTACATAAAGTATAAATTTAAAAAAAAAATGAAGTAAAAAAAAGCCATAAAAAATTTACTAGAATCAGTTTTTTTTTTTTTTTTTTATGAAGGTTTTTAAGATTTTATATACATATATATAAGAACAATTTTATATTTATCCTGAAATAAATAAAACACAGCTAACAAAATTTAAATTTTAACCAAATCATTCAAAGATTTTGGACACTTTATCTAAATTTGCAGTAAAGCAGAAACTTAATTTGTTCAGGTGACAGCAGGAAGGAGACATGGCTAACTGGTCTCTTTCTTTGGACATTTTCTTTTTCGTGTCTATTTCTCGGTTACTTATCTTATTGTGTACTTAAATTTAAAACCAAATTTTAGAAACGAATTAGACAAAACCAACATTATTGGGAAAAAAACATTTTTTAAGTTACTCTGATACAAATTGAAGAGGAGTTAAAGGTAGAAGATCAAATAGAATATATTTCAATTGTATTGCAGAATCATAATTTGGTCAGGATATATTTCAACCATAATCATAACAGAATAGTAAGATTACACACTTCAAAATTAAAAAAAGAAAAAATTAAATTAAACTTAATTAATTCAAATTAATTGTATATCACTAAAAGAATAATCGTTCTGTAACTGAAATTTAAATGGGTAAAAATTAAATTATATATAAGTCATTTGTAAAATCTCAGAAAAATATCTTTAGCTAAATATATTAAATTAAACAATGAACAATGAAGAGAAGATAAGTATTTCTAAAACAAGGTTCGATTAAATTTAAATGGATTGAAGAAAATAAAAAATATGTATAAATGCATGTCCACCAAAAATTTCTTAATGAAGATAAAAATGACGCTAAAATTATAATAACCGATCGATCTGACTTAATTTATTCTATAGATTTTTATAAGAAAATAAATAACATTGAATATAGATGTACTAACATAACTATCTATAAATTATCAAACTTCACTAACTTCCTTATATAAACATTGATAAATCTATATAAAAAGAAAATACAGAGCTAATTTAATTGGAAATGGAAAAAATATCTTAATAGACTTAAAAATTTCTAAATAAAAATTTATATTATTCATAAGTGCAACTAACAAAAGTTGGGAAAGTTTTACTTCAATTTACGCAGTGAATCTTACACAGTGAAATCTTGTTTAAGAATAAAAATATTCTGATTAACAGAATATTTTTATTCTTAAACAAGATTTTGCATCAATGTGGGGAGCTAAATATTATTATAATGAGTTTAAAGGCATTTAAATGCTCAAGAAAATAATAGTTGAAATTCACTTATAAATCAAAACAAAGATTGCTTCATGTTAATATCAAAATGAATTATCTTTTTTATTAAATCTAATTTAATGAAAACCAATAATAAAAGGCAAATATTATTGAATAAAAAGCTAACAAACTCGTATTTGTAGGGTATGTATAGATTTCTAAGAATCAAATTTCAGTTTTCCAGTAGTCAAACCAAAAAAATTTCCAGAGGTACTGACATCAATTTTTTTTTAATTGTTCTTAACCAGATATGCATATAATTATGTATAGATAATATTTTTCAAATATATTTGTTAGTAAAAAAATTATGGTAAAAAATAATGTTTTTTATTTAAGTTGGAATGATATTTGATGATTATTTCAAAAGCTGTCAATTATTTTACAGCTATAACAGAATTTTTTTTTCCTTTAAATAATCAATATTCCTTACATACTTAATTATATGTAGTATAAAACAATATGTAATTTTAAAATTTTTAAGCATCTTCAATAGATTTTTACACATAAATTTATTGATAATTTTTGAGGAGATAAATCTCTTTTCAAATAAATATATTTATTCATAATAAAATAAATACAACTATTAGATAAAGTTTCCAAGATGTGACTTTTTCCCAATTATTATTTAAAAACAATTCTAAATATAACCGCTGTTTCCTTCCAACTCTTTCAAAACAATACAATTTCACATACATATTCTAGACTCTCCCTCTTCTTTTTTATTTCTTTATTCATTCAATAAATTTTCAAATTTCTTGATTATTTTTTCTTGGTATTCATATATATACAATACTGTTATTAGAAAAATGATAATTTTCCATTTTTAAAGATTTTGCTTTCAAATCATTTTTAATAATGAGTAATAACTGTTGCCTCCACAATTGACTCATTATTCAATTCTTTTAAAATAAAATTTTTTTCACAAAATATTCATGTTCAATACACTTGAATATGAAAGTGTATTGAAAGCAAATTTACTACTTTTCATAAGTGACAATAATATTATCTCTTTGAGAATTAGTTAAAATAAAATGTATTTATTCTATCACCTTCAAATTATAGGATCAAATTTTTCTAATCAATAAAAACTTGAAATCTTACAATTGGTTTTACTGATTTAAACTCCTGAAAAATTTTTTCTTTCTAAATCATGAAAATGCTGATTTTTATGTAATTTTTCCAGTCAACTGGTAAATGAAAGACATTTTCCACAAGGCATATTAAATAATTTATTTCATTGATAAATAAATTTATCCCTTTTCATTGAAACTATAATGTCAGTTTTTACTCAGAAAGATATGGAAAAAATATTTTTAACTCAAAAGTTTTATATTTAAATTCTTTTTAGTCAGTGATTTTTATACAATATAAATGACCGAAACAAACAGAAAATAAACAATTAAAATAGAACCCCTGACTGCAACACACGACATTTTATTGGTAATTGCTTCACTTTACACACATAAATCTAAATACCACATCTTGCCCTGGGTGAGCTGGATCATCATGAAACTATTATGACTGAACTATATCTTTATTTTTATTACCAAATACAACTTAACATTGATTATGCCATCTAGTAGTAACATTAAGAGGTAATACTTAATTTGGTTAACAAACAATTTCATTAAAAATTTTTAAATATTAAACCAAAAAAAAGTTATAAATTATAAGATTTTCTAATAAAAAAAATGCATCAAGATTAGTAAAAATTTCATGAAAAATTCACGATTTTCAAAAAGTCAATCAAAATTCCAGAAGTTTCAATGGCTCTTAAGAAAATTTTCAAATTACAAGAGTTTGAAGGAATTTTTAGAAGTTGTACAAACCAAATTATTGTCGATTTTACTGGATTAACCATAATATTCAAGATTCATTAAGAGAAACTAGATATGAATGTAAGCTAAAACAAAAATATAGCAAGTGACTCTTCATTAAACTCTTGAGTGTCTGTGTTTTGACAAAGAGTAAAAAGTATTCTGAGATAGATTGAATATTTGCAGAAAATAATACTTTGAAATATAAAAAAAAACTGCAAATTCATTTTAATGATAAGTAATAAAGTATTTTCCTTCAAAAATATATAAAATTGTGGATATATTTTACAAGATGGCAAATACAGTATATACATTTGTTTTTTGTGCACTTTTTTGCACAAGTAATTAATGTTAGTTGTAATATTTTATTTGTAATTCTAACTATTTTGACATTAAAAACTTTTGCTATTGACAAAAGTTTAATATTAGTGATATTTTGTTTTGTACCAGCAGTAATATTTGGCAATTTATCTTTTGCATCATCAAAATACAATAGTACTGACATATCAAAAAATCCTAGAGTACATCATGTTTACATCTTCTCAAAATACACACTTCTTTGGTTTGATTTGTTCATCACTCAAGTCATTTTTGACAGATGAAAGCTAATTAGACTAAAAATAACAATTTAAAATAGATTATGAGCAACTGCAAACATCCAAGCTGTAGTGAAAATTAAACTCTCAAACTGTTTAACCCAAAACTAGAATGCTAATTATTTGTTTACCATAGCATTAATCATTCATCTAGCAGGTTTGCATATATATTTGTTAATGCAATCATTACTATGAATACATTCCATAAAATCATAACAATCAACTATTTTCAATAAAGTAAATTCTGAAACCTTGAGTATAAATTGTGACAGTAAATTATTACAAAAAATTAAAAAGAGGGGTTGCTTATAATAATATATATAAACACCCAATATAGTTTTCTCTACAAATTAATAAAAAAAATTAAATCTATATCAACTTATATTCTTATTAAAACTATTTAAATATAAATACAAAAGTTAAGAGGAAAAGGAAGTTTTACAATGGCAATGACTTTACTTTTTTGGTCATTCAACATTATTTTTTACATACAATGGCTAAGAGCCCTATAATTTAGAGTGGATTCTGAACCACTACAAACATACCCATGCAAAATGGGATTCAAATCTATGAACTGTTGAATCAAAGGCCAGAGTTCAAATTTTTCAATAGCCAATGAAGCAGCAATGGCAGTGAATTTGATTGATAAAATTGACACATTTTACAAGTTTCAAGTGCATATGCAATAGTAAAAGGTAAAAATTTATAGAAAATAAATAAATATTAAACACCAGTGATAACTTTAAATATATATGCAAAATTAATTTGAATATTAAAGTTGATTCTGAGATATTAAATTCTTAACTTTAAAATGAATGAATTCTTTAAAGGTAATACATACAATTTATGAGACTTTTTATACATATGTTATCTTTGAGATTCAATATTTTATTATTTTAAGAGTTTCAGATACTTCACATAAATCAATTATATAAAAATTAAGCATACTGTTAAAAAAATCGAAATTTTAAAAAAATATCAATAACTGAAATGATTACAAGATTCGCTTTGACTAAATAATAAAATCCCCAAAATTACTTTTTAAAAAGTTAAGCTTTCAAATGTATTTAATTTTTAACATACTTTACATCTATGAAAATAGCTTTTTTATAATTCTTTTAATTTTGTAAAAATATAAAAAACACAAGTAAATAAAAATTTTATTTTTTGAAAATCAACAATTTATTTCATTAGACTGTTCTAATAATAGGTAAATACTAAGATGTTTAAAGTTCCACATGAATAAATAATGGATTAATTAATGAATATATTACTTTCTGAAATAAGTTTATATTTAAATTGGGAAATACTAAAGCATACTTATAACCAGTTAAAATTTTTAAAAAAAATCAAATAAGGATATTTTTTAAAAGCAGTAAGGAAATAGTTTATATATTTTACATACTATTTTTAAAGTAATTTAATACTTTTATTAAAAATTATTAATATACATACAAATTTATATTAATCAATGTTTGCAATTTTCATAATCCCTTTCATGTTAAAATTAGAGAAGTGAAATTTCAACCTTTCTCTCTTGATTTGCCCACTTTGATTATTTTGATTATATACAAATTACATGTTAAACACAAATTTACAAATGAAAAAATGTCTTAATCATATGAGAAATAATATAAAAATTCACATAACTTTAATTTTTTAAAAACAAATTAATAAAATGCAGATATTCTGCCTTACTGAGGAATGATGAAAATCTTTATTCAGAATATTTCAACAGAAATTATTGTGAATTTTTCAAACAATTATGAAATTTATTTAACTGCCTACAATAATTTATACCAATTTTTCTGAAGTTTAATGCTTTAAATAAAGAAATATAACTTATGGTCAAAAGTTCAATTGCAGCCTGCAAAATATAAACTTGTGACCCACTGATGATTGATCAAAATTTTTTTCATAAAATTGCTCTTTCCTTTACAGAATAATGCTATTTTCTTCATGAGTCAAGTATGAATTCAAGCATTTTTCAAAGTTAATTCCACAAGTAACAATGTCTATAACAACAAACTATCACCCATAAATTAAATATCTCTCTATCATGTAAATTTCAAGAGATTGACCTGTTGATGTAATGTCTGAAGAATCAGCACAACAAACCAAACACTTTTGTTAGTTTGAGAGATACATAATGGTATCACAGAAACTTTTTATTAGGAATACAATGAAGGATAAATAACAGGAGTTAACATTTTATCTCCCATCTTGAATTTATATTGTGTGCATAATGTTGATATCAACAATCTAGTCAATATCCCAAACAATGATTCTCCAGCTATGATTTAATTATTATCAACTGAAAATTTACTGCATTTATCACATGGTATAATTATTCTCATATTAGGGTTTAAATCAAAAAGAACTTGAGAAAATGCTTGAACACATAGATGCCCTTGCTTTGTGATTTCATATAATGTTCAGAGGTACATTTATTGAGCAAGGAGAGGTAGTGAAAACATCTGCTAATTTATGAAAAATCCTATTTCACTTAAAAAAGAGGACAAATCAAAATGTGCAAAAGATTGATCTTTCAAATGTGATTCAATGTAATTTTAATCAAAAGAATAATTCACTTCTATAACAATATTTTATAAGAAAACAGCCTATGCTATCCAATAACCCTAATGTGGCGAATTTCTTCATAGCTTAAACTGTACACAAAATAAGCAATCAAAGCTAGAAACTTTCCTTATTTAAAAGAGAAACTCAAAGTTTCCAAATAAAAAAGAATGAGATTTTCAAAAACTATTTTTAATCATTTAAAAAGGGATTAATAGATTTCAAATCACAAAAAAATCACACTGTTTGATCTTTTCCTGTTAAAATTGATAAGCTCCTCAAAATGCTTAAATAATGGTCTTACAAAGTTAAAACCTGTATAAATCTGTATTCAAAGATTGAAATTTTTGTTTGCATTTTGATTTATAATATATGTGTAAAATATCCAAACAATGCAACATAACATCACAAGCACTTGTATAAAGCTGATCGATAATTTTTTCCACACTAGCCTTGAAAGGACACATCAGTTTACTTGACTTTATACAATAGAAGCACTTAAGTCAATAAATGCTTGATTCTTAAAAAGTCAATAAATACATTTGTCTCATAAGTGCTTGATAAGATTAAGGTCAACTTTCAAACCACTAGTCTAAGTACTGATCCTATTCTCTTAATACCAAGTAAGAGTGGATCTTGAAACATATCATCTAGCATTTTCATTCAAGAAATAATAAAAACCTATTCTACAAACCTATCAAATCACAGGAAGACAGGGGTTTAAGACAAAATGGTGAATCTTTATATTCAGTCCTATACTATAATAAACAGTTTCAAGCTCTACATCAGGAGAAACAAAACAATGCATAATAACAGCAACAAAGATTTAGTATAAGCACAATAGAATTCTCCTAGAAGGGAACACACTCAGATCTTGCCATCTGAATACTGATGAAGATGGATTTGTTTCTTCAGAGAACTTATTTCCACTTCTTAATGATATAGTGTCACTTACCTTGATAATGAAACAGCAAGATAAGTGACACTGCACACACACACACACACACACACACACACACACACACACACACACACACACACACACACACACACACACACATATATATATATATATATATATATATATATATATATTAATAAATCACTTGGATATACTATAAGATAGTGAGAAAGCAGCTGAAAAGATGGACAAGATATTGACACAGAAGATCCAAATAATTATAGAAATTATTGATATGGAACATTGGAAGAGCATACCCTTTACTGTAAAAGGTCCCATTTCATTATTATAATGGGTCATGCCATAAATAATACACTAATCACTCATCTGGAGACAGTTGAGTTTTAGTATTACAACTTTTTGGAAATAACACAAATGAAATAGCCATTCTGTAAAAATAGGCCACCATGTTTCCCTAAACCTCCTGAACTACAAATCATTTAGCATGGTGATAATTGCAATGCACAGTTTAATCTCTCTCACAGCTTTATATTACATCAGCAGGAGTAACTTGCAGATTTGCAAACTCTCATTGGATGAGATCAAAATATTTGTTGTTATATATATATATATATATATATATATATATATATATATATATATATATATATATATATATATATATACCATGATTTTTATTTCTAAAAACTGGTATGGATTAAACTAAATTATTTTTCTTAAATATCAGCTAAGACACTCTTAAAATAATAAAAGAACCATGCAAAAATAAGAAAATGTTAATAAAAGAAACAAAGAGAACACTGAACTTATTTTATGATCTTATTGCTCTACTTAAGAAGATAATAAAGAAACAAAATACAATGATTAATATTAATGTTAATTTGAATATGCAATATAACTGAATTTTGGTAGAGCAAAAGTTGTAAATAAGTTATCAAAATTTAATTTTTTAAGTGCAAGTTAATAAATCTAACACAATTATCTGACCTATTATTTAAAAAAATTCATATAGTTTGAATGTCTTTAAAATATACTATTTCATTTTATATTACAATGCAATTTTGTTACATAAGACTATCTTTATCTCGATTTTTATTTTAATACAGAATTAATATACACATTAAATTTATAGGGATTTAAAAAGTAATAATTTTTATTTTAGCTTAGAATGAATTCAAAATACATCTGAAAATTAGTAAACAAAAAGTAATAAAATTTAAACAAAGAATGTTAACTTTGCTCTGATTGTAAAAACTGCAAAACATTAAGAATTTTCAGCAAAAAAAAGTTATGTAGAAACAAAATTCTTAAATGCATGTTTTAAACTATATTACAAGTAAAAAAATTATTTGTTCAAACAGTTATTCCTCTTTATTCAACAGAAATAAAATGAGCATTTCAACATATTGCGGCAAGATATGTATAAATTTATTTATTCCCTTGACCAAAATTTTGTAATGGATTTTGTTAATAGATAAAAAAAGAAAAAAGAAAGAAAGAAAGAATTATAACATTAAAAAAAATTGAGAAATGCAAGCAATCACTCAAATACATAAAATTCCTTTCGCTTGTCATTCCAGAAAATTAAATTGCCTTTTCTGACTATCCCATAATTTGTTAATGAATATCAAAGTGAAAAACTATGGATCAATTTGTATGCTAAGAAAAAATTCAATATATATATTAAGTACTTAACTTCAATTATATTAAAACTAAAAAAGAACAAAATCAATTTGTTTAAACAACCCACTTCTAAGCACAAATTACATGTAATGAAGTATGTCTTAATTTATTTTCAGACACAAAAACATTGTAGTCAAAAATTATCATATATCTAAAATATTATTAAAAATCATTTACAAACTAGAATATTAATGAAAATATTCAATAAACAATTTATAGAGATTGAAACATTTTTCTTTAAATTAACACATACTTTACCTCATTGCTCTCAAATAATTTAATCAATTCATCAATAAAGGTTTATCTACAAAAATCACTATACTGAATAATTTGTCATAATAAATAGACATTTGAAAAGAAGTATAATAAAGAAGTGGTATTTGTTAGTAACTCTTTCAGGACATAAAGGCATCACCATCCATTGCCTTTGCTAATACAAAATCATACTATTTAATGGCGTCTAAAACATACATTTTTTGTTTTACACAATTCATTAAACTAAAAATTAATCATAAACATTAGTACTTTATTAGTATTTTGAATCACATAGGATTTACAATACAATAAAAATTTAATACAGTCAATGCAACACATTTTCATTGCTTTACATATTCTTTTTATTTTATCTTTAAAAATATTGATTGAAGACCTATTTTTCATAATTTTGCAAATATATTCACTATTTTCATGATGAAATTTAAGCTTACATGAAAAACATTTATTTTCAATCTTTTTTTTTTAACAAAATATTTAAAATGAATAAAACAAATACAAAACTTGGAAATAAATTTATTTAAACAAGTATTGAAATATTTTTTTATATCCTATTCCCTATCAATGTTTAAATTTTATAAAAATAGCCCAAAAATTATATTGCTAAAAATTTTATTTAAAGAGGAATGATGAATTTTCTTTTTTTAAACAAATGTATGTCTAATGACAGACAACTTATGTATAAAAATACTAAAGAACTAAATCTAATGAGAAAAATCTTGGCTTAAAAAATATTCTAAACTAAAATAGTATAAGTATACAAATATAAATACTTATTTTAAAAAAAACTGACTATACAAATGTAAATTCAATTTAACACTGATTAACATCACCAGAATATTTGTAAAAAAATGCATTTTGGAAAATGAATTCACAGCCATAATTTACTGAATAAAAAACAATATTAATCCTTAAACTTATTAGAAAACCTTTCAATTTTGAATACATGTTAAGCATTCATTAATAAAAATAATAATATAAAATCTAATTTCATTAACACTATTTACATTAATTTTTTAAAAAATATTTTACACTTTCATTTGAACTGTTTTATTATGGTTTTTATTAGTTCACTTTTCAATTTTTCAAAAGTAATAATATGAAATAATTTCTATAATGGCTATGAAATAATTTCTATAATAACTATAAAATAATTAATTTCTAGAGAACCTTATAGTAGCATCTTATTAACAAATGAGATTGTGTGCTTTTAAATTCTATGTTTACAAAATCTATTTTTGTAAACTGGGTAATAAAACTTTTTATCATAATTATATTATATTAAAATACAATAGATTTAAATTAGAAAATACTAAGAGTTAAAAATTCAAATATTACTTCTCACCTGTTAAAATTATATCTGGTATACTAGTTGGTGTCTGAGGCGTTTGTGGTGTTGTTTGATGACTTGATATTACACTAGATTTGCTATAAAGTGTAGGCGACTGAAGTTGTGGATCTGAACCAAGTGATGTTATAGAATAAAGCATAGCATTGTCCATGTCCTGAGAAGTATTCATGCCCGGAGAGAGCTGACTGGTGTATTGGAGTCCACTATGATTCAGTAATGTAATTTCCCCATCTTGTGGGGGACCAACACCTCCCCCACTGTCCACTGTGGCCAAAAACATTGCTGTATTATTATGAGAACCAACATTACTAGAATTGGAACAGCTGTCAGACATCTAAAAAATATAACATCAAAGAAAAATGAATAAAAAATAACATTAATTATACTTTAAATACTTTATATAATAATAATTAAAATTGCAAATTAATTTTAACTACATAAAATTTAAATATATAATAATTGATTTAAAACTAATAATACAAAATTAGTTATAATTTTTTTTTAATATGAATCAAATTAAAATAGGAACCACATTAAAGAATTAAAAATATTTAATAACTAAGATAAAAAAAATGGCATGCAACAGATATATAATCTTTTCCCAAATTACTCCACATACATTTTAGCAAATAATATTTTAGAAAATAAAATCATGCATATAATAAATCAACTTCTATTACAAAAGATGAAGAATTATAAAAAGCTTTTAAGTTTTCCAGATTTATAAGGATAAATTTATAAATCAAAACATCAATAAAATATAGAATAAGTTATTGAAAATAATAATTAAGAATAATATAAAAACTAATCACAAAAATAAAATTTCTTATTCTTCAAGAGGAAAACCTCCAAGAAAAATAAAAAATAAATAAATGTTTAACAATTTAATATTATACAATGATGAAAACCTGAGGGAATTAGAATAATAAACTTGTAAGTAGAGTTTGTTATAAAATATTAGTTAAATAATACAAGTACACCAAATCCATCAAATCAAATTACAATAATTCTTAAAACAGAAGTATTAGAAAGAAAAGAATGTCAGAGGAAATAAGGATGCAAGCAAGGATTTGTTATTTGCAGGTATAATATTTAGAGTTATATAATAAGTGACACACACACTAGATGAGAAATCAGTGAAAGGATTGAAAGTAGCTAGCAACAAGAAAATTTTACAAACAGTTAATATTTTCCAGTAGAATTATTATTTCAGAATTAAAAACTTCATATATCATTTCTTGCTCACTTCAAAATATTAAAATAAAAAATATATAGCTTTATATGTGTAATTATTGTTTAATTGTTGTTCTCTTATCTATGACATGCATTGGAATAAAAATTTAGATTGAGCCGAAGACATTCAAAACTTCTAGGGCTGTGTACAAGTCTTTTGATGAATAAAGCAGTTGGTGGTCTATTCTGGAGTTTAGCGAATATAGTGGAATAATTAAAGATAAGATTTGGACAAAGTTGGATGCCAAAACAATGAGGAAAAGTATTATAGCTTCCTTGGCCATCCAAGGATATTTTCATTCTTTTATAGCATTGAGTGCAAAGTTTGGCTAATGTAGTTGAATTTATACAATTGTAGTTAAGTTCTGGAAAAGAGTTCTTATTTAGTTGGGGTATGAGTTTCCATCTGGCTACAGAATCTGCATCAATAAGAGTTAATTTCTTGCAGAGTTAAAGTGAATTTCAGGCTTCCTTAGGCAAGTTATCAACTTGCTCATTACCGAAGATGTCTACATGAGCCGGTATCCATTGTAGAATGCAGCCTTTTTGGACTACAAATATTTTGTTTAAAATAGCGATTATTTCCTTAGTCAGCTAGGAGTTACCCTTTAAGATTTCCAGAAATGCAAACCTTAAATCTGTGAATAGTATAATACCACTAGAATTCTCAAGTGCTTCATTAAAGTATATAAAGCATATTTTATAACTCAATGAATAATGAATTCTACTCTGGAAAAATAACTGTTTGAGTCATGTTGCTGCATAGGATATTAGTTTAGAGCCAGAGAGAAGTTACCATGAAGAAGCATTCGCATAGTTGGAGATCACCCACCATCTTGAATTGTTCAAGCTGATGTTGGAGGGCATTGGTTTGCTGATGCTGCTGTATGTAATAACTGTTATCTGGATAAGAATTATTACTTAATGTGTTGTTAGACCCAAGACCAGGAGAACTAGATGGTGAAAGACTGTGAGAAACAGGTGAAGTGGGAGCACTACATGAATGATCAGCTGGACTAGCACTTCTATAAGAGCCCATAGACATCTATGAATACAAAAGGAACAATTATTTAAAATAACTATATCAAAGTAAAATCAAAAATTTATCAAAACATTTAAACAATTTGTTCTTAAGACAAAACGCAATGTGAATCAACAATTAAACAAAATATGCAAAGTTTAAACAAAACATTTTAATATAAGAACATTATTACTTTTTTTAGTCTCCAAAAATATTCTATAATTATAAATATGAAGCATTAATGAATGAAAATTTAATATTAAATTAAACATTTTATGCTAGAAAACGTCACTAATTGCATTGAATCAGTTTACAGGTAAACATATAGATTTTTTTTAAATTTTAAAGAATCGTAACTTTATTTAAAATAGTTTATGAATCCATATAAATCTTTATAATTTATATCTTTTATGACGTAAAAATTATAAAAAGTGACATTAAAATTCTGAAATTTGCTTTACATATTGTTAAATTTAAATGAGAAAAATCAGTCATTTACAAATAATTTTTAAATTAGAAAATCATTTTAAATTTAACAAATATGTAAAAATATACATAATTTTAATGTAATTTTAGCTAAAACTGTGTGAACTTATTATTTGGAAAGATTCATTTCCTAAATTTTTGTTTTAACAAATTGTTAAATTGCCAAGATATAACATACAAAAGAACAAATTAAATTATTTTATCCAAAAATTTAAAAAAATTTATCTAAAAACAATGTAGAAAAATTTTTCAGATTTTTTAAAATAATAATTAGAAGCTAAAAAGAAAAATCAAAATAATAAAAAGTGGTAATTTTTTATTATATATTTTGAAAACCCAAACAAAAGTCATAAATCTTTAAAAATAAGTTTTACACTTTGGATTTACAATTAAATTTTGAGTAACAGAATAAAGTCCATTAATTATGGACTACATTTGATACTATCAGGTAACCAGAAAGGTTTTGTCGATCTGACATAAAAAATTCCAAATGCCATACTGGTATGAGAAAATGGGTTTTATTCACCCAAGTAAGCACCATTATATGTGACAACTTTCTTTTAGCATGATGCACACTCATGTATACTGTTGCAATAAAACGCTAAGTCTTTAGAAGCAAAAGGCCAGAAAATTTGGTTTTGATCTCTTCAGCATCACAGAACTCATTCATTTGCATGTGACTGTTCAGCTCATGGAACAAATGATAACTTGAGTAAATGTTTGAGGAATACAGTGAATCAAGAAGAAGTTCCTACTCTAAAGCAATAATCATATATAAAGTCACATTTACTGGGTGCAACCTTGTGTTTTGCAAGAAATTAACCTTCTTCCAGTTCACCAATGCTGGCTGTTTTTGCTTCAAGGACTCTTGCACACATTCCAGTTGTTATATGCAGACAGAAGATTAATGGTCTGACCAGATGGAAAAAAACTTGTGGTGGAGAATGCCAGTCAATGTCTATCATACATAGTAGCAGCTTTTGGAAATGGACTGGAGCTTTTGCACTCTTGGGATTTGGATCTCACAGTGTCAACCAATGATGTGTACACTTGTAGTTGGTGCACTGGACCCACCTTTCATCACACATCAGCAGATTATCCGATTGTCATAATGAGCATAAAAGAAAAATATTCTAACCTGTTATTAAAGTCAATAATTCATTGACACATTTAAAGGAACAAAAATAATTTGATGTGTCATTCTAATGTTATTTTCACCAAATTAATTTTTTATGTATTTGTTTATAGTTTTGAATGCACACATTTCTAATTCTTCAAAAAAATTATTACATTTCAATTTTATTATATAACAATATACATGTAGTACTTAGTATTATTATCAAATAAATAAATTATTACTTGTAATAAATTTCACAAACTTAAAAATTTAGCTCATGTTTGGTAGACTTAGGCAAGAGTTACATGATATACAAAATTTTAGAATCAAAGCTTCAGACCATTTTTGAAAACTTCCCTTTTTCAAACTAAATTAAAAGGATTTTGATGACCAAAATCTTCTATAATTTTAAGTTTTATATAAGTGAACCCTTTACTTCAAAGTTTGACTCTCTTTTTTTTATTTACTTTTACAGAAATTTAGATCATTTCACATTTATTGTAAGCATTGAAATGCTCAAAACTGATAATACACTCATAAATAATCAAAAACATTTAGTATACAATATTTTACATTTACTATTAATGTTAAATTTTCTACAATTCACAAAACATCATTGAGTTAAAGTCCAATACATAACTTTCAGTCAAATATGATGAACTACAATACTGAATTAGTACTTTTGCATGCAACATAAACTTCCAAAACAATTTTAAAATCTTCATTACATAATTTTTCAGTACAAATATCACTATTTATCTACTAAAGAATGAAAACATTATATAATGAAACCTCAAAACTGATTTAATATGCAATTACTAATAAATAATGCAAAAAAATATTAAAATTCCAATTTACTTAAATATAAATTTAATTTTTTTAAAAAAATGGCCAAGTATAAAAACAGGTGACCTGTGACATTACCTGGGGCATAGTAGGAGATGTTGGAGTCGTTGGTTCATAACCAAATGTTTGAGGGGATTTCCTATGTGGAGAAGACTGCTGCTGCGGGTAGACTCCAAACTGTGGTGTCTGCTGTGGATAAGTTTCAAGAGAGAGTGCATTGGTATCCATGGTCAAACCCTAATGAGTTGGCATCAAAGCAGAAAAAAACACAGAAAAAAATAGAATGAAAAGCAACTATAGAAGAACCAACTAAAAGTGCGCAAAAGAATGGAAAAGAAAAATATGTTTAGAAATAAAATCACTCATAAAACCCAAAACCACACATGTATTGCTTTAAAAAGATTAAAATTAACAGCGTAAACAAACTATAGATAAAGCCTCCTCCAGTACTGGCACAATGAAAATAAGAATTAAATCTAAGACATGCAAAAGAAAAAATTTCTTTGGAAAATTTAAAGACAGTAAAGTGCAACTAAAACATAACCAACTTAAAAGAATATATTTCACTATTGCATCACAAATAAAATATAGTTTAATGAAACACATTTTTTTCCCAGTAATATATTGTAATTTTACATGTACAGCAAAAAATTATTTATGGCAAAATACACAATTGCTAAAAATCACAAGAAATAATTGAACATAATTATTTATATTATTTTAAATTAAAAATTTAAAAAAAAATAGCTTGCAACAGGACAAGAAAATTATTATAAAATTTTACATTGAAATAACTGTGATTGTTTCCTGCATAAAAATTTAATCAACTAGTTTTTAACAGTAGAGTAAAGAGAATCCAAATTAGTTTAAGAGTGTGTTAACTTAAAAATAATAATAGATTATTGATTGTAGCATTTAATTTAGAAATTTTAGGAGTAATGGATTAGTATTCTACTTCAACTAACAAACTTAAAAATTTCAATGATATGAAAAATCAGAAAAATAAAAATTACAACATATTTAAAGATAAATTAAATAATCTTATATAGCATACATAAGATATTAATACTTATAGTACAATAAATTTCTGAGCAGCTTAATTGAAAAATTAACCAATTAAATTTTTAAATTTAAAAAAAAAACATCAGAAATTTGTTTGTTTATGATAAGATGACACTTCTAATGAAGTTCATGATAGACATTATGTTAAGATAAATATAAAATACTGATTAAAATATAAATTGTATACAATACAAATTTATGCATTTTTCAACTGAGTAATTTTGTTATGGTTAAATAAAAATATATTGCTGTAATATACCAAAAAGAAAAAGACTGCCAATGTATGAATTTGTGGTCGAAAAATAGGTTTTAACAATTTTTACAAAACTGAACAACCTAACACTTTCAATAGATTTTACTTACAAAAAATAATGTATTATAGTTAAGATACAACAATATATCCATTTTCATTTAGATAATTAGTTCTGAAATATTAATAAAATTCAATATTATATATTATTTAATAAAAAATAATTTATTAAATTAAATCATTGGGTTGGATTTGTAAAACTGTACAAGCAATATTACAATATAAAACATAAATAACTATAATATTCATTTCTATAATATAAATTATTCACATTTAATATATACTGAAAGATATAAATTTAGATATTATGAATAAAATAGATTAATATGTGAATACACAAATAAGAAAATGAGCTTAGTACTTTTAATTATATTTTCAGAATTTTACTTTTTAATATAAAATTATTACGGTAATTGTTTTCAAGTAATTATTGTAATAATTTTATTATGATTAACAAGAAACAAACTATGCAATAAAATATTATTTATATAAAAAATAATTACAAGAGAGGAGCTAATAATTTAAGGTAGATTATATCTCACATCTGAAATGGGATGTCATCAGTTGAACAGAAACCAGTGTACTAACCACAACTAAGAAACCAACTTTTTGTGATATTGGTATACACAGTAGATGATTATGTATACATATTATTATATTATATGTATATATATATATATATATATATATATATATATATATATATAAATGAGTTCAATTATTTTATTTCAAGGTACAGTATTAGACTCAGACTTAAGTGTGAGTGATTTCAGAAGAACTATAAGTACTGTGACCAAAGGTCTTTTGTTGTGTGCTTTGAAAAAATTTTAGAAACCAGTAGCTGAGGCAAAATTCAATAGTTAATTGAGAAAAAAGCAACATCTAACTATCAATCATATTAATCCAGTTGTTCATATCTGTGTGCAGAAGAAATTTTTTATATTCACAAAGAAAGTGAAATAAGATTTTCTCTATATATAATCATTTAACAATCTTTGTAGATAAAATCATTTAATAATCCTATTACAGTGAGATAGCTGATTGAGAGGAAGTTCAGTAAAAAATCCTACTTCACTCCTCACACAGCTTCCACTGAGTTTCGACAGCTCTTTCTGTCTTTGATAGAATAATTACTATTTGATAGATTTGCCTATCCTTGATTGATAGTGTTATACCAGTTCAAGAATTGAATGAATAAATTATTAAAAACACTGTCTCAGATCAATTCCTTTGAAATTCAGCCTAGGCTGGTTCAGGACCAACAAAAGCAGTTACTGATCTAGCTCCAGAAAGCTTAATCTCGCAAACTCATTGTTAGAAACACAGTGGTTAGATATCAATAAAAAGATGGACTTCTGCAAAGCCTATAATGCAGGTTGGACATCAAAATACAGACAACTATTATCTTACAAAAATAACATATGTCCAAGCTTATTCCACTGCATTTGAAAATGGCATGGAACAAATAAATGCACAGGACATTAAACAGCAGTACTAGAATTATTTTATTGCTAGTAAAATTATTTCCGTCCTCTCAAAGAAATTTGATTTTGTAAGGCTTTCCAAAAACATATCAAAACAATCATGTAAATAGGCTTTAAAAATGTTTATTAAAGATTTCTTTAAAAAAATGTTTATTAAAGAACAACTATTTCTATATGCATTAAGAATCCCCCTAAATGGAGTAAACTTTTCACTGACTTAAACTTTCAAGTATTTTTTACAAGAATAAATTAAAAAATTTTCTTTGAGGAAAAAAACCGAGAGTATTTTTTTATCATCCTTATTTTGTAGAATATATGATTTGAAACTTTGTGCAAGACTTTCATTGTTGCACCAAGTCTTAAAACAGAAAAAATATTAAGGTTTGATTTATCATTCAACAGTCAATTTTTTTTTTTCACATGGGAGCTAAATAAGACAGAATTTACATTTCAAAGTGAAGATATGAATTATTGAAATGAAGGCCATAGTTTAATTCACAAAAAAATTTTTATAAACACATATAGCAATAACAATAGGAAAATAAGCATTTTACAAATACGTTAATGAAGCACAGAGTGGAGGTAAAAGAGTGAGAACAAGAGATGGATAGAATACATGCAAGCTCATAATTTATGTTAAGAAGCAGTTTATTAAATTATTAAAAAAAGTTAGAGACGAAATAATATGCATGAAATAGAATGTAAGAACATAAAAACAAAAGAACAATAATCCACACCAAGTAAAAAATAAATTTAAGATCTAATTTTATAAGTTCTATACATTTTAAAAATAGCTAATTCTTTATTATTTTGCTCTTTCATTGAAATTAATAGTAAAATTCCCCAGAAAATATTCTGAAATTTTGTATTACCTCCCAATAATTACTCAAATTTTCAAATTTGTTAACAATGAATAATAGAAAATATTAATTAAAAGTCGGAGACAAAAAGTAAAGGACATTAAAAATAACATTTTAAAAGTAGAAAGTCTAAATTTCTTCAACCACTATATAAAATTATTAAGGCAAATTAAAAAATTTTCAGAATTGAAATTTATATTAATATGATGGAATATAATTTATAATAAGGAACTGTTAACACTAATAAAGTTAATATCAGGAAACACAGATTGCAAAATTAATAAAAATTCAAATGCTCCACAAATTGAATGGAAAAAATTTAGAAATGTGATAAACTTGATTCTAACCAAACCTCTAATAATAATTCTTTATTTTGAATAAACAGTCATTCACAACTAAATCAGCTGTACTTAAGCTGAGAAAACTTAAATAATTTAGATAGGTTTACGTTAACCCATCAAAAATCATAATAAAAATTATGATAATGAAAAATGCCAATTGCAGAATATGCATAAATTTACTTAAGATAAAAAAAATTATACAAGTAAATATTAAAACAATAATAAAAAAGACTTATCATAAAATTATATAACTTTGAAATCAAATTTCATTTAAACACAAAAGCATTTAAAAGAAATTTTAAAATTTGGAAGTAAAATTTAAGTCTTGTCATGATGGGCTAGACACTTTATGGTTATTACTATGAATAAAAAAAATCCACAAAGTTACAAGAAAGCAAAGGAATTATTAAAATTTTAAAAATATGTATAGTAAAGGCAGATAGAAAGTGCAAAATAATAATTAAAAATATTTATGAACAATATTCAAATGTAAAAAATTGGATTACCAAACAATGTCACGAGAAACAAAATATAAAAATCGATATGTATTTAATATAATTACAAATAAATGAAAATTTATGCTTTTTTAAACACTAACTGAATACTTTAATTAAAATAAAGTTTGTTTTTTTTATTTAAATAAATAAAATAATTAAAAAATTAACTTATACAACAATTTAATAATTTTATTTTTGAATTTTTTCTTACAGATAAGAGCATAGTTTAAAAATAAAATGTCTTCATAATTATAAAAACAAATTTCTATAATTAATTATTTAAAAAAACCATCTCTAGTCCTCTGTACCTCCATATTAATCCAAGAACGATGAAAGTTATGGCTCTGTGGTTTGTAACGTACTTGCTGCTGCATATTGTGCTGGTGATTTCCATGATGACGAGGGCTTCCACTTCCTATGACTATGTTTGTTAAATTGTGATGATGGCGTCTCCGGGATGATGGGGATGGGGAAGGCCCAGGACTTGAATGTCTGCTGCCTCCCCCACTAGGAGTTGTAGTAATAAGGGTGCCTCCACTGAGACTGGTGCCTGTAAAGATAACATTGTTCTTAGTAGTAAAAGATATATTGCATAAAATTTCAATTTTATTCCATTTATTATTAAACTTTAAAATGTTAGTAGAAAAGAGAAATATTTTCTTTAAATTTATAAATATTCCTTACCTAAAATATGTGTTTGTTGGTGTATAGATGAAGGGCATAATGAGGAAGTATTGGATGATGAATGAGGGGGCAT
The DNA here is from genome assembly GCA_030067965.1 of Latrodectus elegans. Taxonomy (NCBI): domain Eukaryota; kingdom Metazoa; phylum Arthropoda; class Arachnida; order Araneae; family Theridiidae; genus Latrodectus; species Latrodectus elegans. The sequence goes on along the minus strand of CM057822.1, from coordinate 61,763,884 downwards.
TTGACCACCAGTGATGAGTCCTGTTTGATCTTCTACATCTAAAGGAGTGGTGAGAGGTGAAGGAAAATGTAAATTCGTCAAATCAGGCAATGAACCTGTATTGCTTGAAATTGGCACAGATCCACACTCTTCCTGGGATGGATATATACTATAACAAAAATATTAACTTAAACAACAATTAAGAAATGCACATAAATACAAGCAATATGAATGATTGTAAAATTCTCATATTAAAAAAGTAATAGTAAAACACATCTTATTTAAAACTGTCATAAAATTTTTGGGTGGACTTTTTTTAAATTAAATGTAATAATTCTCACACAAGTGAATATTAAATTATACATATGTAATGATTATTGTAATTAAGAAATGTAAACGAAATAACCACTACATTCAATAACATAAATTAAAAAATAAGACAATCTAAAACCCACCCTCTACTTTCTTTCGTAGACCATAATTTTCCAACCTCATTCAAACCATTTAGAAAGTATACTGGTGACTTAAAGTTGGCAACTAAAAAAACGATTATTGATTCAATTTAAGGAGAAGTAAATTTTAAAGCTCTAATTAAATGCAAACATTACTTTAAGCACAGAATAAAAATATGGCATCTACAAAAATTATATTTTTAAAATAATCTATTTGTAAACTCGGGACAATTTGAGAACAGTGAAAAAATATAAGATATTATATACATGATTAATTTTGTTCTCAGCTTGATAGGAAGAAATATATTTTGCAAAATTTAATTCCTATTTAGATCATTTGAATGTATTTATCTTAAAAATAAATTCTCTTTTGTTAAATGTAGTGTATCAAAATATATTCAACATAGTTTCTTATTTACATTCAACATATTTACAAAATTTAAATTTTTAATCCTGAGTTGCTTATGAAATATAATAAGAGAACATATCAAAATTAAATTAAAGGAACATTTTATAAATTAATGTTATTAAAATGAACTTTTCTGTTTTAAAAAAATATCAAATGATTTCCAAGAAAAAGTCACTATTTTAATGCATATAATTTCTCATTCTTTATTTTACCTCTGCTTTAAGAAATACCAGAGATCAACTTCATATAGATTATATAATCAAATTTAAATAATAGAATATTATAGATCAAGTTTAGAATTTTATTCAGGATTAGAAAAGATTGTTTTCCCCTCTATCTAAATTTGATTAGTCATAGTTTTGAAAATCAGTATATAAATTTACGTAAAATTTAGATAAAAATTGCTGTTAAAAATGTTCAATTCAATACTATTCTTTTATTCCAGTAATTTTTTATAAAGCAAAAGGTTCTTGAATTTCTATTTTAATTTTATATATGATCTTATATAAGAATAAATGAAATCTATAAAATGTTGTTAAAATATTTATAATTCTGATATTTTATATTGTAAATATAATCAATACAGAATTTTACACATCTGTAGGGACTAGCAAGATAGTTCTTAAAATAAAAATTAGCAAAACAAATGTTAGATCTTAAAATTAACTTTTTTGCCTCAAATTGTTCACTTCTTATAAATAAAATAGTCTTAGAGAAAATTATTAAACAGGCATATTACAAGAAACAAAATAAAATTCATCTTTAAAATAACAATTTTTTTTTTACTTTCATTTCATCAATAAAAAATAGGCAATGCAATATTTTCCTTGTCTCAAAATTACATTTTTAAAGATATTTAAAAAATTTTCAATGAAGGAAAGCCTTTTATTGTTGCTCTTCTTTAAAAAAAATACATTTCTTATTTTCTATTTATTTGCTAAATTTGTAGATGGTCATAGTATTAAGTTATTTTCTTCTTGTTTGATAGTAAAGTTCCTTTTCATTCTCATTCATACTTTCAACCATTTAATCACCTAATACTTCTCATATACAAATTATATCTGAATTCTCATTAAAAGAATCTTGAAATGAAACTATAGACAGTAATGCACATTTCTTTGTCAAAACTTAAATGAGTAACTCATTTTCACTTAAGTCATCAGTAAATGTTCTTCAGTTACAGTATTCTTATACACCCATCATTTGGAAATGATTTACGTATCATTTTTACACTTCACTATTATTTCAAGCATATTGCACCTAGAATGCCAACTTCATAAAATGATTTTAAAACATAATCACTTCTTGTATTTGCCTATTTATAATCTTAGAATTAAATTTTAAATTATGTTATAGCAAAAAAAGGTCTTGAATTGCATTGTGCATATTATATGCTGTGGCAGATAATCTGTTAATAGGAATTATTGAATCAGTAATGAAGGGAAAGTGACAATTTTATCAGATATGCAACAAAAAAAAGACGCTTGAAATGAGCTATTTATAATACATTAGAGATCTATCTATTGGAATCCCTCATTATCCAAATAAGTTCTAGAATTTCAGAAAATTTAATAAAACTGAAGAGATGGAAAGAGAGAAAAAGAAAAAACTCAAGGAAAGGAAAGAGAAAAGAAAAATGAGAATGATGTGTCACTTGAGGAATTCAGAAACATTCTTTTGAAAACAAGCGGATATTCAGAAGTTGCTGCTAAATATGCAGGAGAGAAGATTATAAGTTAGACACTTGATTTTATATTATAAATGATTTTTTTTTTTTTTAAATTACTCCCACCAACATCCTCTCACACATAAGGCGTCTTGCATACTAGTACAACACTGAAGCAGCTTTATAAGGCGAAAAGCCCCAATAGCCATCACTAGAATGAACAGCCAGAAGAAAGGAGCAACTAAAGAGATGCTCCCCAGTCATAGGTGAGGTGTCACAGAGCACACGAATAGGTGAACTGGTCAGGTTAATCTTCCACAAATGTGCCTGCAAATAGTCATGACCAGTAATAATTCTAAAACAAGCAACTCCCTCCGCCCTGGGAAGGAGAGAAAGACGAGAGCGCCATTGGTCATCAAGAAGGCAAGCCCAAGATTTTCCATCAGCTAAGTCCCTAAGAGCAGAAATTGTTTGCTGATTGATTTTGCACGCAAGAAGTCTCCTTAAATGTCGAAGAGGGACTGGATGGGAAGGTGGATGTAAAGCAGATGCCTCTTTAGCCAAGATGTCAGCCCGTTCATTTCCACATAATCTACAATGACCAGGGATCCACTGGAGGACAACCTCTCTACCAGAGCAGAGAAGTGAGTCAATGCATTGCTTGAGAAACAACAAAGATAACAATTTTTTGTTCCGTTGAATCGGCAATAGCTCTGATAGCCATAACAATAGCAAAAACTTCATCATCAAAATTGTCAGTCCAAGTGTCAAGAGGCTTCTGATGGCTGAAATACTTGCAGCAAGCCCAGCACCCGCTCGGCCAGTTGAAAGATTGGCTGAATTGTCAGTAAAAACCTGTAACCACTCTTGACCAGAGTATCTGTCTTGTATGGCGGCCAAGGAAACAGAATACAGTTCAGACTGGTGGAGATCAGACTTCCTGACAGGCCATATCAAGTCAAATTTAGCAGTGGATTATCTCAAGAGGCTGGAAAAAATAGGCGGCCTACAGATGTAAGATCTAGAGTCGGAGACCTCAAAGGTCTTAGCGAGTTGCCAACATTTGAAAAGAAAAGATCGTTGAAATTTAAGTTTAGTATGAGGAAGAACGTAGTCAGCTCAGAAATGCTCCTTTCTCAACAATCTCTCACCAAAAGAAAGGGAAGCACCAATTCACCTGTCAGTTAAATTATAAATTCTGTCTGTAGCTGGCAAAACAGGAATAGGGGTCAAAACCACAGAACCAGTGATAAGTCTCAGTGCCCTATTTTGAACTAAGTCTAGTCTTGACAATGTGCTATCAGAGGCAGTAATGTGGACTTCCAAACCATACTCCAAAATTGATTTAATGTAATAAGTATATGTGGAAGTAAGAACACTTTGAGTAGAACCCCACTTTATACCCGCAAGACGTTTCAATAGCAAATGATGGTCAACTTATTCAAAGTCTCCAGGAAGAATATGCCTTAATGTCCAAATTGAAGCAGGTACAGAGTCATCAGCAAGGGAAACAATTGTTGGCTTTGAAGCTGCTTTGATGTGGAAGGAGTGTCAGCCTTAATGTGGATGCCTAAATACAGGTGAAGGAGTTTTAAGAGTTTATTCTGACTGAGATGTTCAACAAGCAATGGCTTTTATTTACAGCATTTACATGCAAATTTTATTAGTTTACTTCACTTGTAGGTACCTTAACATGTAAAAATGCAGTTTTTGCAGCAATTTTTTTATTTAAAAATAATTTTTTCTCCCATTTTAAACATACTAATTAATTAAAATGGAAGCTTTTTTTATAAAAAATTCAACTAAACAAATTTTTATAACCATCAGAATGGACTCCAGTCCCAATTGTTTCAGATAACTGGAGTTCTACTGTACTTAAAATTACAATAAAACAAAAGAATACATGCCAGCTGAATGTATGTTTAGAATAGTAATATTTTAGAGTGGTGTTCAATATACTAGTTTCTTTCCCATATAAATATTATATTGCACCCAATGTTAAATTACAAATGATTTATGCATTCTTTCATTTTAGATACAAAATGAAAAATTACAAATTTTGTTGTTTTAACTATGGAAGATTTTTTTAAAGCACAAAATTATATAAAAATTTATTTCCTAATCCTTTAAAACATCCTTAAAAATTTCTTAATTAAAATTTTGCTTTTCTAGAGTTTTATATTAAATAGATATCACAACTAAAATAACAAGAATAATCACTCTAAAAACTATTTAAAAAAAATACATTAAAAAATTCCAAAAATGCTTATTTTTTTTAAATTAAATCTATAACATTAAAGATGCATTCAAATTTATTATTTTTAATTATTATCAATCAATACATACCTTAATTTGTTAAAACAAAATATAGATTTCATTTCATAACAAGAAACAGAATGAATTCAAATACAAATTAAACACTTTGTCAAATATGCAGATACATTTGTGTAGGTTAATTAATGATGAACTTTCATTTATTTAATAGATAAAATATTCCCCCTTCTAAATATTCATTATTATTCCTAATGTTTCAATAAATAACATCACTCTTGATCATTAATTTTAAAGCTTCAGACTGGGCAAAGTTGACTAAGCTTTTCCTCTGTTTAGAGGATAGAAAAATTGAGAACCAAGCATGCTTAAGAACTAAATACAGGGGTTTTGAGCTAGGCTGATACCTAATCAAGAATTATGTTTCACATACCATGGCTCTTGTTCATGAAAACATATGAGCACTGTTGGTCTTGGCAACACAAATGTCATTTTTTAAATTAATTTTAAATGTAAAAAAAATATTGTAAAATTTAGTTTTTGTTGTTATACTACTCATTTAGTACATAACTTAAACAAACAAAACAGTAGAATACTTCTTCAGTAAAATATAAAAATATAGGCTTATTTAAAGAATAATATTATATTAAATAACTACAATTTTATAAAGAGTTACAGGTTAATTTATAAAAGCAACTAATATTTTTTAAATTAATGCACTATTTATTATTTAAAAATTGATATTATTAATAAATAAAGTACAATAGTCATTTCTTACTTTATTCCTGGAACTTCACAGGATTTCGGCCTTGACTGTTGCAAAGGTACCAGTTGTTGCTATAATTAATAAAATAGATTAATGAATATCAAACAATACATCACTATCAAAAATTTCTCTTTTAAATAAATTAACAAAATCACCATTTGTTCAAAAATAATTTTAATGAATATAATTGGAGCTTTCCAAATAACACACATAAACACAATTTTG